>CM053789.1:448824241-449331741 GCA_028749045.1 Cupressus sempervirens
CTAGGATTTTGGATTAATGGATGAGTTACATACCTAGGGTAAAGACTTGCAAGTACTATAATTGGTAAAAGGTTAGAGGTATTGTACACTAATGGATGTATATACCAGAGAAGAATTAGAAAAGATAGATGAATAGATCAAGAAGGTTGTGACTACTAATAAAGTAATGGAGACATTACATGAGGGTATTTAGAAGCTCAAGAATCAAACTCAAGAGAAAATTTTGGAAGTTGAGAAATATTATAGTGATGCTTGCCAAGTCATTTTTGAAGATGAGTCAAAGGAGAAACTCATGTTTGTGAAATTGGTTGTTGAGCAATTCTGAAAAACTTTTGAAGAAGCTTCAACTGATGAAGATATCATATAAGAATTTAAGATAGAGGAGGCATTACTAGAGTTAGATGTAAAGTTGGAAGAATTTTTAGATACTCGCATAGAAGTGAGAAAAGACACAAATATAATAAAGAACAAGTATGAAGCTTTGGATTTACCAGATGTATCCCAAGTGACATAGATTATAGAGAGAAATTCAAGAGAACATATCCTAACATAGTTCTGTTATAAAGGGGGATAAAACCCAAAAGTTAGAATTTTAGTTTTGACACTTGGGGAAATTTTACATTTTTTGAACTTTCCATTGAGGTGCACTAATCCAAACGTGCACTTCTCCAAAGGTGCACTACTTTGAAGGTGTCCTAGAAATTTTGATGAAATCAAAAGTGTGCTGATACCTAACTTATAGTTCTAAATTTAGAGGTTTCCATGCACCAAAAATGCATTCTGACAAGAATTTAACTCCTGCCAATGCCTAGAGGAGGTTGAGCTTCTATTTTTGGCATCTTCAAAGACTCCTAAATCATTTGAAAACTTCCTCATTATTTTCTCATGCTTTCTTTGTTCTGAAACATGTAAAGGCTTGTGTACCCATTAATTGATAAAAAAAAAGAGTGCAACCCTAGTTAGCACCTCTTGGAGAGTTAGTTTGTATATAATTAGATTTATTTTACTAGTTTTAGAGTATATATTTTCATGAAGGAATATCTCACTCTCAACACTAATTGAGAAAATGATTGCCTATAAATTGAAAAATTTAATATGTAGTCTATACTATTATTTTGATGTAATGATATATGTTATTGGTGCTCTTATTCTGAGAGTAGTGATTCTTGTTAGAGTGTGTTATATTTTGTGAATGCATGTTCATGATTTGTAATGGAGCCAATGATTTTGTTGTGTTGATTTAATTGTGTGATCATTTTAGTTTTGGTGTTTTTCGTGAGTTTACAAATTCTATTGACATACCAAGTTGGAGAAGGGATCACCTATTTTTCCTACATAGCTTTTTGTCTTACATGAGCATACTTTCTATGGCCTTCTAATTTGATGAAGAGTGAAACATCTTATGGTAAATTCCCATTGTCAATTGCATTAGTGGAATTGAGGAAGCACTGCTCCTATTTTCATTGGTTACCTACTAATATTTTCAAAGGTTTAACTCATAAACATGTTGTTATTGTGGCTTATGTCCATTAGGATTTTCTTCTCAAGTCATTTTCTCAAACTTCTTGTTACTTTATCTTTGTTATTTGCTTTTAAAAACAATTGGTTAAATTAGGAATTCATATAGCTATGTAGATAACTTGCATACATTACAAAAGAGAAAAATAAAAAAAATATTACTTTCATGGTTACTTTTTCAAATAGCACATTAGACATCTTATCTAAATTGGTGGAAATTAGAAAAGGCTACCCTATGAACAAAAAAATTTATCTTCAATTGAGTAGATTTCAACAAGTTGAAAGATCACCTAGAACCTTGGAGTTGATCCTAGATTGACTTTTCAAGACAAGAATTCAAAAGAATTTCTTGTTGGAAATATAGATGAAGTAACATCTACCAATAAGAATTTCTTGTTACTCATTTACAAGTTATATTTACCAATAATCATTACATCAATCGGCTACAAACATTACATGAAACAATTTAAACTTTATTTCCCAAAATAATGAAATCCTTCATTGGTTGACCCTTCTTAGTAAAAACTGCTTCCAGAAATGATTTCCAGTGTTAACCAAGTGAAGCTTGATAAACACTATGAACCTTGCAAAATCCTTTGCATACTGAGTGAACTCGATAGACACTAACTTTCCTTTATTGACCTTGTGAGCTTGGTAGAAACTGACTTTTATCACAAAATCCTTTGACACCCGAGTGAGCTCGGTAGAAATAGTCTCCATAGTGTAGTATTCAAGAATGCTCAGTAGATTCTATAATTTGCTTTGCTAACCTTCTGAGCTCAATAGACTCTATCTCATAACTAATATGAAATTTGTGTAACATGGAAGACAACAAACAATTGAACAATTATATCCAACAATCTCCCTCTTTGGCATTGATGGCAACGCAACATATCATAGCAGAATGAAATTTGAGAACAAGTCTTTTTCTGAAAAAATATTTCTCCCTCTTAGATTTTATTCTACAAACTTCTCTAATATAATAATCTCCCTCTGTCAAGGAATATCATAGCTTGTTTACAAACAACAAACTCTCCACAATCAAATTCAAATTTCAGAAAGATATGACAATATACTCTCCCTCTTTGACAACACATGCCAAAGATAACACAAACCAAATGAATAGCAATGTACCTTATCTACTAATTCATATGCAATGTTTCCATGACTATACTGCATCAACTGAAAGATCTTCAACTTGGTACTTGTTGATGCATCACTAAAACTTCATTTTAGTGAGCTTCAGATAGCAGAATGACCCCTAACTTACCTCTTAGATACAAGAATGCATCCTTAGGTAAAGGCTTTGTGAATATGTTAGCAATTTGTTCCTTTGTATGGACATATTCTAATTTGATCTTCTTATCCTACACCAATTCTCTGACAAAGTGATACTTTATTGCAATGTGCTTGGTTTTTGAATACATCACTAGACTTTTAGATATGTTGATTGCACTTGTATTTTCACAAAACATAACAATAGGTTCTTTGATTTCCACCTTCACACCTTCTAATAATTATTTGAACCAAACAATATTAGAATAGTTTACTGCTGCAACAACACACTCTGCTTCTATTGTAGATTGGGATGTACACTTTTTCTTTTTACTTGTCCAAGAAACCAACCTCTTTCCAAGAAAGAATGCTCCTCCACTTGTACTCTTTTTGTTGTCAATGTTTCCTACCCAATCTGCATCAATCAACACTTTAAAGTCTAGATTACCTCCAAATTTGTACCATAATCCATAATCTTTAGTGCCTTTCAAGTATCTCATGATCCTTTTGATTGCCATCATGTGATTTTCTCTTGGTTTTGCTGAAAATCTTGCTACAATACCAACTACAAGAGCAATATCTAGCCTTGTATGAACTACATATTGCAACTTTCCAATCATTGATTTATGTAATGTCTGATCTACCTCCTTTGATTCATCATCCTTGATAAGTTTTTGTCCAGTACACATAGGAGTCCCAACTAGTTTACAGTTCTCCATACCAAACTTTTTCAATATCTCTTTAATGTACTTAGACTGAGTGATGTAGATACCATTCTTACTTTGCTAAATTTGAAGACCAACAAAGAATTTAATCTCACCATTAAAAATTCTTTGCAAAGATCATCATTTCCTATGAAGAAAGTGTAATCCACAAATATTTTTGCCAAAACAATCTTGTTATCTAGTCCTTCCTTGATATACAAGCTACTATTATCATTAGTTCTCTAAAAGCCAATCTGAATAAGATAGTTATACAATCTTTCATACCATGCTCTAGGGGCTTGTTTCAAACCATACAATGCTTTGTGTAATTTGCAGACCATGTCCTTCTTGTCTACACCAACAAAAATTTTAGGCTACTCAATGTACACTTCTTCTTCCAGTATACCATTGAGAAATGCTAACTTGACATCCATCTGATATACCTTAAATCCTTTGTATGAAACATATGCTAGTAAAGTCCTAACACCTTCCAATCTTGCAACAGGAGAAAAAGTTTCTCCATAGTCTATTCCTTCTTTTTGAGAGTATCCTTTACATACTAGTCTAGCTTTGTTCCTTGACACCTTACCATATTCATTCAGCTTATTTCTAAATACCCACTTAGTTCCAATCACATTTTTATCTTTAGGCCTAGGTACAAGAGTCCATGTTTTTCTCTTTACTATTTTCTCTATCTCTTCATTCATAGCCTCAATCCAACTTTCATTTTCTAATGCATCTTTGACACTTCTAGGTTCAAAAATAGCAAGTAAACAAGTACCTTTTAGCTTACTTCTTTTCACAGTACCTTCAAATTTATTTGTAATGATCTGATCTAGTGCATGATGTCTCTTGACATACTTGGCTAATATAGGTTCCTTGCCTTTTGAACAAATTGCATTGTCATCCTCTTGCACTTAAACTTTAGGTTCTAGCTATTCTATCTACTACTCAAGTCCTTTAGACTTGGTAGGCATTGACTCGATAACATCTAAATGTGACTCAATTTTCTTCAACTTAGTTTGAACTTCCTGCAACTCAATTATTAAAAACTTGAGAGTTGAAGTTTCCTGATTGATAGATGTATCTAGCACTCTATCAGGTTCAATGAAAATAAATCTCCTATAATCTTTTGGTTCCTTTTTGCTTTCTTCTTCAGTCCTTTTTGCAAACTCATCAAATTTCACATGTGCACTTTCTATGACTTTGTGAGTAGATAAATTCAAACATTTATATGCTTTACTCTTGCAAGAATATCTCAAAAATATGCCTTCATCACCCTTCACATCAAATTTACCTTTTCTAGATTCTTTCAAAATATAAAATTTTCTTCCAAATACTTTTAAGTAACTTACATTAGGTTTATAGCCATACCATAACTCATAGGGGGTTTTGAATGAGTCCTTTAGCTATACGTAGTTCAAGGTATGAACTATAGTGCTAATAGCTTCCTTCCAGTATTTGATAACAATGTTCTTTTCAATAATCAAAGTTCTTGCATAGTCCATGATAGATCTATTCCTCCTTTTAGCTATTTCATTTTTGTTGGGAGTTCTAGGGGCTGATACCTGTCTTTTTATTCCCCTTCTAATGCAAAAGTTATTGAACTCATGGGAGATGAATTCACCACCTCTATTTGACCTCAAGCATTTCAATCTTTTCCCTGTTTCCTTCTCTACTCTAGCCAAATACCATTTGAACTTCTCAAATTCTTTTGATTTCTCTCTTAGATACATGACAATCATCATTCTAGAGTAATCATCAACAAAAAGAATGAAGAACTCTTCTCCAGCATAGCTTTCAATTCCAATAAGTCCACACAAGTTAGTATGCACAATTTCTAATTTTTTTCAGAATGATAGTTCTTACTTTTAAAGCTAGTCTTTCCCATCTTACCAATCTGACAATTTTTGCATAGACCAACCTCAAGTTTCTTTATATTAGGAATGCCTCTTTCTTTTCTAAATTTTGTTATTTTCACTAGGTTATCAAAGTTCACATGACATAACCTTCTATACCATAACCAACTTTCTTCAACTTGAGCAATAAAACATGAGCATTCACCTAGTTCAAGATAGAATAAGTTACCTTTTTTTTGTATGCCTGATCAAATCAGCTTTCCTTTTTCATCCAATAGTCTTGTTTTTCCATGCATGAATTCCACTTTGAATCCATTGTTGAGTAGCTATGCCACACTTAACAGATCATGTTTTAGTCCTTCAACCTAATAGGTATCATCACAAACAAGTTCTTTGGTTAGTGAGATTCTTCCTCTTCCTTTTATGTGACAAGGTTCATTATTACCAAACCTCACACTACCAACATCACAGTCTTCAAAATGTTCAAATTTTTTTTATCACTATTCATATGATGGGATCAACCACTATCTATGATCCATGTATCATTTTTTCTCACATGAGATATGAGTGCCATTTTATCTTCCTCATCATTATTAGATTCATCTTTCATAGCAATGGAAAAAATTTCATCTTCTTCATCCTCTGAATCATTAGAATCCTTAGCCATGAAACATATTTTCTTACCTTTTTCCTTGAATGATTTGAAATCTTTCTTGCCATTGCACTTGTGACCTTTCTTCTCATCCTTATTTTTCTTATTTGGGCACCTAGCAACAATATGTCCAATTTCCTCACATGAAAAATAGATTAGAGGAACCTTACCTTTGTATTTTCCTCTGCCTCTAGAATATTTCCTTGCAAGTAGAGCTTCAACCACCTCAAGATCACTATTTGAACTCTATTCTGATTCTTCTTCACTTTTTGATTGAGAATCCTTTGTCTTCTTGCCCTTTTCTTTGAGTGAAATCTTGGCTTCAAATGCTAATTCAATGTTCTTGGAAGTTGGAAAGTAGTTATCATAGTTATCTAGCTCAAATGTAGTCAATCTTCCTACTATGGCTTCTAAATTTATCTTATGATTTCGCTCAATCTTCTTTCTTGAATTGCAAAAACTCTAATTGCATAAATGAGAAGTAATGTTCTAAGAAATTTACTTACAACTATTTCCTCCTCAATGTCTCCTCTAGAAGCCTTGATTTCACTGACAACTACTTTGACTCTTTCAACGTATTTGGCAATGTTTTCATCTTCTCTCATCCTCATTTCATCAAATTGTCCTCTTAGATTTTTTTCTTTGGCTCGTCTCACATTATCATCACCTCCATAGATATCTTTTAGCTTGTTCCACATTTCAAAGGCAATTTTGTAGTCCTTGACATCATCAAATTCTTCATAGCTTAGGGCAGATGCAATATCTACAATCATGGTGTTATGAGTCTTCTTCTCAGCAATGTCATTAGTATATAATGTGCCAAAAGGAGTTGCATATGCTTGATCAAGATATTTTAATCTTGTATCTCTAATGGAAGCTAGATGGAGTCTCATTAGACCTTGCCTTGTTGAAAAGTTATCCCTTTTAAGCCTTGTAATTTCCCTCTTGCAAGACATCCTGATCTTTAGCTTAGATTCTTGAAATCCTTCTTGCAAGCACCAAAAGCTCTGATACCAATTGTTGGAAATATAGATGAAGTAACTGAGAGGGCGGGGGGGGGAGTGAATCAATTACCACAAAAATAAATCCATATATCCCTTAGATGTCTTTATAAAATTAGTTATTGCTATCACTCGATAGATGTATGTTAACTTATTAAGCATTCACAGAGATTTAACATGCATGCATAAAGGAAATAACATCAACACAAGAGACACCAGATTTAACATTGAAAGCCATATGGGAAAAACCACCAAGTAACTAGCTACCAATTTTCACTCATTTGAAGTGAGCCTCATTAGGAGACAACCCTGTTAAAGGTTAAAAAACACATTGTTAGAGGATTTGATCACCTTGCTAGGAGTGGCCTTGTTAGAGGACTTAAGAACAATTCAATAGAACTATCCACCTTATTAAAGGGTTTACAAAATGGCTATTAAACCAACTCTGTTAAGAGATTTAGAAATCATTGCTACAATGCTGAGAAAGTAACAATATGTGACCTGAATGAGATGCAACTAAACTTCGCTATTACAGATCATTATTCTACTCCACTATATCCTCTCTGATAGAATACAACTTTTTTGCTCCTCAAGGATATTTGGTCCTTCTTCAAAATTCACTCACACTTCCTCTTCACACAATCAACTCACTTGCATGCTCACTCATTCATCCATGCTATTGAATTCACAACTTGACCTTTTATTTATACATTACAAATTGTGAAGTCGGCTCATTTACAAGTTACATTTACCAATAATCATTACATCAATCAGCTACAAAAATTACATGAAACAATTTAAACTTTATTTCCCAAAATAATGAAATCCTTCATTGGCCAACCTTGCTCGATAAATACTGTTTCCAAAAATGATTTCTACTGTTAACCAAGTGAAGCTTAGTAAACTCAAAAAAATCCTTTGGAGACCAAGTTAATTCAGTAGACACTAACTTTCCTTTTCTAACCTTTTGAGCTTAGTAGAAACTAACTTCTATCACAAAATACTTTGATGCCTAAGTGAGCTCTGTAGAAATAGTCTCTATATTGTAATATTTAGGAATGCTTGATACATTCTGTAATTTGCTTTGCTGACCTTCTGAGCTCAGTAGACTCTATCTTTTGCTTTGCTTACCAACTGAGCTTGGTAGACTCTATCTAATAACTGATATGCCATTTGTGTAACATCAAAGACAACACACAATTGAACAATTGTACTCAATATTTCTACCATTAAAGTATTGTGCAAACAATAGCTCAACAGGTTTAAGAGAAGATTTGAGCACAAAATTTTGGAGAATGTTTCTAGAGAGGTTGTAAATAGACAAGGAGAGCTTTCTAATTTAGTCATATAGTTAGAAGAAATTTTGAATACTATTCATTCATTACATGTGAAGCTTTGTGATGTTGAGTTCTTCACACTGGAGAATAAACAATTTATTGATATAATACACACTAATGTGAAGGCCTGTATGATATTATTGGGTATGAACATAGGTTCATGTTCACCCTCATATCATAAGTTAACATTTAGTCAGCAGAGGTTAGCTAAGCTAACAATTCAAGACAATGGAACGAAGAGAAAATTTAGATTAATTGAATTTTTGTTGTTACCACATTTGGAAATTATTTAGAATAAAGTATCTATAGCAGAAAATATCTTGAAGAAAGACACACATTTCTAAAATATTAAAAGCCTAATTGATCTAGCTACTGAGCTAGAAATTCAAATTCAAGAATTGGAAAAATAAAGTAAAGGAGCACTGGAATAAAGGTTTTGTAGAAATTTTGGTAAAATAATCAAAAAGTTTTTTGATAATTATAGGCTAACCCCAACAAAACCCAACCCATAAGTGACAAAAATAAGAAGGAAGTAAGAAAACAACTGGGAAATACACTACAGATATGTCATAGAAATCAAAGTCAGACTCATCATATGAAATATCATGAACAAATCTAGATTGTACATCTGAATTATAGTCTTAGGGGGAGTATTATTACATAGAATGATAATTCATAACAAAGTATTTTTGCCACTAATTTCAAAGGGGGAAATTATTGGTTTCTATGCCTAAGTTTCCTATTAGTGTTCAAACACTTAATCATTTACTAGGCAAGGTTGGTAGTCATCATTGTGACCAAGTCATCTAGTGTAGGCCAAGTATATAAGGGCTTGTTTATTTTTCTTAGAAAATTAGAGATCACCAAGCATCCTAGTTGAGACCAATCACATATATAAGTCAAGCTTACACAATGGAGATTGAGCAAAATTGCAAGACAATTTTTGCTGAGTGAAAAAATAGATCAAGTGTGTAGAAGATGAATGCCAACATTAATGTTAGTCATGTTCAAGCATTAGAATATTTAGATGTCAAGTGCTAGCATGAATGTTAGTCATGATTGAGTGTCAGAATATTTAGATGGTAAGTGCTAGCATGAATTCTAGTCATGATTGAGCATCAAAACATTTAGATACTGAGTAAACTAGTTTTTTTATATGAGTTTGTAACAACATAGACACCTATGTAAACCATTTTTTTCCAAATTCTATAAAAAACATAATGATTGTAGAGATAGTTAAGATGAAATTTACATGTCATTGTAGAAGGTAATGATCCCGAGAAAAGAAGAACCAATTAGAAAATCAAAAGGGAAATTAAAAAAAAGGTATGAATTGTGAATTGTTGATTATGATCCAGAACTTTTGAAGATTATGTATTTAATGTGGGCTCTAGCCCTAGGATCATTATGGATGAGAGAATATTGAAGAATGAGAGACCATTCATGAATGGGTCAATGCACAAGTGAAGGAGTAAACAAGAACATAATAGAGAAAGGAAGACTGAGTCTAAATAGAGGTTAGATAGAGAAATCTAAGTAGTGAAGGACATAATGGAGATATTGATTAAGAGATCAGATTAAGACATTGAAAAAAGTAGATTTGAAATCACTTTCAGATAAAACCAAGGGATAGGTACTAAATATGTTTTAACAAACTAAGTCACGACAAATCTCTTAATAGAGTGATCCTACATAACTATTTAGAATCTCTTAACAATGTCCTTACTTAATTGTGAGTATAAAGTCCTTTAATAGGGTAAGATCTAACAGTCTTAAAGCCTTGAATAGAGTAGACTCTTAACTGAGTAGATCATATATTATGATCAACACTATAACCCTAATAGGTTAACTTTATTGTTGCAAAAGTGAAGATTTGTGGGTTTCATCCCCACCCTAGTTTTCCCTTCATATTGAAGTGTTTCTAGGTAACCAAATCATTTGTGTTATGTGTTGAAGCTTTTCATGGATGTTATGTTTTAATTTCATTTCAGTATTACATTTTTGATGATATATCTAAGATATGTGATGAATTAGGTGTGAAATCAAAAATTTGTTTTTGCAAGTAAAGTTTAAGATCTTGAATCATCCCCCCTCTCAGTATCTTGTTTCCCATTAAATCCTTCCAACAGTCTCCCATGTCTTCTACAATTAGGTCAAAAAAAATTCTTCTCATGCAATTTCATATCTCTTTTATTCGAACTATCTATGCAATCTATGTCTAGTAATTCAAGTGTTTCTTCTACTTTATTAATGTTTTGTTACATAACCTTGATGGTAGGGTGTAGATAGGATTATCTCTCACGTACATTTATTTTATAGTATCTTGTACCTATTTTAATTTCCTTATCTTATGTACAATCTTATTTCTCCACTATATTAAGTAATTGAGTTTTAAATAGGACCAAGCTGACAACTTAGGTTCTCTATCTCTTTTTGTGCTTCACCTTTTTGTTAATCTAGATCCTTAACAAATTTTAAGAAATTTGATACATTAGTGAATGCTTTTCTCTTTAATTAATATTATTATGGTATGCTTGTATGCAGTACAAATATGGACCTATTTTTTGATAATAAAAAACACCAAACAAAATCACATTAGATGTTAGTCATTTCAAATGCAAAAAATATGTATTTTTTGTAAAGTTGATGAAAGATCAACCCCACAGCTCCCAAAAATCACCTACATGTAAACACCTATCATAGAAAGAGAGAAACAAAAGCTATGGAGGCTGGAATTTCCATATCTATAGATGAGACATTCTTGATGAATAAAAAGAGAAATTTCTACAAAAAAAAGTGAATGAAAGAATTACAAAGAGAGACCAATCCTTATAAAGGAGATCAAAACCCTAACATGAATCTAACCTAGGTTGCATGATAATAATTACTAAAAGAGTTAATTATTATATGCTCAAAGTTTAGCTTAAGTAAACTAGAGATAATAAGTGACTTAATAACTAAATCAATATGATTCAATTAATAAGAAAAATCTTTATTACTCTAAAAATTTATACTACAACCTTAATGAGCTAAAACAAGGGCACTCAATAACCTTATTTGATATGCTCTTCAAGATTATATGGGTATGCTCTCCAATATCAATGATATAAAAATAAATATAAAGGCTACAAGGTAAAAAATATAAAGGTTTTGGAAGAAAGTATTAGGAACGTGCCCTAAATCTCACAATGATGTGGAAGTGCAAGATCTATGAAGAAGATAGTACACAAGAAATATGATGCAAGATTTTAATTTTTTAGATTAAAGATGCATGCAACCTAACCAATATGAAAATGCAAGATTTTAAGATAAGATATGAAATCAAATTTAAGCTATCACACAAGAAAATAAGAAATCAAAGATAATATTGAGTATGCAATAACTATGCTATAAAATTCAAAATACTAAGATACTAATTCTTGAATGCTAGTATGCTAAGTGTTCAAGTGCTCAAAGTATATAGATGCCAATTATTTATTAATTATCCTAAAAATGAAGAAGGTGCTTTTTTTTCTATAGAAAATATAAATTTGAGTGATTGAGATTAAGAGGCAACAAAATGGAGAGCTATAGTTAAGAGGAAAAGAGAGAAAATGTAATAATAAGAGACAAAAAAAGGAGTAGCTAGGATTAAGGGGCAAAAGTAAGGAAGCTAATATTAAGAGCCAAAAATAATGAATGACTAGGATTAAGAGGCAAAAATAATTAGTGTCCAGGATTAAGAGGCAAAAATAAGAAAAATTCAAAGATTCTACTTTCATGGAGAAATGAAAAGAATTAAAATGATTGTTGGAGAAGGTGATTGTGCACATCATTAAGGATAAGTCGAGATTAAATACACTTTTACCAAGATTAGAAAGAGGATGAAGGTGTAGAAAAGGATTATTGAATATGAAAAATTTGAATTACATTAAGTTTAATCCAAATTATATATTTTAGACAAATATTAGCCAATGGTAGAATTCAAATAAATAAAATTTATTTAAATAAAGAAGATAGAGGAACTATATATTAAATTAGATTAAAATATTGAGAGGATAGTATTTAAATACAATTTAAATACCAAAAGGCTAATGAATTTATTTAATTAAAATAAATTTAGTTAAATAAATAGAAAATAATAATAATTTATTTGATTATTAACAATTAATTGCAATGTTAAGTGGAAATACTAAAAAATAATAATATTAGAGTGGAAGGACAATTTTAAGTATCTACATTTTGCCTCTCTTTGATGTGGTTTGAAAATCAACATAGTTTCAAAGAAGAAGAAAATAAGATGCCCCAATCAGGGAAGGATGAGGAAGGATGATGAGGAGGTATATATATGCCCCCTGGAGAGGACATGTGAGTTTAGAGAACATAGTTGTTCTTGCAAAATAAATAGGAAGAGAAAAGAAATGGTATGGATATAAAAAGAAGAAGAAGATCTATTGGCTCTTGATTTGACAAGATTTTAATAACTCTTTGAGATGTAGGAAATGCATAGGAATTAGCTACAGACCATGATTAGGACTCCCAAATATGTCATTAGGACTAATTGGCAAGACATTTAGTCTTCTTCCCTTTGAATTTTGCAAGATTTAGGCAAGCGTACCATGAAATTTATTATCACTTCCTTCTCTAACAATATTTTATCATAAATTCCACTATAATAGATAATAACTTCTAATTCTTCTAATTAAGAGACAATAAAAGAAATATATGATAACTAATTCTCAAGATCCTAAAGCTCTCTAAACCAAGTGTAGGCTCATCCTTTTCAGATCTATAACATGAATTGAAATATTAAATATTTTGATTTATGAAATTAACACTATGTAGTTTTAGCAATTTTCTCAACTTCAATACATGACTAGTGTTTTATCTATTGGATTCTTTACTCATAAAATTTGATACCACCACTTAAAATCTATTTCCTCACTTTATGAAGAAAATCAATACTCAATCTCATATATCATTATTATCACAATCTCTCTACGAAACCCTTTAATTTTATTAGATCACATTAAGTATCTACTCAATAAATTTGATAAACAAAATAATATGAAATAATATATAATTCAAAAGAAATTATAACTTGAACTCAATACATTTTGTAATTGCATCATAGAAAATTAAAGACAACATAAAAAGAGACAAGATCCAAATTGGGCAACTTAGAATACTTCTCCATTTGTATTAATTATCTTGAAAGAATACATTTGAAGTATCAAATCTTGTGAAATTAGATAACTTAGAATAAAATTAACACATTATATTGCTATTCTCCTTTCATATGAACAATATCAAAAAAATTACATTACACAATATTGGACTGAATCAAACATGAGAAATAACATTCATCTTTAAAAATTCTAACCTCTAATCCTAGTCTTGGAAATCCTTTAATAAATAAGGCTTGTAACAAGCTTCTGACATGGGAGAGAAAAAGACACATCACATTCTCATTTAACAATCATACTTTTTACAAATATGACAAAAAAATAGCAAGATTCAACATTGGAGATAGTTCTAGAAATGAACAATTAGCAACATCTGTATTTAAGATTAGTTCTCTATTTGTAGTGTATGCATATCCATAGGAGGTGAACCACAAAAGTAAGATATTCTATTATGATGATTTTCCTCCCTCTATTGGCTCTTCATGGTTTATTCTAGCTTTGTTCACTCACTATCTCCATTGAGCATTGCCTTGATCTATACTACAACTTCCCAAATGGTAATATTAGTGTCTATGTTTGGGCAGGTGACATCCCTAACCATATTCTATTTATTTAAGCACTTGATCCTGTCATGCCAAAAATACAGGGCAAAAACATACAATTTTTTATTTTTTATTTTTTTGAAAGTGCTAATCGGATTAAATATAATACATAAGTATTCGAATAGAATTACTTAACTTCCTCACACTCATGTATAACTATAAAATTTAAGTACAAATCAAATGTGAATTATCTTAACATATTTTAATCTTAGGTTGCATTAATTGATATATATCACTATGTTATCTAATTAACTTCATTCAAATGAATATGATTACAAAACATACGAATGCTGTAGTAAGAGTGAAACATCATCATTTTATCCATTTTCAAATAAACATATGTAAAGAACTGAAATACTAAAAGGTTCAATGCAAGAATATTACTCAATCTTTTCTCTTCTATTAATCAACCTAGTTCAAGGCTCCATCAGGAAAGAACCAGTAAGAAAACCTGACATCCTTGCCAATACATCAAAACTTATATACATTTTTGCATAATGTTACAATTCAATTGAATTCTCTTCTAGGTCTTTCGCAAGAGGTCTTTTCCAATATCTCCAATGCACCAAGGAAACCATGAGAAAGACAAGAACTAACCCGAGGGTAAAACAACATATATGATGAATAATTCGAGCATGCATTCCCAACCCGATTTTGCACCATAGGTTCAACATTGAACCAAAATAGGGGGGAGGTGGATTTTATCAATAGGAGATGTCAATCACCATACCATAACATAGACCTTTCGAAGCTAAAATTCAAGAACTTTTGTTCTTGTACAAATGCCCTTTCGAGGTCAATATAACAAGGGGTTTTCATTTGTTCCCTTCTTCAAGAGTTCAAATTTTCATACAAGGTATGTGATGACAAGTAGGGGCCCATACACCCTACCCTCTTCCCCTCTTCTCACCATGAGAGGAGACTCTACACTATTGAGGTCCAATTAAGGCCCTTCCCCCATACTTGACCACTTCTTCCCTATCCAAGGGTGAGTAATGCCAAAAATTCCTCCATGAAATCCCCTCAAAAATTCAAAGCAAGGCATAAAAATGACATCCAAGAACAAGTTAAGATCCCTCCCAAACACCCTCAACACACATACAAGCACTACAAAGACCATCACAATGCCTTATGCATGAATTAAGCATGAATAATAAGAAGAAACATGATCAAAAGAGTGAAGAATCCTACCTTCACAAAAAGTTATGGTAAAATGACAAGTTGAGAAGAGATTTTTTTCCTTCCTTCAATCTTCCAAACTTCTCTCTAAAACTCGAGATTGGGTAACAACCCAAACATTTCTCCCAAATTGCATCTTAAATGACCCTAACTCAACTAGGCTTTAGGTAAACCCCAAGGTGGAGTTTCAGTCACCAACTAATGAGAGAGACAAATCAATTTTCGCAATCAACCAAAAGTAGGGTTTTTGAGTGACCCTAAAAGTCAACCTATGAGGCTAAAGGGGTGGAAAGTACTCCCAACCCATACCCTTACCCCTAGGATACTTTAATTTAATGTTTTTAGGCCTTATAGACTTAATAGAAACCAACAAAAGCTAGGATAATTTTAAGACTGTATAACAACCTTCAAAAAAAGACAATGCAAAATAGCACAAATAGCAATGGTTTCCATTTTGTCTTTCCATTAGATTTCTTGGTTAAATATCCTGCACACTAATTGCACACATTAGTAGTTCAAGAAATCACATGCATATATGTAAATTATGTATCAGGAAAATCATGTAAATTTAAAACATCCATCTTTCTAATAATCAATTATTTAATTAATTTCTGCTCACATTTAATCATTAGAAATCACATAATCAATATAACATAACTTATTCATTAATTTACATTAAAAAACTAGAATAATCATCATTAGGCATGCATATACCTAACATCATAAAAATCACCAATTAAGAAATACTTAACTATCTGAAAGCATAAAACTAAAACATTGAAGTACCAAAATCAACACCCTTATCATTAGGTGAAAATGCCTTGTATTATTGTTAGTGAAATTCTAATCTTTAAATCATTGAGATAATGTGGTAGTTCTCAAGTCACTAATTATTAAAACATCGATATATCAACTATTCTCTATTTCATTAGGACATTCATAGTATAAAAAATAATTTCATATCTGTTCAAAACTCCTATAACTGATTCAATGGAGAAATTCATATCTAATAAGTACGTGCTAGGAGGGACCTTACAGATCCACCTTGCATCGAATATAGCCTTTGTATCTACAACCACTTTATCCATATCCATTTCAATTTTATATGAAACATCAATAACCTCACATCACCATCACTGTCACCGTTACCGTCACTATCACTGTCACCATCACCATCACCATCACCATCACCATCACCATCACCATCACCATCACCATCACCATCACCATAAGCTATAACATTTTCATGACTCATAATAATCTCAAAAGACATGGTCCATTCCCGTCAATCCCCCAATTTTCAATCACTTTTGACAATAGGAGGTATAAATTTATGTGTGACATCTTCAATAGTTTTCATCTTATTTTATATTAATTATATTTTATGAGAGAAAAATCCATCTAATTCCTTAACCTTTCCAATTATTTTTCTTGCAGGAATGATAATTTCCTTTGGCAACTTCTTTTTTGAGTTATGATTAGAAGTAGCCTATCAAAAAAATGACTATATGGGCCCCACTTCTTAAACAAAGGAGTTAAAAATGAAAGTGCCTTAGAACACTGGTGTTTTTTACCTTGTAAAAAAATGTAAACATCATAAAGATTTTGTGACACATCCTTTGACACATTTCCTATGACATAGTATGCCTTCTATTGTTTTTCCCTCTAACTCCTTTTCTGTATCCTTCTCATAAATTTCTATGCCTAATGACTAATCAATCACCATAGTGGGAATTGATCCCTCTTCTTTATTCTAGATCTCTTTTTAACTAACCTCTTTTATAGGCCTAGTAGCACCTTTTAAAGTCTTAATTTTTTCTTCTAGTTCTATAATATTCTTCTCCATCACATAAGTCCTTTTCATTTCTTCTTCATATTGATTTCTTCTAGAGACATAATTCCCAAATGTTTTAGAAATCCTATCTTCAATATGTTCCATTTTATCTTTTCTCAAGGCTATTACAAAACTTAAAAAACTAGAAATTTCACCACCAGATGTGGAATACATACTACAAATTATTACACTTCCTTTTGGTGTATCTTTCACCTCCATTAGTTTTGGTTTATTGGACTTATAAGCCATACTCCATACTGCCACTGTCTTAGAATCTATGTTATAACTAGACCCTCTTTGTATCCTCTTGGGCCAAATGCTTAAAAATATATTGATTTATCTTGTCTCCTAATCTAGTCTAACATGAAGGAAGAAATTAAATCCTATCCCAAGAGTAGTATCATTCCACTTCTCTTTACCGATTCTCTAGCCTCTTCCACATCGATAGTCTCACTATTGGTATCATAGGCTTGCAATATTTTGAACAATTCAATAATCTTCTCATCAAAATTACCTAGTTGTAATGTAAAGTATAATTGGTTCTACTTCAAATTAAATCTAATTTTTGTAAATTAATCACCTTTCAAAAAATCATCATTTGCTTTAAATTCTCGTACTTGGATGATTCCATCATCCAAAATTTTGGCAACTATTTCTAGCTCTCTAGGAGCTTGTTCACTCTCAGTAGCTTGTTTTATGAAGAAATTTTTCCTTAGTTCAACATAATACTTGAGATGTTTAAGCAATGTATGAGATGCTTTCTCTCATGCTTTTTGTGGAGTTTTAATTATTTTTAGCCTTTTCTTTCTTTCCCAAGTCCATGCTAATGCCTCTAATGGGCCCTTTCTTCATCTTCTTCTAGTTTAAAAAATAGATCTAGTCCAAGAGAGACATGGTTTACCATTTCTTTCCCTTTTCCTTGTGATTCTTTAGGAATTTGTTCCATAATATCTTCTTAGTTATTTATGAAAGAAAAAAATCTATCTAGATAATTTTCCTCAAGATAGAAACCATAGAAAGAAAGATCAACTTTCCTAATTTTAGCCTCAACTCTCATAATAATTTTCCATTTCTAAAGTCTCTTAGCATAAACATTCTGAAACAAGTCATTCCTTATCACATCCTCTTCCCACAGGGGTTTAGTTTTAGTTAAATTATACCCTCTCATATTTCTCAAGGTCACTCTAACAACATTTTCTAGATCCTGAACTCTAGCCACTGTAGATGACAACTTATACTAGCTAAAAATTACATCAATTTTATATGTGGCTTGTTTTCCAATTGTGAAGTCTTCTATTTTTAAAATTCTACACAATAGTGCCCCCTTTCTTATATTCTAGCCTAAGCATTCTCTATCCATTAAAGTTAGTAGCCAAAAGAAGTCTAAAATTCTCAATTATTTAGGTACAGACCTAGGTAGAATGTGAGGGGGGTGGAGGCATGCATAAACTCTCATAATAGTGCTATTTCCAAACAAGAAAACATCACCCAATTATGACTTAATTTGAGTTCATCATAACACAAGGTAGGTCTAAGAAATTCACTTACTACCTTTGGAACCCTCTCCATATTAGGCACTAACATGTTCATTATTGAAAACACACAATTATCATAAATTTAAATAGAATTTGTAAAAGGGTACTATCTATTCATACCCTGGTCCATAATTGCACTAGAAGAGTCTATCCCATTTCTTTAGTTTTCTCAATGAAATCCTAATTGATCTACTCAATATTTGTGTACAACAACAAATACATCAACAATGAATAATGACGAAGCTTAAAATTACTTAGATCTCCTTGTTGAGAAACCACAATTTTATTACATTAATTATGTATTTTACAAAATCATATCCCATACTAGTGTATGGTCTTGCATTTTTATTGCCATCACATATGAGGCACCAGATGCGTTCATTGTCTTATCAACACCCAACACCTTATTCACACCAAAGACCATGTTATGAAAATATCTACATAAGTATTATAGAGGAATGAGGTGGTTTACTTTCTTGGGAATTTCTCCTATCTTTTTCTCACTTCTTAGGATATGAATTAGCATAACCATTCCTATGAAATTTTTCTTTTGAGATTGAAAAGTATTCTTCAATGTTTCTATAAGATATAAAAATATAGTTGAATAGGATTTAGAATAACACACATGAAAAAGACCCTAAACTCATATTTTTTATACATACATATGAATTGTAAGGGAATGGAATGTAAATCTAGAAATGCAAATATTAAAATGGAGAAATGAAAGCACTTACCTCCAAAAAAGAACCTACTGAAAACCCCATGAAATAGTCTTAGAAATTGCTAATTTTCACAATGCTAAACTAAAACTGTGAGATATACAAAACCCACAAATATTTTTCTTTTCTAAGCTAGGTCAACCTTGATTTAAATGTAGGGTAAGATATAACCCCTTTATTTATGACCTTGACCTACACTACTCTGACATAAATTTTGTTCATAGATCCTAAAAGTTCAACAAAAAGGGTACTCAAATATGCACCGATATTCACTATCCCACACTTGTATCTTCAAGAAAAAGGGTTTTTTTGTTTGGATGAGGGGTTTTCTTTGGTCAAACCCAAGTTTGGAATCAACCTTAATAATGAAATTGAAATAGAGAATGCTAGCAAGTAGTAGAAGTAGATCTATCAATGAAGCTATGATATTCAATAGATATGCAATTGTATTTGAAATATATACAAGTATATTGATACGAAAGATTGGAATAAAAAATGTAAATAAATAATATAAATTAAAACCTCCATGATTGTATGCTTGAAATCCACCTTGAGGGAAGAATGAATATATCTTGAAGATGAACAAATGATCTTGAAGAAAGATCACGCCACCATGATGGATAGATCTAGGGTTTGAAAGATGAATCTTGAATGCTTGAACCAAATCCCTTCAAAGGGTTGAATTATTGAATCCTTGATCATCAATGTATAACTTGAATACTTGAATGGGTGATTTCTTTCTCGCTTTATTTTCTTGCTTGAATTTTCTTAGGAGGAAACTTGATTACCTAATTACTTGATCATGAAAAATGGATGTGAAAATTAGAGAGGAAGGATTCCTTTTATACTAATCTAGGGTACAAACTTCTGAAGAGGTTGGCATAGGGGAATTAAATTCCCATTAAGCCTTAACCCCTAGAAATGGACCTATACTAAACATAATCTAAGAGTTTATCATTCTGAAGCATAAAACAACTGACCTAGAAGTGGGAAAAGAAACTTTTGAGCTTCCCCCCACATTCAAAAAACTTTCTGATGAAAAGAGGGACTTGGTTCAAGGTTATCTCATCCTTGAACTAGGTCAAGGTTGAGGTCAATCTTGACCCAAGGGTTTAGGACACCTAGAAAAAAAGCCAAAAGGAAAAAATAGTACCTTAGGAGGCCCAAATAAAGCCCTAAATAGGCACTCAAGATGGAAGGGGTAGAAAAATTTGGGACAATTTTATGAAGGCCCAAAACACCCCTTAAGGAGGGGTAACCATTCGTAACATGAAAGTTCTTCTATTTTAAGATGATACATTAAGACCCCACTTTAATAGGAGTATGGAAATCAAACATGCTCACGATAAAGGAGAAGAAAGATTGAAGTGGATTCACCATTAGATAGAATAACACTTGTTTGAAAACATGAGCCCCCAAACCAATGATCCTAACTCAACATACATGCACAAGGGTGTGAAAACAAAAAAAAAATAAAAACAAAGCTAAATGACACAAAAAGAGGGGTTAGCACTAAAAAAAACCCAAATGAACTAGTAAATAAAACCTTGATAAGAAATGTTTCCTATAATAATATCATATTTGGAAAGCTATCATAAAATCACAATGATTACATAAGAAATACAAGAGGACACTATAAATAGTAGAGCTTCATGATCCAGTCCTACCAGCATCAAAGTGAAGAGAGAGAGAGAGAAAGTTATTACCTCATTTAGTAAGATGCCCACCTTACCATGAATCACCAAGGAGGGAGAGCCCAACAGGTAGCCAACCTGATAGTTCACCTAGAAACTATGCTTTGCAATTGTAATGCATCTTTTGATAGATTTTGAAATACCCATAGATCCATCTTTTTGTATCACCATGGAATATAAAATGCATGTCCCTTCAAGATTTAGCAACTTATGTGTGTTACCTTCCATGGATTTAGCATATCAAAAAATTGAAAAATGTGTGTCTCTTTAGTATTTAACAACTTATGTATGTTTTTGATTAGATAAACAAGTTTTGCAAGGATCCTAAAACCCAAGTTTGAAACAGAACAAAAGGCTGAAAAATAAGTAGATAAAGCCCAGCCAAAGGATAGAGGCCAAACAAAAGGCCAGTACAACAGATCACCAAAAAAAAGGTGACCAAAGTGGCAGAACAACAACCACCAACATAGGTTTTGACTAGGCTCCTAAAATCCAAAGATAAGAGGGGAAGAAATCCCCAACCATTATGCACTACAAAGAACGACATTCCAAAATCCAGGGGGCAAAAAAAGAATAGTAGAACAAAATCATGCCTTGCCTTTAGTTCCCTTATTGTGAGAACATAATGCCATGTCAAAAGAGGTTGTGGATGGCTTGACCTTTTTACCTTTTACTACAGTCCATCCATCCTCCACCAAACCTGTAGCCTTCTACCACCAAAAATCAGCAGCATCAGAGCCACCAGAAATCCTTGAGACCAGGGAAGAGGCCACAACACAAAAGTCTACAACCAGGGAAGAGGACACAGGAAGGGCCGATCCAGATGAAATAGAAATGGAGGGAACTTTAACTGAGGACCTTCCAACCCCCACCAAATCAGTAGTCTGCTAGCACTAAGAATCAACTAAGCTACAACGAGACCCAGAAACCCCTAAAGCCAGGGGAAAAATAGCAATAGTGGAGTTTGCAGCAGGAACAAGAGAAGGAACAACAACCATAGGTTAAGCAATAGAGGTGGCTGCCCCCAAGAAACTAGAAGACAGATAAGCTACATCCACAAAAGATGGGACAACAAAAACTAGAGGAGGAGTCGATGGAGGATCCTCCATCAAAGTACCAGAAGATGGGACAGTAGAAACTGAGGACTGATTTTCTACAACCAAAGGTGCTAAAGGATGATCCTTTACTGAAGAGCTTGGAATAGTAGAAGAGACCTCCACCACAATAAATTGAAGAGAGTCTTCATCCCCTAGAGAGAGGACCTTGTGGACCATGTAGTGATCTTCTGAGACCCCTTTCCACCAAGAGGGGGGCAACTTCAGTCTAGATTTTCCTAGGGAGCAACTAGCAGCCATGTGACCAGTCTTGTGGCACTTCCTACAGTGGAAGGGGATACCTTCATAGTCAAGAAGGATATTCCAAGATCCTAAAGAAGAAGCCACTGAAATCATTTCTGGGAGTCCCTTAGAAACATCAATTTCAACTAGTGCGTGAGCATATGTAGTACGAAAAACCTTAAGAGGATTTTGCATATTGAAAATTGAAAAATGCATGTCTCTTCAGGATTTAGCAACTTATATGGATTACCTTTAGAGGATTTATCATATAAATAGAATAATATAGTACAAGGGAAACCCTATATATTCTCCCCTCCTTATTGTGGCTATCTACTAGACATGATAAGGAAGAGAAAGAGGATAACTACTTCACAGTGTAAGGAGATATCTTGTTAGCAACAATGTACACTTAATTCTTGGTGAAGGGTATTGACCCCTACATCCAAGAGCATAGATAATCATGAAAAGGATATGTTACTTATGGAAAAAGGATCCTCAAAGATAAAAATATCTTATCAACACGACCCCTACTGTAGAGGAGTGCTTTAGATAAAATATCATCTTTCAAAGAATTTAGAAAAAAATAAACAAGATTCTTATGTGTGTTACCTTAAGAGGATTTTGCATATTGAAAATTGAAAAATGATTTAGATAAAATATCATCTTTCAAAGAATTTTAAAAAAAAAGACCCAAGATACTTATGTGTGTTACCTTAAGAGGATTTTGCATATTGAAAATTGAAAAATGCATGTCTCTTCAGGATTTAGCAACTTATATGGATTACCTTTAGAGAATTTATCATATATCATCAACAAGACCCCCACTGAAGAGGAGTGCTTTAGATAAAATATCATCTTTCAAATAATTTAAAAAAAAAGACCCAAGATACTTATGTGTGTTACCTTAAGAGGATTTTGCATATTGAAAATTGAAAAATGCATGTCTCTTCAGGATTTAGCAACTTATATGGATTACCTTTAGAGGATTTATCATCTTTCAAAGAATTAAAAAAAAAGACCCAAGAGTCAATCAACAAGCCTCTTGCACAATAAAGAAGAAGCAAAATCTTGGATAAAAGGAATCAAAATCTAACCCTAAAGAAAGGATAGGAGTTTATAAAGAACATAATTTGCAAAATAAAGAAGAGGTGATGACCTAGGACAACAACCTCTCATAGAAAATGATGTTTAAAGTCAAAACATCAGTCATTATAATGAAATATTGTTGCAAGATAAAAAAATACCACTAAGTTAAGGAAAATAGATCCCTAGACAAAGGGAAAGAAGGAAGAACCTTGACCCCTAGAGATGAAGAGAAGGGATACCTTTGCAAAAAAAATGTTTTTAGAAAATATATCTGGAATAATAAAATAAAACTATGGATGATTATTAACATAATAGAAAAACATAGGTATAAAATATAGAAAGGATAACCAATTAAGCTCAAAATTAAACTTAATAGATAAAAGAGAAGAGAAAGAAATGTATCTTGCCCCCCAATGAAGAGACAAGAGGAGAAAAGATCTATTTTATAGAAGAATGGGGTAAAATTATGAAGATATCTAAAAGGGGAAGCTTATTTTCTCATCCCTTTAATATCATTATGGATTAGATAAGAAGGGGAAGGTAATTTCAAGAATTCTTTCACATCTGCATCATAAACCATAGTTTGAGCCTCAACATAAGTGTGGGAAGAACTAGGAAGAGTAGATGGATAATTGGGAATATGAATATTAGGAATTGTATTATGAACTAGATTAGGAAGGATATGATTAGGAAGAGTATAGGAAGTAGCGAGAATGGAAGACACAACTAGAGGAACACTTGGAACCATAGTTGGTAGAGGGTTGTAATAGGTATAAGGAATACTATGCTAAGAAGGCTATGAGGTAGGTAAAGTATTGTTGGAACACTCATAGGAAGATATGTAACCACTATAGGAGGAGTGTAGGATATGAATTCTTAGTAAAGGAATGAAAGAAAGTTCCTCATTAGCAATAGGAGGAGTGAATCTCAAATCTTAAACTTCTTGAATTAAAGGTTTGATACCACACATGAGATTAACACTTTGATCACTATCACAAATGACTTTCTTAAAGGCCTCTATAACTTGAATAGAATTTTGAAGATATAACATTCTAGGTGCATCAATGTTGTAAAAAGTGGAACATGAAGGTAACCATGCACAAACCCTATGGTAAGATCAATTGAAGAGGTTATAGAGGAAGATGAAATAGGAAAAGGATCAATAGAGATCTCATTTGAATAATTTTCATCCTCAATTCCATGCACCTCATTAAGGGATTTATCTTTGTTTGAAATAAAAGCCTTGTCAAAGTATTCAAAACAAAATCATACATGTTGAATGCAAAGTAACACTAAAAGCATGAAAAATATAAATATTTTTGTATTTTTAAAGAAATTTTATAATTTTTTTTGTATTTTTGAAACTTAATCATGAAATAAATATACTTTTACAAATATGCAAGATCTAACACAAGATGCAAATCTAACACTAAAAAGAAAGAGTTGTTGTAACTAGGTTCACCAAAATGTAGGATATAAAAATATGGATGAATAGGTTTTAGAATAATGCATATGAAAGATACCTTAAATCCATATTTTATTACATATATATTAATTGTAAGGGGATGGAATGTAAATATGGAAATTCTAATATTGAAATGAAGAAATGAAATTACTTACCTCCAAAAAAGAACCTACTGAAAACCCTGTCAAATAGTCTTAGAAACTGTTGATTTCCTATAACCTAAACTAAAACTATGAGATCTACAAAACCTAGAAATATTTTTATTTTTTGAGCCAGGTCAACCTTGACCCAAATGTGGGGTAAGATCTTACCTCTTTATTTTTGACCTTGACTTGCATTTCTCTGATGAAAAAATTGTTCATGGATCTTGAAAGTTCAACAAAAAGGGTACTCAAATATGCCCTGATGTTCACTTTCCCACACTTGTATTTGTAAGAAAAAGGGTTTTTTTTTTTTGGATGAGGGGTTTGCCTTGGTCAAACCCCAATTTGGAATCAACCTTAATAATAGAATTGAAATAGAGAATTCTAACAGGTAGTAGAAGTAGATCTATCAACAAAGCTATTATATTCAATAGATATGAATTTTTTTTTGAAATGTAAACAAGTATATTGATATGAAATCTTGGACTCAATAATGTAAATTGAAACCTCCATGGTTGTATGCTTGAAATCCACCTTGACAGAAGAATGAATATATCCTGAAGATGAACAAATGATCTTGAAGGAAGATCACACCATTGTGATGGATAGATCTAGGGTTTGAATGATGAATCTTGAATGCTTGAACCAAATCTCTTCAAAGGCTTGAATGCTTGAATCCTTGATCTTCAATGGAGAAATTGAATTATTGAATGGCTGATTGATTGCTCACTTGATTTTCATGCTTGAATATGCTTGGGAGAAAACTTGATCTCAAAGCTTGATTACCTGATTACTTGATCATGAAAAATGGATGTGAAAATGAGAGAGAAAGGATTCCTTTTATACTAGTCTAGGGCACAAACTTCTAGAGAGGCTAACATAGGAGAATTAAATTCTCATTAAACCTTAACCCCTTGAAATGGACCTATATTAAATACAATTTAAGAGTTTTTTATTTTGAAGCCAAAAACTTCTCCCCACATCTGAAATTTTTTTTGATAAATGGGGGGAACTGGGTCAAGGTTGAGGTTGACTTTATTAGAAACAATAGTCCATCAAGATAGCTAAGAGTGGGGGGGGGGGGTGGGTGGGTGGGTAGAATCATTTATCCAATAATTAAAACATTTATCCACCTTAAATAATCTCAACCATTCAACCAAAGTAAATAGAAACCATACAAAGATGCACATACATAATAACACTAGATATGTTAACTAGGGAAACCCTTAATTAGAGGAAAAAATCTAGTGGGAATGATGCCCAAAAGATAATGCACTAATATAAATATTCCTTGTTAGAGGATGGACCCTATTAGGAGTCTATTACAACATTTAGTACATATGAGTCCCTTTTAAGAGACTTGAATCCCTGTTAGGAGATCCCAACCCTAGTAGGAGTTGTAGTACAATGTATGTAAGAAGAGCTCACTGCCCAAATATGCAATTTTAATTACAAGAAGAGCTCATTTCTCAAACAAGTAATTTATTATTAATTTTTTATTTCCTCTATTCTATCAATTGGACCAATCACTGTCAGACATCCAAGTATCAAACTTCAGATCACACAATAAGACCTTGGCAATGAAGTTTTTCTCCAAATTTTCTTTGGTTTGCTTATCTTTTCTTATCAACTTGATTCTACTCTTTCTACTCTTTGTGTTATCTTTCTACACTTTTTAGTTCAATGTTTAACAAAGGAAAATGTCCTTCCTTTCTATCTAGTCCATAAAATAATTCCCTGAGTTAGCTATTATAGGACCTCATTAAGAACATGTTACACTCAGCGATAACATTAATTTTCTATCTTGTAACTTGAATAACTTTTCATATTCACATATTTAACTTTAACTTCATAGAAAAACAACTTAATTAAGAGATATAACAAGTTTACCAAAATATGCCTCTATAAGCTCTATCTTAGAATAATACTTAGCTACATCATCTTTAAATTGTATTCTTCACATATTTAACTTCAGCTTCACAAAATAAAAATTCTACTAAGAGATATAACAAGTTTACCAGAACATGCCTCTATAAATTCTATCTTAGAACAATCTCCACCAAAAATTGCATAAATTCTTGCAAACTTGATATCTTGTACTTTTGAGGTTAGCTACATATCATAGACACTTATTAGTATCTCCTTTTAACCTCACTTAGTGAGAGTACACAATTTTTATCCATACCAACTTGATCTTTCTACTATTCTTCTATCAAATACTACAGAAAATTGCTATGTTGACATCAATGACAAACATAGTCATGAATGTAACATATCATTATAATAATGATCTAATCATATTTCTAAAATACACCCCCATAGGAATATCATCAACATTCATGCTGCCAACAATCCCCTCCTTTGGTATTAATGGAAACATAGATGAAAACATCTAGTTCCAAAAATACCAATTACAAAAGACTATTAACCTTTCTTTTCAAATCCTCTTCATCAATAATTCTTTCCTTTGATATAACTCAATGTGCTCTATGCTATACTTCACCCAAACTATTTATTCTTTTATTTTCCACACTATTTTTCATGTTGTACTTCTCTCCTCCATTGACATCAATGTTAAAGGTTTCAACAACCATCAACCTCTGTAACAACTATCTCTGATTAGATCAAGAGTCAAAAGACACTATTCAAAACAACATCCAAAAAGAGTCCTAGATGACTCTATCCATTATAGATACTCTCCCATTTAGGAAGAATCAACATTCAATCCACACAAACAATAGTGCTTTGTTACATTGGATTGATGCACTCTTGCATCATCTACTCTAATGTAGGAATATGCATAACCCCTATAATACCTCGCAAATACTCCAAAGTCTCTTTGGGAAGAGGCTTAATGAAGATATCTATAATCTTCTCTTTGGTGCTTACATACTCCAATCTATTTTCATTTTCTACAATGTTCTCTCTCAACATGTGATACTTGATAGAATTATGCTTAGTCTTAGAATGCAATACTAGATTCTTAGACATATTCATTGTGCTTGTGTTGTCATAATGTATGACAATAGGTTTATTGAATTCTATCCTTATATCCTTCAACATCTATATGATAATAGGTTCACTAAATTCTATCCTTATATCCTTCAACATTTCCTTCATCTAAACAAATTGATTACAATTGATTGCTATTGCATCATATTCTACTTTAGCTATACTTTGTGAGGTATAATCCTACTTCTCGCTTAACCAAGAAACCAATTTTTCTTCAAGAAAGAAGGCTACACCACTGGCGCTCTTTTTGTCATCCATACTACCTACCTAATTAGCATCAATATAAGCATATAGAGTCAAATAAGTAGATCTATCATACCACAATCCAAACTTTGATGTTCCTTTTAGATATCTAAATATGTTTTTGATTATTTCATAATGAGTTTCTTTGGGATCAGCTTGAAATCTTGCAACAATTTGACCTACATTTACTATATCTAGCCTTGTGTGAGTCAGATATTGCAATCCTCTAATCATAGATCTATACTACTTCTACTTAACAATAGGTGTCTCATCCTTTATAGATAACTTGTGTCTAGTTACCATAGGTGTTCCAATAGGTCTACATGTTTCCAAACCAAAACTTTTTAGTGAAACCTTCAAATACTTAGTCTATGAAATAAAGATTCCTTCTTTGTCGTGCATAATTTGTAATCTTGGAAAATATTTCATTTCTCCTATCATGCTCATTTCAAATTCCTTCTTCAATTCTTCTTTTTTATATCCAAGCTTTGTCAAATGCTTGTCCAATCTCATATACCAAGTTCTAGGTGCTTGCTTCAAGCCATACAATGCTTTCTTCAATCTACATACTATGTCTATATCATCTGTTAAAGGACAACCTTGACACTATTCTATGTATACCTCTTCTTAAAGTTCTCCATTCAAAAATGTTCACTTGACATCCATCTAATATACCTTGAATTTTTGATATGCTGCATATGCTAGGAATAAACTTACTATTTCTATTCTTTCCATAGAAGCATAGGTTTCATCATAGTCTATTCCTTCTTGCTATGAGTAACATTTACATACCAATCTTTATTTTTTCCTTACAACTTCACCTTGTTCATTCATCTTGTTTTTGAAAACCCATTTTATTCCTATCACATTCTTGTCTATCGGTCTAGGGACCAATTCCCACCTTTCATTCTTCACTATTTGATCCAATTCCTCTTTCATAGCTTGCTTCCAATAGTCATCTTTACATGCTTCATCTACATTCTTTGGTTCAACTTGAGATATCAAATAGTTCTTCATTGATTCTACTTCTTTTCATCACACCTTTATCTCTACTTCCAATGATCTATTTGGGTGGATGATTCTTTTTCATATTCTTACAAGAAGCAAGACCTCAACTTTTACCTCTATTGAAGGTTTCGAGCATTGTTTCTACTTTAGCTCTCCTTCATTTTGTAAATCATATTAGTCTCAAAGAATAATTCATCATTCCTTGGTTTAGTAACAACATTCTCTTCATTTGAATTATAGTCAACTATTCTTAGTTGTATCCTGAATTTCTCATCAACTCTTACATTTTCACTTTCCATGATAGTCTTGTTTCTTAGATTATAACATCGATATGCCTTTATTTTTAATAAATAACCAAGAAAAATACCTTCATCACTCCTAATATTAAACTTACCAATATCATCATCTCTTTTGATATAACATTTACTACTATTTTTTTTGAAATACTTAACTGCGAGTGACCAAACCATAGCTCATATAGGGTCTTGTTTTTTTAGTCTTGTACTCTATTCATAGTGTATATTTCTATATTCATAGCTTCTCTTGAAAACATCTTGGATACATCATTCTTAGATAACTTAGCTCTTGCTACTTCTATTACTAACCCGTTTCTTCTCTCTACAATGCCATTTTTTTTTAGGGGTTCTAAGAGCTGACAAATTTATTTTGATTCCATTAGCTTCATAAAATTTTTAAAACTCATTTGATGTAAATTCTCCACCTCTATCTAATCTTAAACATTTAATCTTCATACTTGATTCATTCTCAGCTCTATTCTTGAATATGTTGAATTTATCAAATGCTTCTAATTTTTCTTTAAGAAATGCAACCCACATCATTCTAGAAAATTCATCAACTAAAGTCATTAAATAAATTTCACCATAGAATCCTTTAGTCTTTGTAGGACCTCTAAGATATATATGTATTTAATCTCTAATTTTTCTATAGTAGTAAACTTTTTTTTGGGAAATGAAGTTCTATTATACTTTGCCTTGACACACTCCTTGGAAATTGTGTAAGTAGGCTTTACAATCTTAGAAAAATCTCTAATTGCAAACAAACTACTAGTCTTCACATTGTTGTCAAAGTTTATATGACAAAATCTCTTATACCATAACCAACTGTCATCTACCTATGCAACCAAACATGTTGTTTCATTAGAGTTCAACTAAAATACAATACCTATAGTTCTGGTTCCCATTCCAAATACCTTTCCATCTTTGTCTCTGATCATGCATGTCTTCTCTATGAACTATAACTGATAATCTCTAATCATGCATATCTTCTCTATGAATTGCAACTAATAACCTTTATCCACTAATTTTCCAACACTCAAAATATTTTTCTTCAAACCATCAACAAAATATACATCCTTAGTGTTAGTCTTACCATCGAGAGTTATAGATCCAATGCCTTTAACTTGACACACTGCATTGTTTCCAACTCTAAAAATGCCTCCATCATGACTTTTGAAGTCAACTAACTTATTCATATCACCAATCATATTATGTGAATAACCACTATTTATTATCCAATTAGATTTCTTTTCAACCTATGATACCAAAGCCATTTTCTCCAGGCTTTCTTCTTTAATAGCTACAAATCCTATTTCATCATCACTAACACACACTTCTTGTTCATCAGAATCATCTTCTTCATTTGTACACAAACACTCTCTATATGAAAATTTCCTCTATTAGGAAAATTAGATGCATTATGACTAAATTCATTACAAGTCCAACATTTAAATATTTTCTTACCATCCTTTTCTCTTTTTACTGGAAGGGCTACTCCTTCTATCTTTTTGTCCTCATTAGATCTACTAATTCTAGCAAAGTCTCCTCTAGAACTTATGTTACTTGATAAACTAGGTTGAATATTTAGGGTGCTAAAAGCTATTTTAGTTCTGGTCAATTCTTCAGACTATAAAAGCTCATTCTCTATTGCTTCAAGTCTCCCAAGTAATGTTTCTTTTGTGAATCTTTGGTACAAGAGATCAAAAATTGTATCATTTGAACTGCTAGCTTAAATGGTGGTGTTAAGCTCTTCAATATCTCTTCAATATCTTCCATATCACCTCATTTTCTTCCTTGGTTCCTCCTTGAGATCTAATACCTATGGTAATTTCTAATATCTGGCCTATAAATGTTCTTATAGATTCATCTTCCATCACCTTATCATCTTGAAATGTAGAAATCCAACTTTGTAACCTAAATTCCTTAGAATGTTCATCTCCTTCAAAACTATTTTCCAAAGCTTTCCAAATCATATGAGAATTAATAAGTGAATTTTTCCTCATTGTACTCAATTTTAGGAAGTGCAGACAATAGTGCTTCTCTAGCTCTCATGTTGAACATGAAAGGTTCCCTTTCTTCCTCGATATAAGCTTCCAAATCTTTCTTAGAAATGATTGTATTTTTTGATTTTGTCAAGATTCAATATCTTGGATCCATACACAATAGATGTGTCTTCATATTTTCCTTCCAGCTATCATAATTTGTTCCATCAAACTTTAGACTATCCTTTCTGAATATGCTAGCCATGGATCTCCCAAAATTGTTAAGCTTTATCTTCAAGGACCTACTACTCTAATACCACTTAGTGATAACATTAATCTTCCACCTTGTAACTTGAATAACTTTTTGTACATGGAATATTATGATGAGTGAGCTTAGCTATGTTGTCTCCAAAATGTCTTCACCACATCTTTAACTTTGGCTTCACAGAATAACAACTCTGCTAAGATATATAACAAGTTTACTAGAACATGCCTTTGTAAACTCTATCTTAGAATAGTCTATTATCACAAAATATTGTATCCTTGTCCAAAGTTTTTACTTAAGAACAACCTTTTGGATCATGGAAACAACCTCCAAGTTGTGGGACTTGAACAATGAGGTTGAGTCTTTGGAGAAGGCTGACTTCCTTTGCTATTAGGATGCACCTAACTACTCTTTGAGAGGAAAAGGGGAAGAAGGAAAACAAATTAACCTAATCTAATCTAAGGAGGTGATGAAAAAAAATAGAGTGTTCAAGCTAATCTTTTCCCATATATGCATAAAAATACTGTCATAAAAATCAAAACATATATAGATCGAAACTTACTCTCATCAAATAGCCCACATGTAGATCAGATAACCAAATGGATAACACAAGGAAAAAGAACTTCACTTATATATCATTCATAGGGTAGAGAGAGATATAGTCATGTGGGTTATAGACATCCATAATACACTAATGAGAGCCAAATGAAGGTTCCACAATACATTAATGGCTGAGAGAGATAAAACAAAGTGTCATACAATTTAGAGGCAAAGGGAATTTATGGTGATATGTTAGAGTAATATTAGAGAAATAGAGAGAGTCCATCCCTTCAAAGATTACAATTTTTTTGCCTTTATACATCAATTATAACTAAGATATTTTCTTCCCTAGAACTCAAGCTCCAACTACTACAACTTTGCATTACCACAAATCCAAAAAATATCTGATTAGGGTACACTCTAGATGCATGAAAATCACCAAACCCTAGCTAGAAGGACCTTAGAAATAATTAAAATCAGTGCAAAAATCCTCCAAATGGATCATTAGATGGTGGTAAAAGTGTTCTTTGCATTGATGCTAGCATAGGAATAACTTGGGGTAGTTGGGATCAATAATAAAAGATTAGATCATGCAAGAAAACCTAGTTTTCTTCCTTCCTAACTCATGAAATAGAAAATTCAGCAATGAAAGAGGATTCGTCAACCAAAATGATCCACATGGCCCAATAGTATTATTATTTTTCACCATCTCATGAAGTCTTTGCATGTTTGACCATTGAAACCAACTAAGTGCACCACCTCATAACTTAACTACGATGGTCACAAAAGATGTTTATTTTAATTATGATGCCAATCTCAGCCATGCCTACCTTTTCATTAAAACTTAGTCTCACAAGACATGTGGTGTGTTGGCATATGCTCACAATGCTTAAATTTCTTACAACTTCAAAATGCAGGCATACACCCATCATCAATCTGAGAAAGTCAATGATTATGCAACCTTTAGAATCTTGCCAATGCAATTAGTACTTTGAATAGTGATATATCACCACCTATAGATCCTAATTTCATTGCCTCAACTCAAATTTGTGACACATAAGAGATTTGGCCCAATTTAGACACATGTTGTATAGTCACTTCCCCACATCTTATAACTTTCTTGCATCTTTGCAAAGTGGGCAAGTGTTGTTCATTAATCTACTTTAGATCAATGGTTGGGAATATGTAGGTCCATTTGATAAATTACACATAGCCAAACTAAAATAAGCTTATAATATAAAGTATTTTTGTTCCTTTTATGTTATTATGAATGTTTAAAATGTGAACATTGAGATATTTGAATTCAAATCTGGCAATTTTGGTGTGAAAGAAAATTTGACCAACAATTTTGGTGACTCAGAGGGCATGCAAGCCTGCTATGCATAGAATAGTAGCCTATGCATCCATTGTGCAATAGGGTCATGGAAAACATGAAGATCTGCCTAGTAAAAAACCCTAAAATCACAAAAAAATACCTTCTACAACCAAAACTACCCTCTATGATTGTAAAATAGGACTCTTTGAAACCTTTGTAAAACACTTATGCTTGTGCACTTTTGGAAAATAGGAAACAACAGAAAGAAAACTAAACTACTATGTACATGAACATTCATCCTTCATCAAAAACATGGCTTAAGATATATCCCATTGACTAGAATGGACAAGACTTCACCATTAGGCTTTCCTAAATTAAAGGCATTGAACTATTTGCGATTGATTATCACATAAGGTCCACTCCAAAATGTATCAAACTTTGAGTGCCTTCCTGGTTTTCCCCTATGTGTATCTCACTTAAGTACAAGGTCACCCTCTCTAAATTTTTTGACTTTGGCCTTCCTATCAAAATATTTTTTTGACTTTCTTGTGATGTGCTTCTAAGGTCTACATGGCTTGATCTCTTTTTTCCTCCAATTCCATTAGTTTTGCAATTCTTACTATCATGGCATCATTCTTAAAAAGTTTCAATTGACGATCCAAATCTAAGGATGGAAACTCTAATGAAATAGGGAGCCTTGCTTCCTTACTATATACCAACATGAAAGGTGAATTCCAATTCCCCTTTTTGGTGTAATTTTGTCAGCCCATAGTGTTATCTTTAAATTTTGATGTCAACATCTCCAGTTATCTTCTATGGTTCTCTTCATGATCCTAATCAAGTTCTTGTTAGATGACTCAACTAATTCATCGCTGTAAAGGTAGTAGTTTGAGGATGTACTTAGGTAAATACCATGGTCAACTACCCATGCATATATTTGGGCTCCTACAAAAGATTTAGCATTGCTTGATATAATGGTCTAAGGAGTACCAAACCTTGACAAAATTCCATCAAGGAATTTAACAACTAAATTCTTAGTGGCATCTTTCAATGCGACTATCTCTATCCATCTTAGGAAGTAGTCTGTAGTAGCTAGGATCCATCTATGACCAAAACTAGAGGGTGGATTAATAGGGCTTATGAAATCCAATCCCCATTGGGCAAAGGGGTGATCCACCTAAATTGGATGAAGGGTAAGAGCTACAAGCCTATGTTTTCCTAAGAAGAAAGCACATTTTTCACACCTTTTAACATATCTATGACAAACATGGAACAAGGATGACCAATAGTTACCAGCTCTCATTATTTTCATTGCAGTTGTTCTTGCTGAAAAATGGCCACCATTAGGGCCATCATGAATCTCTTTGATCATTCTTTCAGCATGATCAATACCAATACATCTTAAGAGGGATCCATTGAAATCTTTTCTAACAAGAATTCCATCAACTATAGCATAAGGGATGGATTGCAGTCTATACTATCTTCTTTTGGTTCTATCTAATCCTTAAGGGTATCCATTCCTTGATAAGAAAGTTTTCATCTCATCAATCCAACTCCTTGTATTATCATTTCTTTCTCATTGTTGTTCTGTTAGTACTAAAGCAACTTCCCCATGAGACTCTTGAGATGATACCATCTATTTTCACAATCCTTTCCCTCTTACAATTTTGGTAATTTGAATATCAACATCATATTCCATTACCCTAGTGATCCCCCTATCCCTCTTCTCACTTATATCTTTAGAAGGAAGTCTTTCACACTTGCATTAGGAACCAATAAGTGGATCTTGTTATGAGATAGAAGCTACCTGAATTACTTTGAGGACCTTATGACTACAAGAGCCTACTCCTTAACATAGCTATATTTATCTTCATACTCTTTAAATCCTTCACTAAAGAAGGCAATGGGTTGTTCCTCACTCTTGTCATTTATTTGAGTCAAAACTACAAAGATACTTGACTCGCCTCCTAAGGTATAAAGAATGAAATCCTTATGAAAATTGGGGTTGATAAGGGTAGGAGCTGAAGCTATGGCTACCTTGATCATGTCAAAAATTTTCTTCCCTTCCTTGGTCCATGAAAAGACCATGTTCTTCTTAAGCCTAGCTATAAGAGGTTTCACCATGGTAGCAAGATTAGGGATAAATCTTATCATAACATTGATTCTACCAAGGAAACTTTGCAGTCCCTTCTTGTGATTAGGAAGAGAGAGGGCAAGTATAGCTTTAGCTCTTTTTAGATCAATGGTCAAGCCATCCTTAGATACAATGTGTCCTATCAATTTCCCTTGATTGGTGGCAAAGACACACTTCATTGGATTTAGGGATACACCATACTTTCTACATCTTACAAACACTTGTTTGAGATGGCCAAAATAATCTATCACATCCTTTGAATACACTATTATGTCATCAAGATAGACCAATATGAATTGTTCAATCATACCTTTGAGAGCTTCCCCCATTGCTTCATGAAATGTGGCACTTGCATTTGTTAGCCCCAATGGATTTTATTTGTAAGCATAGGTGCCTAAATTTGTGGTAAATATTGTCTTAGATCTATTAGGTTCCTTGACCAACACTTGATTGTAACTAGAGAATCCATCTAAGAAAGAGAATCTCTCTAAACCACTAACCTTGGATAGGATCTACTCCATGGAAAGAAGGGGATAATGATCTTTAAGGGAGGCATAGTTAAGATCCCTAAAGTCCACACTTAGTCTGACTTCTCCATTCTTCTTCCTAACAAGGACAAGGTTTGCTACCCAAGAGGAATGGTTAGTAGGGAAAATGATATTAGCCTCTATCAGATTTGATAGCTCTTTTCTCATAAATGGCTCAATATTAGAATTCACTAGTCTCTATTTTTTCCTTATTGTTTTAAAATTTTCAACTAAATCTATGGTATTCTGAAAAAGACTTGGGTCAAAACCCTTTAAATACACATGTCTAGGCAAATATATCACTAAATTCTTGACATAGATGAATGAAATTTTATTGATCAATTTGAGTACATATATTTCCCACGTTTAGGGTCTTTCCATCAGTAACTTTAACTAGCCTATAATCATCTTTATCTATAGCTAAGTTCATGCCTCTATTCCTCACTTGATTATTAGGGTCGAAAACACTTTCAAATGTAATCAAACTCTTGGGAAACTTGTTGGAACTAAGGATGCTAATTTGATCACCATAGTGGTTATGCAACTTAGACTGATTTCTCTATGAAATTTTTGCTTCATTCTATAAGAAGCTCATAATATGCTCATCAGATTCAAATACTTTCCAGTTGATGTTGTTGTTAGGGATGACATGTCTAACCACCACTTTGATTTGTTGTTTCTTCTCCCTTTCAAGGTTCTTTGGTACACAATAGGAAGCATAAAATGCTGCAAGTCTATCAACATTTCCATTTTCTCTTCTAGGAATTATTTAGATATTGAATGCATAAAAACCTTCAAGAAAATTCTAGACTCTATGTTTATAAGACTTGAGCAGATCATTTTTGGTGACATTCTTGTTTCTCACCTACTATACAATTAAATTACTATCCCCATAAACACTTAAGGTTTGAATCTCTCTCTTTTGAGAAAGTAGGAGACCTTGAATCAACACCTCATACTCTACCATGTTACTTGTGAAACTGAGTTGCAATCTTAAGGAGAAGTAATACCTTTCCAATGTAGGAGAAACCAACACCACACTAGCACTTGATCTATTCTTGTTTCTTGTCCCATCAAAACACATACTCCATATCATACTTTTATCTTCTTTGGTCTTCATAATATTTGTAATAAAAACATCTTTCTTAGATATATAATAAGTACCAAGGCCTATCTCTAATGTCTCTACTATAGGATTAAAATGGTATGCATTGGCCCACTCATCCAAAAGAAAATTGGGAACCTCTTTCATGAAGTAGTAGGCTCCCTTTTTATATCTTTGTCCTCTATCTCATGGATAGTACAATTCATGTTGATGAGGTTATGAGTGTAGGGCTCAATATGATGGAGGGGTAAAGGCTCTACTTTGATTGAATCTTTTGCCCCATATCTTTTCCTAAAAAACATGTATGACCAATCAAAGGATATGTAACCACCTATTTGGGCAGTGAAGTCTCTAGAAAGACAAATTGAAAAATGTGGTTTGACTTATGCGTGTAGGGCCATTCCAAAATTCCTAAGGATTCCTACACTCTTGAAAGTGCTACCATCCAACTATAGTACTTCCCTAAAAATGGGCTCATATTTCATTTCTAAAGCATCAACAACACACTTAGGTATTACTGAACTACTAGCCTCTAAATTAATCATGCAATTATGGACTAGTTTATCCCCTATAATTAGAGAAACATAAAAGGGGGGAGGCCTAACCTTTTTTCTTACTTCTAGTTCCCTTGATGGTTGTACAAGACTTGTGGCATTCTCCATGCTAGATGGCTGATCCTTCAGTTCAATTCTCTCCAATTCTTGTTGTTATAACTTCTTTTGCATAGGTATAGTGGAAACAATATCCCACACATAAATGTTCATATTTGTCTTCTTCATTTGATCTACCACATTGAATGGTGCATTAGATGCTTTGGAAGGAGCCTTGGGAGTTGGATGTGTAGGAGGTTGAGATGGGACAACTTGGGGGCCATTCGCATCTCCTTCACTATGATTTTTCCTTTGTTGTTGAGGAGCATTAGACTAATCATTTGTTGCTTGTATATGAGCTATTGCATTTGATATTGAGGCCTAATTAGGAGAGGAGGGAGAAGAATCTTCTATAGCTCTTCTCTTGCTCCTAGTGTTATGAGCAATAGGATCTTGGTTTACATTATAAGAATTCTAGTTCACATTACAATGTTCCTCTACTTGGTGATTTATGAAGGAGCAATCACCTTTTCTTTGTATATGTGAGGCATCTTTGGGTTGAATTGCATTATATGACTTCTTTGTTGGAGGCTCTTGAGTGGTCAAAGCCAAATAGGATTCAGTCTTTTGAAAAATATATTAGGCATAGGAGTAGTTGTAGGAGGGACAAAAGTCTTGATCTTGAGCAATGTTGTTTTGAGGGACTAAGTGTAAGGAAACTTGCAACAAAGAATATAACCATTTCCACATAACCCATAACAGATCTGAAATAAATATGGAATTGAAATCCAAATGCAAGAGAATAAACAATATACCCACAAAAATGTGACACAAAATATATCTTGGGAAACCCTCATTGAGGGAAAAAGTGCAACATTCAAAAGAATCCATCACCATGTATTATTTAGCAAAAACATTGTTGAAATACAACCATGGAAGCCTTTAAAACCATAGCCACAACCAAGAAATCTATGTGAAAAAGTATGAATCCACACATCCCATGCCATGCTTCAAACCTTTACAAATGCTCCATTGGCTAACCTATTAATCCTTGTCCCACTTGAATCTTTCCTTTTTGCTTTTTTGTCTTTTCACCTTCTCATACAACAACTACCCTTGTGCTTACTTGTATAGTATCATGTCCCATAAAACCACCAAGAGGTATTACATAAACCATGTGCTACCTAACCCACTTACCCTACATTTAATATTGGACATTTAATTTTTTTTCCAAATATTAAATAGTTACATCAAATACTATCACAATGTTACAATACAAATCATCAAGTATATCCAATGAGAATCTCTACATGTTCATATCCATCTAGATTATTCTAAATGCAACATTACATAATAAAATAAAATAATACAATATAAAAAATATTATGCAATGTGTGCAACACCTATTATCTCAACAATCTCCCACTTGTTGTATATATTACATAGTGTCAATCTATAGCCACATAAATGAGCAAGGGAACAATCCCTCCCAACACATCCACCATCATGGATCAAAGTACACCAAGTGCTCCATCTTGGTACCTATAACAAAATTAAAGTATCTATTGGGCATTTATTTTGCAAGAGGTCAACGACAGGAATCTATAGTGTAATTCCTCTCTTGAAAAGAAAATCTTTTAAAGGATCCACTCCAAGGTTCAGTGTTTTTCTTGTGACGTACCAAAATTTGCTCAGTATAAGATAAATGTGAGTGTTCATGAGGAGGCCTTTTCTAGTTCTAAAAAACTCTCTTATCTTGGAATAGAAGTAAAATTTGTTTGCTGTCTCAAAATATCACACCAAAAGAACAATATTTTTGTATTTTTTTATTTTTTCAATGAATGCAACTCTAACAATGTAGCTACTATGAGGTCCTATTCTAATAGGGGGTTAGCAAAGAAAATAACAAAACTAAAAGAAAATAACATGAAATCAAATAAATTGAAATTGAAATTTTTAAATGGACATAAGCTACAAAACACAACATGCTGCGAGTTAAACCTTTGAAGAAATCAGTAGGAAACCAATGAAAATAGGAGCAACACTTCCTAGAATCCATTGATGCAATCGTCGATGAGAATCTTTAACAAATTGAATGATGTTTCACTCTTCATCAAATCACAAGGCCACAAAAATTGCGATCATGCGAGACAAAAATTTATGTAGACACAATTGGGTGGTCTCTTCTCAAGCTTGTTACCTCAATGAAATTCATATATCTGAAGCAAACACCAGAACTAAAAGATCACACAACCAAAAAAAACACAATAAACCTTTGGCTCAATTAAAATCTCATGAATAAAATCCACAAAACAATGACACATTTAGGCACGAATAACTCCACTCTGAATGCTAGCACCAAAAGCATAACTTTACTGCATAATAACAATGACCTTTCTTACATTTTACAAAGGGGTATTTATAAGAAATCATCTCCTCAATTTGTGTTGAGAGTGAGAGATATCTTAATGCAATAAAATGCTTTTAAAACCTTTAAAACAAGCTATATATATGCAAACTGATAATCTAACTGGTGCTTAGAGGAACTCCATCCATATTTTATTCATTAATTGGATGTACAAGCTCTTTACATGTCAAAAATAATGAAAACATGAGAGAGAAATTAGGAAGAAGCCATTAGTCGAAGTAGAAGTGCATGGAGACACCAAAAATAGAAGCTGGCCCTTCACTTGATGCATGTCATAGTTAACTTGCCATCAAAATGTGCTCCGAATGCATGGAAAGTGCTATTTTTGGAACTGGCAATCATCTATCAGTGCACCTTTGAATTATAGACATGCAGACCTATGGACCTACAGACCTGCGGACTTGTGGAGCTGCGGACCTGTGGACCTCGACTGGGTCAAAATCTCAAAATTTTACTAAGTGTCAAAATTAAAATTCTAGCATTTGGGTTTTGCTCATCTTTATCCTAAAGATATGTTTTGATGTTTGCCCTTGAATTTCTCTATAATCTTAGTAGTCTTAGTAGCATCAAGAATATCCAAATCCTCATACTTGTCTTTGACCTTCTGTCTATACTTATCCACCTTAATTTGAGTTTCTACAACATCTCTGAGTTTTGTTTCCAACTCTAACAGTGCTTCTTCTGTCTTGAAGGCTTGTCTGATGTCTTCATGACTGGATGCTTCCTTTAAGGCCTTTCTAAAATTCTCCAAAACTACCTCAACTGGTAATAGCTTCTCTCATTCTTCATCTTCAAAAATGTCCAGGCATGCATCAATGTACAACTTTTCTGCTTCCAAAATTCTCTCTCGGGCTTGGTCCTTGAGCCTATGTATCTCATCATATAATGTTTGCATCACTTTATTTCCATCTACAATATTTTCTATCCAATCATCTATCATGTCTAACTCTTCTTCAGTATAGACATCAATTAGAATGTGGTACCTTTTCCCTTTTATGGCCTGTAGAGTTTGTAAATCCTTGCTCCATACCCATACCTCATCCATAATACTGAAGTCCTACCTCAAAATTTCCACAATCTTATCAACATTCTCTTATGTAGCATGCGATAACTTTAGACTTACTATGATTATAGTGACACCCCTATCCTCAAGTCTATCTCACCAATCTTGATAAGCTCTCAAAAATGGACTGAGCTATACACCTTTCCCTTCTCTAAGAATGGTATTCAAAGTCTCCTTTGGGCATTCAAAATCAAGAGAACCAATAACTTCAGCTAAATATCCTTTTAAGATCTCAACTTGCCTTCAAAGTGTTCTGATTTCAATCTCATCCTATTCCATATGGTTAAGAACATCCTTGACTCCCATAGTCATCATCTTTTGGGAAGTATCCTATGTAGGCTTTCCTATCATGATATCCTTCACTTTATAGTCCTGAAGACTAACAACTTCTTCATCTATACCTTTCAGAGGGTGAGCCACCTATGCAAATAAGTCCTAGTTCCAGGTAGTAGTAATGAATGCAAATGGTGTTGCATCATTTAATGGAGATTTAGGCTTGTTCAAAATCTTTGCAATGTCACAAATATCATCCTTTGAAGCAAGGAATTCATGCTTAGCACTTCTCATTATTTCTTTCTGGAACCATCTTGGGATATGTCTTTCTATAAGCTTGGCTAGGGATGATGAAGGGATGTGTTCAACTACCTCCTTCCCTTTATTGTTCTTGCTTGGAGTCTCCTATTTTGAGGGTTCTTCTTCTATAGTCTCAATTTCTATAGATCCTATAGTTTGATCCTCAACTTCCTGGGAAGGTTGTTGTATACATTCTACTACCTATGCCTCTTTTGATGGCTCATCAGTAACCCTTGGTTCTAGTTCTCCTTGTAATGATGATTCTTTCTGAATATGTTCTTCTAAACTCGGAGGTGGAGGTGTCACTGAAACCTTATCTACCACCATAACCTAAGGTGAAGATGGAGGAGTTGGAGGAGGACCTTGTGTCTTAGGTGGCATCTGCGTCTAATCTTGCTGTTGAAGTTCACTTGTAGGAGTATCCCTAATCTTATCTCCAAACAATTATCTACCTACTGGCATGAAATTAGAATCTGGGATGGAGAGAACATCATCACCTAGCTCCCTTTTCTCATTCACCCATCATTGTAATTCATCTTCTAAAGAAGAGAGTTCTACTATTTCAGCTTGGGTGGGTGGTGGGGTATTTGTGACACTCTTCCTTCTTTCCAATTCTATAGCTTTGGCTAGCTAAGTTCTCCTTTATAGAGGTACTTGATCCTCCTCTTCATCTATCTCTATTTCATTCTCATCTGATTCTTCCTTGAGAATGATTTTAGGAACATATAGATTAGGCACTAATCTTTTACGAACTCTTTGCCTCTTGTTCATTCTAACTTTGATCCTCTTTTGCTTCTATGGAACCATAGGAGAAGTAGGCTCTTCATGCATCAAATGAATGGATGTCTATGGAATCTCTCCCTTTTCTTATTGGCTTGAAAAAATAGGAGGCAATGGGAAATCAACTTGGATATGAGTAATTCTAGAGTCTTGGGGCTCCTAGGGAGTAGATTCCTATTGCTGTAAAGGTGCCTATTCTTCAACATGCTTTGTCTAAATCCTCTAAGGAGAGGATCTCTTCCTCTTTTCCTTATTCTTCTCTAAAGGATGGTAGTATCCTACTGGATGATCAAGTTGGTAGATTGTTTCTGGCCTGATAGGAGACTGGAGCACAAAGATAGGAACTATGACTTTCTTCCCCTTTACCCTTTCTGGGCAAGCATGTGCATGAAATATCACTATATATGGAATTGGATCAAGTGGAAAGGGTTTCTTGATCCAACTCTTTGTCATTCTAATGACATGTCTCGCTCAATGATTAATATCATCTCATTCCTCTCTATCAATTTTTGAATTTAGGATGGGCCTCTCGCTAACTTTATTTGTGTTGAATAAGAGATCCAGTAGCTCCTATGAATCCTATAGCCTTATCTTATCCAGGATGGTCAAATGGAGAGCCTTCTTCACTAAATACAAAGTCATTCTACAATAGTCCCTAATATGAACATCATAGTCATTTGTGGCATTCATCCAATGATCTTCAATGACATCCTTGTGATAGAACTCTTTTCCAGCCAGGTTTTCCACTTTACCAACATTATCGAAGAATGGTCAGGGAGAGTTATATTCTTCAAGAGGATAATTCTCCCATTCCTACTTGAAAGTCGAGATATCCTACTTTCTCTTTACCTAGTATGCTCCTATTACAAAAGGCCAATCCCAACAAGGCATTTTTTTTTTTTAATCCTCTCATAAGCTAACTCAATCTGATGGGAAATTTCCATTAGAACCAACTTGTCACTTGGGTATCTTGGGAGCTTCTTTGGTTGGATGGATGCACCACCAACCTGAATGTATGTGAATGTCTAAAATTGGATGAAATATGCACCGAGAGCTATGATCTATGTCTTGGCCTCATCGGATAATCTCTTCCCATAATCCCCTTCGATGAATTGAATGATGGCAAAGATGAAGGCATCATTCACAATTCTATACTCCTTACTTTGCGATGAGAGCTTCTTCTTAACTAGTTGAGGATAGACTATATATGGCCATGCATTAGGATTCTACATACTACCCTTCTTGTACAATCTAAGGTAGTCGATGGCTCTTGCTGCAAGTAGATATACGACATAAGAAGTCATATAGAACTTCTTCTTGTCCTTTACTATCTGCAACTGGTCACACAAGTTCTCACCAAGTGTGGTGGCCCAATCTAGTGCCATCTTTACATGCTTGATGGTCTCAATGAAGTTGACCATGAATGGAGTGAGATGACCTATTTCAGGAAATCCCATAACTCTACTCAGGAGAATGATTGAATATCCAATGTCATCCTTCATGTATCCTTGAGTCATATCCACTTTGCTGATTGTCTTCCTGCCAGGGTGGCTTCTCAATTAAGTATGAGGAATCTATGATTTCGATGGCCTCTTGGTAATGATCCTTATGCGACCTCTCAGTTGCTTCATATGAAAGCCTGATAAACTGATCGGCTCTAGGTAGGTGAAAAACCCTCTTGATATTATCAGGTTGCAGATCAAAGACCACTTCCCTAGTGACACGCTTTACCACCCTTTCATTAGGAACAAAATGCCGAGATAGGGTCATAATCAATTTAGCTGACTCCACATTCCTGGGATGTGATGATACATTTACTAACCTGGAATGGATTAAGGTAGATCTCAAAGATGATCTTTTGGTTGGGTTGTTACAAACTCTCAAAAACTCTCCCAAGTCCGTGTGTCCAAGTTCTATTTCTTTGATCTCAGAGTATTCATCGTGAAACCATGATTTTGGGGTTACACCTTGGAACTTATACACAACTAGTTTTTCTGTTGATCTAGATGTGGATGCTATCTGATTATATTACCTGCATGTCACAAAAGAGAAAAAAAAATGCTTAATTATTGGATATATAAAAAAATGTAAAAAAGAAAAAAAAAAGTCCTAGAAATCTTATTTATTTTGTTTTTTTTGTTATATATATATATATATATATATATATATATATATATATATATATATATATATATATATTTTCTCTTTTCTCTTAAATATAAATTAAACTAAAATTAAATCAAATTAAAAAAAAGTGGGTGGAGGTGTGGCAGCAAGCGTGGCTAGGGTTTGTATGAGGGCAGTGCGCGCCACCATGCATGCCCAAAAGAAGGGGGTGAGCAGCGCCATGCACCCAAAAGGGTGCATGTCACGCCACGCATGCAACCCAATAGGGCACACACAGTGCACCCAAAAGGGGTGCGACGACAGTGGCCACATGTAGCATGCCGAAAAGGGCACGTGGCAGTAGTCGCATACAGCCCAAAGGGTGCACGCAGTGCCACACCGCGTGCCCAAAAGGGGCACAATGGTGGTGGCCACACACAGTGCCACACCGCATGCCCGAAAGGGTGTAGCAATGGTGGCTGCACGTAGCCCAAAGGGCACGTACAATGTGGGCCACATGTTTCTTCTCATGCATGTGTATGTGTGCTTGTGAGGGAGGAAGAAAAAAATGGAGGTGGTGGGGGGGGGGGGGGGTCTCCATACCTCTCCCTCTTTGCTCTTGCACACAAAAAATTGAGCAAGTCAAGAAGGGGAGAGAGAGTTTTATAACCCTCTCTCTTTTGCAAAGTGCGTTGCACGTTGATGCATGTGCATGCGAGAGATTTGATGATTTTTTTATATATTATATATATATATATATATTGGGTTTTTTGACTCTAAAATTCTTACTTATTTAATCAAATTTTCTTCTCCCAACTTTCGAACTATGAGTTTAGGAGTCAAAAAAAAGTAGGGGGTCCCCATTCCTAGTAAGTAATGGGGCATGTGTTGTGGAGATCACAATAGTATCCAACATCTCAAACATGAATGAAGACACATCTTATTATTCCATTGCCACTGGACATATATAGAAGCCATCCAAAGAGAAAGCCAACCAACTTGTCACATTAGAAGATCATAAAATCCTGTACCAACTAAAATAAACACCTAATCCAAAGGTAATCATATGCATCCATAGTTATCAAATATCCATAGCTGAAATAACACCCACAATAAGTGCCAACCCATCCAACTATCCATACCTCTAAAGGTATACCAAGTGAATCTCACATCACCAATATATCCAATTTGTAACCTGAAATCATAAGCTTCAAGAGCAATACTTGCCACATATATGCCATGAATCTCCCATTGTAAAAGATAATTTCAAATCTATAACCAATCCACTCACAAAATCTCAAAGAAGTGAATCCATGTAGTATCAAGGACATCCATAATACATAAACTGATAACTTGCAAGAAAAAATCTCATTACAAGTCTCCAACACTCTCCCAAGTTCTCCACAACTAATAGAGGAAAGAGATAAAGTAATAACCATGTCATCTCTCACATGACATATATGAGCATGAACCAATGATCAAAATCTCCAACCAATCTCAAATCTAATGCAAGTGAAACTAAACATCCAAGAAGATAACCAAGACCAAAGAGAAACCATGTAAATCATGACTTGTAACATGTCCTTCTACACACACCTTTAGATGTAAATTGTGCAAGTGTGATCTCCTTCATAAAACTCCAACAAAAGTAATAACAACACCCAAACCATACCATATAACTAATCATGGATTTAAGCCTCTCACAAGAAGATAAAACTCATAAACCATTCCTAAACTAAGGAATAACTATTCCTTATCCAAGGAATATGTCCAATATAAAACTATCTCACAAACTTAACTAGCATAACAACATGTGCACAAGGAGATGACCAATGCTAAACCATATCTCAAATTAGCTCTCTAGAACTAACTCATGTATCATACCTCAAGATCCATATCCATGAAAGACAAACATAAAGATAATGCACCTGAGAGAAACAATGGGCTACACCTCTCAAGTAGCAATCCCTTAAGTAGATCAAGAGTGGGAAATCAGAATTCTCATCAAGATATCCAAGTCTCCAACCATGAATCATCTAATAAAAATCTCATCTCTAGTTAATATTAGGTGAATTCTCCTCAAACTTCATACTAAAACCAAATAAACTTTGAAAAAATACTTCTCTAATCACAAGAGAAATCAACATCACCACTATCTCTAAGAATCCATGAGTACCTGCAATCAATCAATCCATGCCAACTCCAAATAAAATATAGCAATATCATGAAGTATCCAACAAATGATCAATGTACTCAATACCAAGAAACTAATCCAAGATCAATTTCAAAGTTCCAACCATGGCCATAGGAACATAAACATGACAACATGATCTTACCATCTCAAAAGAGACAACATGCTCCATATGAACATACTATAACATGTCAAAAGTCTAAACACATATCAAAAGTATACCATGAAATAATAATGAAACCATCCTCACACCAAAGATAACATGTCAAATGAAAGCATAAATCACACCTTTACCAAGAACCACATGAGCCCTCTAGATGATACCATCTCTACACATTATGGAGAAAAACCATCTCCATATACCATGAAGATAATCAAGTGAACCATGCAAATGTCAAAGATACTTCTGCAGTAACATGATCTAAGACAAACCTCCAACATCTATAAACACTCAATAAATATATCAATGCCAAAAGCTCCCACTCAACTATGGTACTAAGTCATCTATGGCATCATAAAATCCATCTCTTACATGAAGATCCTCTAGGTCTACACTCACACAACCAAAGTTTTAGTACCAAGTGAAACCAAGATCTCCAAACTAAGAAGATCCAAACCACACTAGGAACTAATCCTGCATTGTCACCCCATCACTATCAAAAAGCTACCACTAAACTATATATCCATGCTATCCATGACATCATGATTAAAGAAAACCTTTCTCTAACCATGAGAATCAACCAAGGCATCAAACTATCGAAGAACTCAAAGTGCACATCATGAGCTCCTCAAAAGAAACTAAATAACCATGATCCTCAACCAAGAAGATATACCACCATAACCAAATTAGGAATCCAAACTAATAAACATCAAGAATTTTCCTGTATATCCAATCATATTATGTTTAAATTTATGACACCATGATCACATCCATGAACTAAGCAACTAACTCTCAATGTGTCCAACCTGGCATAAAATAGTTAACCACAATTACCCACCATGACTATACTTGGTAACATCTCATCCCTTATAGATGAAGAAAAATCAACAAATCACATGAGTTAGGGCATAGACAACTCAAATCCAAGCCACCAATTTGAATATGCATCAATAATGAAAGATCAATGGGAAAAGACAACCCATAACCAAGCTATAAAAGCAACCTATAAGTTACAACACTGCACAACTTGTAGATCCAACAAGTCATCATACATATCCAAATCAAAAGAAATAATCATATCATCATGAGATTGATTTGAAATATGAAATAAGTATACAATGACAGCAAATCTCAAATCTCCAAACATACAATGCCATAAACTCACAATGTTACCATAGTTGATATATATCATAAACTATTTAGATCAATATATCACCAAATAAACCATGCCAAACTTGCACCAAATTTGAACCAATGTATAGAGCTCTCTAAGATCTTTTCACTGATTACTTGAAGTCCAAAATCTGACTCTATATGCCCAAGCTATGCCCCAATCTATACTCAAAATAAAAAAAATATGACATTTGGGCTCTTGAACCTAATAAAATGTCAAAACCAACAAAATTAAATCTACACCAAGTTTTAGTGCTCTAAATTATCTTTCTAACGACTATAAGAAGTCTAGAATTCAATATCTTGAGAGAGAGTTATGGTTGATTTAGTAAGATAGTGTTTTTACCATTTCCACTATGATTTTTCGCACATTTTTTTGTGAGAAAAATTTTGATGGGATTAAATTTAACAACCATCACTGGCTAAAACTAAAAGCCTTTGTATTTTCTCTTTACATGGCCAAACTAGGGCATATTATATATTAAAATTTATTGAAATATCAACCCAGATCCAATGGCAAGGTCTGTTTTTGCCTAGGAGGTCATTTCTGCAAGATCCCACCTAAAACCCTCATTTAAATGAAATAGCCAAAAAAATCCTTTTGACCAACAATTTCACATGCCCAAAATATTTTAACATCCTATCATAATAGAAAACCCAAAATCTTCAATTTTACGATAAACAAATCACAAAATTCATATATCTTGCCCTCTCTTTTATCCTCTCATGCATTCGCATAGTTTAAATATAGGGTTACAATAATAAAACCATAGCTCTGATACCACTTGTAAGGAAGCTTACAATAAAGAATATAACCATTTCCACATAACCCATAATAGATCTAAAATAAATATGTAATTGAAATCCACATGCAAGAGAATAGACAACATACCTGCAAAAATGTGACACAAGATATACCCTATGAAACCCTGATTAAGGGGAAAAACCTAGCCTCCAAAAGCACCCATCACCATGTATTATTTAGCAAAAACACCATTACAATACAACCATGTAAGCCTTAAAAGCCATAGACACATCTAAGCAATCTATATGAACAAGCATGAATCCACACATCCCATGCCATGCTTCCAACCTTCACAAATGCTCCCTTGGCTAACTTGTCAAGCCTTGTCTTGCTTGATTGTTTTCATTTTTTCTTTTTATCCTTTCACCTACCTTGTGGCTAATTTTATAGTAGTAAGTCCCACAAAACCACCAAGTGGAATTACATAAACCATGTGCTACATAACCCACTAACCTTACATTTAATATTGGACATTTAATTTTTTTCCCCCAATATTAAATAATTACATCGAATACCATCACAATGTTACAATACAAGTCATCAAGTATATCCCATAGGAATCTCTATATGTTGTACATCCATCTAGATTCTCCTAAATGAAACATTAAATAATAAATTAAAATAATAAAATATAAAAAATATTATGCAATGTGTTCAACACCCATTATCTCAATACTAAGGCATACTCTGATTTGCATTTGAAGTAGAAGTATGACCATTCTGTCTACTTTGATAAAAAATATTATTACCATGATTCTAATTTGGAGGCCTACAATTTGAAGGAGTTTGATATTGGATTTTGGGATTTTTACCACCTTGAGTCTGTTGCCTTTCCAAAATCACCACCTTGTTGCTCATCTTATCTATTACTGAGAAACTATCATCTAGTTTCTTTTCCTACCTTTACAACTTCTTGTCTATATTTTGCATCATACACTATATCATATCTTTAATTTCATCCATTCCATTTGAAGAAGTAGAAGCTTGAAGGACAATGGAAAGGGGTTGTGATGTGGAAGATGTGGGAATAGGGTCTATTGTTTGTTGGCAATTTGGCATATCAGGGAAGAAAGGCATAGGGGGCCTTGGAGCTAGCTTACCTCCTTGTATTAGGATATTTTCTACTTTAATTTCTATCTCATATGCATTAGGTAATTTATTTCCTCCCATAGTTTGGATTGTAGTGGCAATATCACTATTTAGGGCTCTTAGGTAGTGCAAGAAAGCATTACCAACGATAGGATTCACTAGATTTTCTATTCTATCCCATTTCTTTTGGAATCTATAATTGAAATCTATCATACATTGATGGGGTTCACTTTTAATAGTGGTTAACTAATCTAGGAGTGATAAATGATCACTTTTCTCCTCAAAATGTTTACATAATCTTACTCCCAATCCATCCCAATTAGTAATAGAACTATGTGTTAGATCCCTATACCATTTTAAAGCTTTTCCTTTCAAAGATGAAGCTAGAAGTCTAAAAAGCACCTCATCCTCTGTAACATCATGGATATTACACACATTTGTAACTTCTTAGATGTGTTCTAAGGGAGAGATAGAAGTTTCACCAATAAATTTAGGTATGCTTTTGAGTGCAACCATTGATATATCATGTCTTTGGGCTAATAGGAGAGGACTTCCACCATTAAAGGTGGCAAAAGCATGAGCTCAAGGTTGTGCCATATAAGCAAGTGAGATATTGATATAGTAGAGGGTATTATAGGTTGAGATCTTACAATAAGAGGAGTAGAGATTGATCTTGTAGGTGTATGTATTTCCTTTGTACTCTTAACTGGTGATAAAGATACCCTAGTCTTTCCTCTTCTAGGATTTGAAAATGAGAGCTCTTTGTACTAAAAATTACCTCTCAAAGATGCCCTTATTTTAGCTTTGGGCATGAATCACTACAATTTGGTCTAAAACTAGATATGAAGGGTTTAGAGTCACCAAATTCTTTGTGGAATGAGCTTCTTGAAGGTTTGAAATGCTAAGCGAAGCACTAATTCATTAGCATGAATGAGTTCCTTCTTTGATACAAGTAGACTTAAAATCTTCTTGATATGATTGTCCCACTGGGCATGTCAAAAACTATTGTTACAAAATCTTGCACCCTTGTCCAAATTTTTTACCAAAGGACAACCTTGTGAAACATGGAAACAACCTCCAAGTTGTGGGACTTAGACAATGAAGTTGATCCTCTAGAGAAGGCCAACTTCCTTTGCTATGAGGATGCACCTAACTACTCTTTGAGAGGAAAAGGGGAAGAAGGCATACATAGAACAACATAACCTAAACTAATCCAAGGAGGTGATGCACCAAAATAGAGTGTTCAATCCTATCATTTCCCATACATGCACAACAAAACTATCATAATAATCAAAACATATACAGATCTAGACTTGCTTTCATCAAATAACCCACATGTAGATCAAATAACTAAATGGATAACACAAGGAAAAAGAAATTTATTTATATATCATTCATAGGTTAGAGAGAGATAGAATAATGTGGGTTATAGACATCCACAATACACTAATGAGAGGTAAATGGAGCTTTCACAATACATTAATGGCTGAAAGAGACAAAATATAGTATCATACAATTTAGAAGTAAAGAGAATTTATAGTGATATGCCAAAGCAATATTAGAGAAATAGAGAGGAGTCTATCCCTTCAAAGATTACAAATTATTTGCCTTTATAGATCAAACATAACTAAGATATTTTCTTCCCTAGAACTCAAGCTCCAACTACTACAACTTCCCATTACCAAAAATCCAGAAAATATTTGATTAGGGTACACTTTGGATGCATTAAAATCACCAAACCCTAGCTGGAAGGACCTTAGAAATAGAGATAATCAATGCAAAAATTCTCTAAATGGATCATCAGATGGTGGGAGAAGCGTTCTTTGCATTGATTCTTGCATAGCAATAACTTGGGGTAGGTGGGATCGATTAGAAAAGATCAGATTGCACAAGAAAACCCATTTTTCTTCCTTCCTGACTTGTGAACCAAAAAAGTTAGCAATCAAATATGATTCTTCAACCAAAATAAACCACGTAGACCAATAGTATTATTTTTTTTTACCACCTCTCAAAGTCTTCATGTGTTTGGCCATTGAAACCAACTAACTTCACCACCTCATAACTTAACTGCGGTGGTCACAAAAGATATTTATTTTAACTTCAATGCCAACCTTAGCCACACTTGCCTTTTCCATTCAAACTTGGGCCCATAAGACATGTGGTGCATTGGCATATGCTTGCAATGATTAAATTTCTTGTAACTTTGGAATGTGGGCATATGTCCACCATCGATCTAAGAAAATCAACGATTATACAACCTTTAGAATCTTGCCAATGCAGTCATTAGTTTGACCAATGAGATATTGCCACCTTAGATCCTAATTCCATCCCCTCAACTCAGTTTTGGGGCCCACCCTGAACAGATGTCATATAGTCACTTCTAATGAAGCATATTAATGTGTTAATTTTGATATAGTTTTCATAGTTTGGATTTACTCTTTGTGCTTTGTCAAAGACATTTCCAAAAAAATTGTGTAAATATCTTGTGAACTTATGCCAGAGACAACTAGAAGTTACTAAACCTATGGGTAGTGTGTATGACATACTTTTCTTGATATTATACATAGAATGCAGTATTTCATATAAATATATTAAGCTATGTTCTAATATCTGAATAATAGTAGGAATTTTCTCTTGCATACATGTTATGGATGTTTCTAACTTTTAGGAAAATGAAGAGCAATGCAAAGGGTGGTGATTACTACATTAAAGGAAGAGGGTGATGGAGATCGATCATAGCAAGGAAAGTGTAGTTCAATTCCTATGGATAAGTCACACCTATAGAGGAGTTACTATTCTAGAAAATATGGGAGACACAACTTGCTATATTTCTTGCAAGTTATTATTTTACTTAGTAATAAATGTAGTGTGTCATGGTTGATCTTCCATCTACTTTTTTGGCAATGTTTGTTCAAGACTTCTATGTCATGTTTTTAATAAGTATCCAATCTTCTATGTAATGGATTTGGATAATCTTAGTAAGCTAATGAGAAAATAAACAATGCTGGTTTAAGATTCAAAAGTTACTTTTTTCTTCTTCTGATGAATTATTTAGTTGATGTAATCAAAGAAGGATTTTAATGAAAGAATGATTTTGGAATACTTATTGTGTTCATAGTTATTTGAAACCAACCAAGGGGGCCCACTTGGGAGGTGGAATAGATTTAGGTAGAGTAGATTCATTCTTTGCAATTTCCTATTTTCAAGATAGATTTACTATATTAGTCTTGCAACATTGTTACTATGAAAGTTCCTACAACACTTGCAGAAAATGGTCATGGTGGATGTTTTGAGTTGTTAACTAGTTTAGATTCATTTTCCAAAGCTTTCTAAAATTATTTGTTGTTAGACCAAGCTTATTTAATATTTTGTAATAGTAGTGTAGATTCCTTTTATGCATTTTACTTTCCTATAGCATAGGTGTTAAGAATCTTAAAGGAACTTAGTGCACATACCGTGTTGACCCATTTCAAGTCCTACATCCTTGGCTTGACAATTCAAGTGTATTTCATGATGGAATAGTTAGTATTTAGAATAGATATAGTATCCTTGAGAGAGAAAATGGTGTGATTATCTTCATCTATTATGAACTTGTACATTTCTTGTGTCATTGCTACAGATGGTGTCAAACTAGGAACCTTCACGAGTCCTTTATTTTTAGATTAGTTTGTTGGCTAAAAACCTCAAAGTTGTTGGCTTGATTAATAAGTTACTAGTTAAATTACATGCATCAAAGAGGAAGACAATGAGATGAATATGGAAGATTTCTTCCATGGGATTTTTAAAATTTGAATGAAGAAATTGAAGAAGAAGTGTTTCCTTTTGAGAATACAATCCCTAATTTTCTTCCAGGATCTTCCTCTAGGGAAAAAACCTTGGACAAAAGTGTTGTTCAACCTTTTTCTGAAATTTTGGCCATCTTTCTTTATAGTTTATGTCCAAGTCCACTTGTTGTTAACAATCCCATAGCCAACACTCCTTTTTAGAAGAAAGCCCATAATCAAATACCTCTAGTAATGACACAAACTACTTTTCTATTTCCTCTCTCGAGCCTCGTAACGAATGCTAATCTCAAAAATATACCCGCATCTACTCTTACAAATTTTTATGGCCTTATAACTAAGGATCTTTATACTTTATTGTTTGAGTTTGAGATACTCTATTGTAGCTTTGACTATAACACTGATGCCCATAAGCTCAAGTTATTTGCAACAACACTAAAAGAATCAACCTTACAATGGTTAATGGGCTTAGAAGCCAATGCAATAGGTACTTGGGATGAAATGAAAACTTTGTTTATAGAGAAATAAAAAGAGTATTGCAAGGGGAATGATCCAAGAGGAGATGATATGTTTAGAATATCACAAAAGGAGGATGAAACATTGGAAGACTATGTTTCACATTTCTTGTATACACTATAGGAGAACCCCCAACATGTTCTAGCAAAGGATTCATAGAAACTAGTCTTCTTTAGAGGGGTAAACAATAATTCTCTAGAAGCACTAGACCTGATGGCTAGTGGTGATGTATATTAGTCCTCTTGGGATGACCCCAATAAAATCTGTCTTAACTACTCAAGGTCAACTATGAAGAAAGCTAGAGGATACTGGTTTACAACCACTAAAGGGATTAGTTAGGGTATTTCAAAGATTGAGATATGTAATCTACTCTTAGATTTCAATTAGGACATTATAAATGATGTTGCTATACATCCCAACACAATGACTGCAAAGAAAAAGCATGTAGAGGTTGAGGTGCAGTTAACTATGTATTGTCCACACAACTGGAAGTAGTAGAAAGATTGTCAATGCAAATTGGTTTCTAGTGTGGAGAACTAGTGTCTTCCAATTGTGTACCTCAAGATAGAAGGAGAGGATGAAGAAGTATTATTCATTTCTCAATGCTAAGCATGGGCCCCATGTCAAGGTATGAATCAAGACCCTTTAGAAAATTGAAATCCATATGGTAATTAGTAGAAAATAAATAGTGTCCAAGGTCCTCCACAATTCAGTCAACCTAATTCGAATAGTTCTTGGCAAAATAATCTACAATAGCCTAAATGGCCATAGTTTCCAAACCAATGACAACCACCCCAAGGGAATTGGTAGTCTAAAAACCAATGAAGAGGACTTCAAAAATGGCCTAACAATGCTGGATACCCACCTTTACCACCTCCAAAGAATATGTCTATACTAATGCCACCACCTACAAGTTTTGGACCTCAAAAGTAGACTCAATTGCCTGCACAACCTCATTCAAATCAAAATAACCAATAGCCACAACAACCCATGTGTCTTGCTAATGATCAAAAATATCTTGCTTATCCTCTAAATGTTGCAAATATATATTTGAGATTTGGTACAACCCTACTAGCGCCTAAACTACCTCTCATAACTAAAATACTAGATATTCCTGTAGCATCAATACAAGCAACTTTTCTACCAAAAATGGTTGACCCAACCAATGTAATGACCTCAACTTAAACTAAAATAATAGTTGAATGTCCTTTTCCATAAAAGCTCATACAATGTAAACCAACAAAAATAGAGCAATAATCATTTGACATCATTGATTAGCTAAAGAACATGCATGTCCAAATTCCTTTGTTCCAAGCTATTAAAGATGTTCCTATTTATGGCAAGCCATCCGAGAAGCCTATCTAAAAAATCCTAGGAGGAAGAAAAAGGACCCCAACACAGTCCATGTTATAGGACAATTGATTGATATTATGTTAGGAAAATTGGTTACTCCTAAATATTCTAATCCAGGAAGTCTAGTTGTGAATGTGATTATAAATGGTTAGTTTGTTAAAAATTCCTTCATTGATCTTGGTGCTACTATAAATATTATGACCAAGGATACTATGAAAAGGTTGAATATAGAAGGTTTAAGGGCTACCCCAACAATTTTGTAACTTGTAGATAGTTTTGCTATCACTCCTGATGGGATGATAGAAGATATAGTAGTACTCCTAGACTCTCTATAGTACCCTATAGATTTTATGATTCTATCCCTGAAAGTCAACTTAGCTAGTTACCCTATCATTTTAGGATGACCACGGTTAGCTATGATTGATGCAAATATAAGTTGTAGGTTAGGGAGTATGACCATATCCTCTAGCAAAACCCCAACCAAATTTAAGCATACTTTTATGGCCAAATTTAGGGGATGGAGAGAGGAAGAGTTAAACTCATGTTACATAGACTGATTGTCATAACACCCTTTGATTAGCAAGGTATGGACTTCATAGGTCCAATTGACCCACCATCAAATGGAAAATCCTACATCTTAGTATGCACGGATTATTTAACTAAATGAGTGGAAGTCACAACAATAAAAAATGCAAGAGATGAGAAAGTAGTTAAATTATTACACGAGGAAATATTCACATGCTATAGAGTTCCCAAAGAACTTTTCACAAATCAAGGTATCTAGTTCACATCAAACTTGATCATTAAAATTATGAAAGAATATAGCATAAGGCACCGAAAATTCATTTCATATCACCCTCAGGAAAATGGGCAAGCATAGGTCACCAATAGATCAATTGAGGCCATTCTGACCAAGATAGTGTAAATACATAGGAAGGATTGGAGCAACATGTTAACTAAAGCTATCTGGGCATATCGAACTACATGGAGGATAAAAATTGGATTCACTCCATTTGAACTTGTGTATGGAAAAAAAAAATATTTCCTATTGAATTTGAACATAAAACACTGTGCATTGATTAGGAATTGAACATCAATTTTCCTGCACTACAAGAAAAGAGACTTCTCCACTTGAACTCACTGGATGAAATGAGAAAGATAGCTTTGAAAAGAATAAAGACCATTCAACAGAAAGAAAAGAAGTGGCATGATTCACATATTAGTAATAAATAATTCATAGTGGAAGATTGGGCTCTCCTATAGGATTCTCATTTTAGAGAGAATCCAAGAAAATTATAGACTCAATGGCTAGGGCCTTATGAAATTCAATATGTATTCAACAATGGAGCACTCTAGCTAATAACCATTGAACCTGAATAGTTCAAATTGCTTGTAAATGGCCATAGATTGTGCCTCTATCATAAACCATAGGCCAAAGATGAGTTCCTATAGCAGTTTCAACCAAACAATTTACTAGCTCCTACTAATAGAGTTCCTACAACAGAGGGTGCAAACCTTCTTCCTGTAACCATACCATGACAAACCTTCAACTAGCACTCATAATAAAACCTCATTTAATCTAAGGTCCATTCTTTCATTCATTTCTCTTTTTATTCATTTCAAGTCAGCTCATTTCTTTATCTATCATCCACTCACACTCCACATCACCCAAAAATTCTATATTTACTACTTTCAATAAAATATACCGTCAACACCTTTTCTACAGTCACTAGACTTCACCACCTCATCAATTTGCATGTAAAAGTATGCTTTAAAATTTTTAGGTACAACATTTTTACTCTTTATTCATTTTTAGCGCATAGATTTTGATATTTTTATATAATACTGCATTAAATGTATAGTATGTTGGGACTCAAAATTGCCTTCCCGATTTTGAGTACCATTGAGAAAATCAAGCCCCATAAAAGCTTTTGATGCATGTGTACCCAGCTATAACCTTGGGTCCTATGAGGTTTTTAATGCTTCTAACACCTTCCATTAAGCCCATCCATGTGTTCCATAATGATAAATTGAGATTCTAAGCTATTTCGTGAAGTCTCATTTTGAGCAAATTCCTAATCTACATTTTCACCTGTGTTAAATAGTGACAAGAGGCCTTGTTTGCATCTGAATATCTCACACCTAGAAATGTTTCATGACTTGCCACTTTGGGAGTACTTAGTGTCCATATTTGAGAACCTATTTTTTAGATTTTGAGTAGTTTCGAGTCCGTTTGACTAGGTTTTGAATCCCTCAAAGTTGGTAGTTTACTATTTTCGTGCATTTGCAAATTGTGCAAAATTTTGGGAAGCCCTATTTGACAAGTCATAACTTTGACCCAGTTGGAAAAAATGAGAAATTCCCTTTTGTGTTGAATTGTAGAGATTAGAGACTTCTTATGTTTCAAGTTTTAGATTATGATGAATCTGTTTGATCAATTTCCAAATGCAATTCCAAATGGAATTTCTATCTTTTACTAGTGTTAGCATTTGCAGATTTGTTGGAACCCCTGTTCATGATGTTAAAACTCCAAATCTATGATTGGTAAGCATAAATGGATTGTACCACTATGTTTTCCTCTAAAAATACTTTAAGTGTGCCAGTTTGCAAGTCATGATGAATCCATTTGCACACTTTTCCAGGTCAATTCCATTTGCAAAAAATGTTTTTGTCATTGTTTCAATCTACAAAGTCTGAGTAGCCCACCTTGATTGATCACGATTTACACATTGTTATTCATCATGAGCCCAAATCATAGATCCATATTTTCATCATGATAGAGAACCAATGTATCAATTTTTATTTCCCCAAGTGTCAGTTTACCTAGTTTTTGAAGCCAACTACAGACCCAATTTGTTGTTTTCTAACATGTTTTCTTGTAGCCAGTTCTAAGAGGTCAACTTCGATAGTGAATATCTTTTGACCAAAATTTTTTCATGAGATGAGATTCAACAGGGTGCAAGAATGCAAAACAAAAATTTAGTGTGCCAATTTTTAGAGCCCAGTCAGGTGTGTAGATGAGTTTTTAAGGCCGGTCAGAAGACCCTTTGGCATTAAATTAATAGCTAGTAGTAAAGGGTAAAAATGAGTTTTTAACGATTAGTCAGTGATCAAATTTGATTCTAATCCATATGATGGGTTTGATGAATCAGTTTGAAGATTTAGTTGCACAAAAACAATTTTTTTTTTATAGTAAGACCCACTTTGGGGTCTGACTGATTCCATCAGGCAGAATGAGTCAAAGAATGAAAATAATGAAGCAAAACCCTTTAGGATTTTGATGCAAGGCAATTTTCAAGTGATATAATTGAGACTCAAAATATGAGTATCCTTAGAGTGAATTTAGACCATTAGCTAACAATATCGAAGGTGTTAAAAAGAGAAATGATACAGGTTCATCTTACCTTGCTCATCAAAATGATAAAAAATATTGCCCATCTCAAAGCTCCCCACCCAACAAACCAACCTTGAACACAGATCAAGATATTATGCCAGAAAATATGAAAATGAATAATGAAAATGCACACACAAAAGAGGTAATGCAAACACCTTTCCAAGTGTCTACTTGTTCTTTGAGCCAGGGATCAGAAACTGCTAAAGGTTTCTCACATATGAGAAGTAAGTCTAATAGATGTGAAGCCATGGAATTGATGCACCTTAAAAACAAGGACAATCAAAGGAGCAGTTGGAAAAAGAGGGGAGTCTCTACATGAAGGCTTGAACAAACAAGTTTCCAACACATTGTAGAAGTCATCCATGCACACAAAGAAATCATCTCCCATGTATAAATGATAACTCACAGATAGGTATGAAATTCAATGCTAGACAAAGAAGAAGGTTTTCTAAAATACTAAGCAAAGCATCTCCACATGTATCAAAGGAGCTCCCACATCAGAAAAAAGGAGGCCAAAGTCACAGCATGAGTAGGCAAGGCACCAAGAAGAAGATGCCCAACATATCAAAGCTCTACCCACAGATGAAAAATGGAGACCAACAAGCATAAATGAACAGGGAGCTTGCGGTTTCTAAAATAGAAAAGCTTCAAATGTTTTAAAAAACATAGTCAATGTCATCAACAAAAGGATCCAAGATGTAAATAAAGCATGCAATAAGGGGCTATATGAGCAAGTCATGGTAGAGCATCACGTGAGGACTCTCATGATAAAAAACAAGATATAAATTTTATTGTATGTTTTGCACAAATAGGGAGCTCAACTTACGTAGGAGAAGACAACCCACATTAATAAAAATGTAGTCAAAGATAATAGTAGGAGAACCATGCCATTTAGAAAAGGGCATCTCCACATTAAGCAAGGATCTCTACACATGTTAAAAAGAAAAAATCGCAGGAAAGCCACGACATATAAAAGAAGCTTCAGTTGATTTTAAATGCCAATTAAGGCCACAACAAGGTAGGAAGCCTCAAAGGTAGAGTAAAACATGCAAATAACAAGGAACAGTCAGTACTAGACTAGAAAGGGAGCATGCTTGGTGTATAGGTCAGACACGAGATGTGACTATCTACAGAGCCATGCATGTGGGTAACAAGGAGCACCTGTGGATTTGAGGTAGGGGAAAGGGAAATTCAAGTTTGAAAATGAACCTATGTGAGCAAAAAGAGGACACCATGGCCAGAGAAAGCCAATCATCACAAGCCAGTGCCTTGCAAGTAAGAAAAAATGTAGAACAGGGCAGAGAAACATTCACACATATAATCCCACATTTAGTGCACAAGGATATCTAAAAGTGTTTAAATAAAAAAGTGGTTAGCATGTTACATGTGGTTGAGACAAGGGATTTTGTAAGCCACAAGCTCATGTGGGCCCCCATAGTTGACCTAGATGTGTTAGTTGGTGACATAAGAAAATTTTTAAACAAACTAACCGACGTGATGATGTGGTGAGAATGCAAACTAAGGAAGGAGATCGTGCCATGTGGCGGATCATGTGGTTGTTCCTACATCACCAAATAGAAGATGCAAGGAAGTTAACATCGCGACTGCTAATGTGAATTAATGAGGTGCCAATGACATGGCTTAGGAGTAGTTTGCCAAAAAGTGGCTAGAATCTGGTGGTCACCATGTCAACACTGGAAAAAGTTGAGAAATTTTGGCTAGCAACATGGCGACTTATCAACAATTTGAAGAATCTGATGAAGTTTGAAAGTGGGTCCTGCTAGGGTATCAATGACCAGTCAGAATGTGATAGGTGGCATCAATATAGATCATTAGCCAATATAGGTGTGACAATAGGTGTGACAAGTGGCATTATCTGATTAGGTGAGAAGATATGAAGAGATTTTGAAAAAATAAAATAAAATATTCCTGCACACTCAGTCATAAAATGAAAAATTTGATTTTTAATTTTAACTTTGCTATAGTTCAAACAATAGATTATTTTAAATTTTTCATTTTTTATTCTTGCCATGGGAGCCATGAATAGAGGTTTGATCTTCAGAAGGCCATAACTAGAGTAATTTTTATCAAAAATGGGTGCTTTAATATACCATCACAGGTAGAACGAGCTGAATTTTCCATTTTTGAAGTTAGTTTGTGCATAGGTCCTAACTAGTTTGTGCTATAAGACAAATTTTGATTCCTAAGGCCTTCTTAATGGAATGAGAATATTTGATCATTGAGCATTAGAGTTGGTTATGTGGCAGATTTGAAGACCTTTTGAAACCAAAATGTGGAAGAAACAATCTGAAAAAGGTTATATTGGCTTCTTGATGTCATTTGTAACTAGTTTTTCACTTTTACCATGGATTCACTTTAGCACCAAAAATAAATTATCTTTTCTACCAAATATTTGAGATTCTTTCTGTGTGGTAGAGGCCAAATGATGGGGATTTGATATTCAATTATAGAGAGAAGATAGAGAGAGGCTTTTTTCAGCTTCTTGAGAAGGAATTATGAGGGGACACATGTCAATGGCATATTCAATCTAGGAATTGCCATCTTGATATTTATACTTTCTTCTTCTCTTTTGCAATGGTTGGAATTTTGGAAAGTTTTCTTTGGATGAAGATAGTTAGTAGAATTGGCCCTAGAACTGATGAAGTTTGAATGGAAGATCAGGGATGTGCTAGTTCCAGACCATGAAGCTTTGCTCTAGCTGTGATACCCCCTTTTGATCCCATCAGTTTCTCATTCTCACCATTTTCTCTCTTGTATGACAGTATTTGTTCAATGTGTAGCCTGGTTCATTACAGAGTTAATTTCATGCATTTTTATGTATTATTTCAAGGAAATCAATACAAGGAACAACTAGTTTTTAGTTTCATTTTAAATTTTTTCTCCTTTCTCAATTGAGCTATGATGTTTTACGGTCTTGGAACAAAGTGTCTAGATCATAGTTTTAGTCCATTAAGGCTATATGTTGCTTCATTGTTGCTTGAAATTCAAGAAATTATGTAAATGCTTCAGAGATTCAATAGGGTTTCATGTTTATTAAGGAGAATATCAAGTAAGAATGAGGTTTAGATTGAACATGGATATCCAATTTACAAGGTAAATGGATAGATCTGGAGTCTTGGCATAAGTATATGTTCTAGGTATCCAAAATGCATGAGGGAGATTTGTAAATTGCCCAATGGATGAGGCACTAATCTATCATAGGATTATAAGTTTGTTTTTCATACTTGGTCTTCATCCACTTTCCCCACCCACATAAAATCAAATCAAATTCAAATCATCTTTACATTTTATATTGAAGAGCTAGAATAGTTTAACCCTTACTCAGCTTGTGCAGTCCATAAATTGTAATCACTTCTTTGTTATTACATGAGTCATTAGGAGATATAAGGGGTTTTATCTATTTAATAGATTCAAGAGTATGTTTTTGCATTGGTACCATATTGATTGAATTTGAGGTCCACATGCCTAGGTCTTGCAGAGCTTGAAGTGAAGAAGGGTCAAGCCTTATAGTTGGCCTAGTGTCTGAAATGATATATTGAAGATGGGAGTTAGTTGCCCCTAGATGTATAATATTCTCATTGAGGTAATTGGGAATGGGTAACATTTTCAAACACCAACAAAATGGTGACTCTACTGGGGACTTTATTGAATCAGAATGATAGACAAACCTTGAGAATTTGAAAGAAGGAGATTCAATACAACAGAAGATGTGCATGAAAAAATGGTAGGAGTAAGTTCTCTGATGTTCCTTTCTAGTTTTCTTATTTAAAATTCCATGCACCCTAGTGATGCTTTGTTCAAAACAACAATATATTTGAAGGATTGAGTGTAGGTTGTATTGTTACTATAGTTTTATTTCCAATCAATTCAATTGGTTGTGGCTTTCATAATACTACTGTAAATTCAGAGTCAAAATTGTTTTAAGGTGGTTTCTCTCTTCAAAGTATTTAAAGAGTTGCAATGTTCTACAAGTTAACAATCCACCTTAGATCTGTCATGTTATGAATCATATGTTTTAAAATCTTTCTCACAATTGTGAGTGGAGACTCTCTAAAGGATCTTTGTACTAGTGCAGATTGGTTATATGTATAAATATTTTCAAAGAGTTTTAAGCTCAATTAGGCAGATCTGAAAGTTATGTTAAGTCTTAAGCAAGAAGAGAGACATATAAATTCCTGACTGATAAGTTTTGAAGTGTTGTATGTGATCTGCTATCATAAGAAATTTCAAAGTTAAAATGAATTACAGTAGTGATTTTATTTAGTTTTCTCCAAGGAGATGGTGGCTCTACAAAGTTTGACCAATGGTGTTAAAGGATTTTCAGTCTTGCACCTATGCCAAATTAGTAGATCAAAATTTAGCATCAACACTTGAGGTATTTTGATTTTCATGTTTCTTTTCATGAAGGTCAAGTGTTTAAAAGGGTTGTCTCTATTCAATAATTTTCAGCACTAAAGAGAAGAGGTAAGAGTTCTACTTTATGATGGAGTCAGATCTCAGATCTGAGATTAGTTTGCCAAATTCTAGAAGTTTAGAAACTGTGAGTAATGACATTGTTATGTTGAATAAAATGATCTACGAAAGGATTGTCAGTTTTACAAGAATTGAAGTAGGAAGTACTCAAGGTTTAAGTGTCAAAAAATGTTATTTAATGTTTAAATCAGTGATAAGAAAGATGTCTTTTCATTATAGGCCTGAGGAATCTTCCTTGCCTAGTGTTTTCCTTGATGTTCTAATGCCTGATTCAATCAATTGGCCAGCACCTATAAGATTACAAAGAATTTTACAAATTGAAAGATTCATTGAAGAGATGGAAAATGATGACTATAGGTTTCATGTTATCTCTTCTAATGATAATGAGTGTGCTAAAAGCCAAGGAAGTAATGAATATAATGTATTTGTATATAAAGGTGATTTGTCTTCTGAGTGTGAAGAGAAGGATTCAAATGTTAATGATTTAGGTAATAGCAATTAGTGTGAGGAAGATGGATATGATAGAGAAAACAAATTTCATTATAGTAAATATGAAGTTGAAGAAAGTTGTAACAACAGTAGATCTGGTGATTTCCATGATAAGAAAGAATGTCATAATAATGCTGATTTTTTATATTTTACACTAATGATCTTCCTATTGTAAGGTCTTCATGTTGTCCAGATGGTAATCATAGCTAGGAGAAGATTTTTGAGGCAATCTTCTTGAGCTCTAATGAAATCTCAGATTTTTTGGCTCGTGAGTTTGAAAAACATGTAAGTGTTTGTAATGATCTTCATATTTTCTCTCATAATACTTTCTCATTTAGTCAAATCAATCCCCCAAAGTTTGATGTGGAAAAAGAAGTAGAACCCAAAAAATCCTTCTTAGACTTTGGAGGTGTATATAACAGTACCTCAAATGTTTTTGCACATGATGATTTATTGGATGCTGAGCATGTTAGTGAAGGGAAGGTTAATGCTTCAGATTCTTTTCATGCTAGTTATGCTGCAATATGTTTTGATGTGCCATGTGATGAATAGGAAAATAATGAAAGTTGTCAATTAGATTATAGATTCTTTGTATGTACTGATAAGTCTTGTAGCAATAAGTTCAAGATTCATTCTAACATTCAATTAGATGAAGAAAATGATTGTAATCAGCATATCTTAGATCAGTACTTTCAGAAAATGTTCTTGTTCTTGGTAACTAATCAGTTATTGGAAGAATGTAAAGATGTTTCAGTGAAAGATAAATCTAATGTAATGAATGACATGACTGCAAGTAGGCAACAATTAGATTTTATGTACTCTTTGTAGCTGGAGACACAGGGTGAATTGCAAGTTTTTAGTACATGCAACTTGGTGAATGATGTAGAATATGAATTCTTTGTGTTTTTCGTTGGAATATTCAAATATGGAAAGAATATTGATGAGAGGGGGGGGTGGGGGGGGTGAATCAGAAGTATTATACTTTATCCAATAAAATTTTTATCTAAAAGTAAATTGCATGCATGTAAATACATCATGAAAATATGAAACTAAAACATGCATCAACAACACATAACACTGGAATTTGATAACCTAGAAACCCTCTAGAAATAAGAAGGCAAACCTGGGGTGGGGATGATACCCACAAAAATTCACTATAGTAATATGGTTCAACCATTTCTGATGGTCTACCCTATTAAAGGCCTATCCTATTAAAGGCTTTACACTGTGTCAATAGTGACCTGGTTAAAGGATTTACAAACACTTAACATGAAGTGTCACCCTATTAAAGGATTTAGTCACCTTTTGATAAGGATCTACAAATAGCTATTAAGCCAACCTATCTACATAGGATTTCCTTTCTAATACAATGGTAAGAGAGTATTAGGTATTATAAACCTGATAGTTTGCAATTCTTGATTGTTGAATGTAGGCACTTGTTCTGCTTTCTCTGATCTTGATCCTTTGTGATCTGATAAGCCTTGTTCTGAAAGTAGATTTCCTTATACACCCTTGTATATCTGCTCACATCTTTTACAATGACATTTTGTCTTCCTTATAAAGACATTTCAGGATTTAGGGTTAGATATGGATCTATGATCCACATTGAATCTCAATTTCCCACTCAATACTTCCCTTTTACTAATTGGTTGCATGCCTTTCCAATTTTCCAATTGGCTGCATGTAGATTGCATAGGAAATGTAAAAGATTCATTCTTATCTCTAGATCATTCAAGATTTACCTTATGTCGGTTACAAAAATGGCTTACATCATAGTTTGTACAATTACAAACTCTTATGTTGGTATCCTGAGTTACTCGGCTCCTGAAGAATTATTGATGCTTGGCACATGCTGTTTCTTGGATAGCTCGGCACCTAAATAAAATTGTATCACTCGACACCTTATGTTACTCGACACTTGAATAACTCGGCACTTGAATAACTCAACACTTGATATCACTGGGCACTTGAATAACTTGGCACTTGATATCACTCGGCACTTGAATAACTCGGCACTTGATATCACTCAGCACTTGAATAACTCGACACTTGATATCACTCGGCACCTACTTTTTGCTCAGCATGTATAGTGAAAAATGGTTAAGTGTATTGACACTCAGCTATTAAAATTATTCTTTAAACCAACAATCTCCCCCTTTGACATGAGTGGAAAAAATACTTAAGTAAGATCCTGTGATCTTGCCATTATTTCATGCATCCTCTTATTTGCTTCAAAATTTAAAAAAAAATTTAGAAACAAATAACAATATATCTTATGACTCCCTGTGAGTTGATTATGCCTTATACACTTTGTGACTTCTGTCCTGTTTCTGCATTCTGACTAATATGTTATACAAGATTTGTCAAAAATTTTCTATCTCCCCCTTTCATCATACTTACCATTTCATTCTGTACTTAACTCCCCCATACTTAATTTCTACTTAACACTCACTTCATACTTATTCTCCCCCCTTTTGACACTTATGTCAAAGGTCTTATCAGGAGATGCCATACTTGGCCAAAAATGTACTATTTACTTCAAGGAGTACCTTTAGAGCTGCATCCCAATTTGCTAGTGCAACATCCAATGACTTATGCTGGATGACGATCTCTGCTACTAGGTGTACAAGTCCATCAGTTGTAGAAAGATTGGGGTCTTTCTTGTGGACTATCTTTGAATTCATCTACTCCTTGTGAAGTAATTCCAAATGAGGAGTGATAGAGGATTGAATTTGCATCAATTTAGCTTTTGTGGTTGCCTCCTCTGCTGCTAAGACAGCTAACTCTCTTTGTGTGTGAAGCGATTGGGAAAAATGCTTCTCACTCTAAGCTGGATTTGTGGGGAGTTGCATGCTAGAAATCTTCAAAATTTTCTCTAGGCTTAGTATCTTCTAGCTAGTATCCTGTGTGAATGTGGAAAAGTCACACAACTTATTGTACAGGGAAAATATGTTTCCAAGTACAATTTTGACTTTTTCTATTTTCTTAGCTAGATCTACTTGTGATAGTGCTATATCACCAGATATTTTCTTGTTTACCTTGCCTTGGAATTTTCTTTCTGACCATTCCAGTAGTTTGGTGTTTGTTTCCCAGTCTTCACTAGTCACCTAGTCAACTATATCAGATAGTTGTTCTACAATTGGTTGTGACTCATCTAGAGAGTGTAAGCAGAAAGCTTCGGTGAATATGTCTTTGATTTCATTCAAGGTAAGCTTGTGCTTGTGTTCTCTTCTTAGTGATTCTTATCACCTTCTTCTGTCCAATGCACTCTGAATTTCATTGATCTTCTCTTCAGTGAGAGTGCTGGATTCATAATATGGAATTTTTATTTCTTCATCAAGCTCAAGAATTTCATAGTGAAGTTTCCTGGCTATCTTTGATGAGCTCGAGCTTGGTGTCCTGATTTGTAATTGTAACCATTGGTGCTTGGCTACTGAAGAGTCTGTGTTGGAGTACCAGATTTGGGTAATGCAACCAACATTTTTATTGCAGACTCCTCTTTCTTTCTTGTCTCATCTTTTTCTTCAGCTTGTATATACTTTTAATGAACACTAGGTGGGGTTGAACTTGCTGGCTGTTCAGTTGTTTCTTTAGTTTCCCCTGTTGTTGTACTCGGCATTTGAGGTGTGTCACTGACTACACTTGGTGGAGGTGGTGGAGGAAGGAATAAAATACTAGTAAGTTGTATGATTGAAGGTGGTTTTTATTTTTTCACCTTGACTACCTTTATTTTGACTATTGGATTCTACAATTCATCAACACTGACCAATACAGGATTTGAACATAATTTTGCTACTACTATTGATTGGTCAAGGATTTCTAAATCCTCTGCAGTTAATGGATTGATGTTTGGACTTGAAGTGTTTGTAACATCCTTGATTTTGATAATCTCTGTAGGTGTGAAAGTGGCATGGGGAGGACTAGGAGGGTATACCTATGTGTCTTGCACACTTTGATCTTGTTGCACTATTATATCTTTCTCTTCCTCTTTTTCTTCTGTATGTGCCTTTTCATCTTCCTTTTCTTTTTCAACCTTCTCCACTTGTTCCTTTTCTTTTTCTTTGATTCATGATGCCTTCTTCTCCTTTATCTTGACACTTGCCTTTGCCTTATATTCTTCATTATACACATCTTCTATTTTCTAATAAACTATCTTCCACAATCTTGTGGATTTTGTAAATACCTCCTCAATTTTTGTTCTGTAAAATGCTAAAAGCTCTATGTTTGGGAGTGAATCTATTGTTATGCCTCTTGACTGCATTTGTTACTTGATCCTTAGTCAAACTAGGCAACAATCTAGCTAATGTTGATTCCCTTATATCCCTTTCCATTTGTAAACAAAAATTCCATTTATCCTCTACAATTTTGTACAAATCTTTAGGCATTGATTCATCTAATTCTAGAGGTGTGTGCTTATACTCAGCCATCATAGCATACACTGATTCCTCTAATTTATTTTGTTCTTCTTTGGTGAGCTTAGAAAAAGTTAGGTTCTTTAAACCTTTCAAATCATCATTCTTGATCTTTGAACATAATTTATCAATAGTAGCTTGAGGTTTGTGCCTTACCACTTGAAATTGGCTATTGTCCTCTGACTCAGTCTTTTCCTCATCTATTTCAGGCTATACAACAAATTTTCTTTTCTTCTTTGGCTCGGCAATAGCCTTCTTTGAAGTTTTCTTCTTCTCTCTTGCCTCCTTTTGGGCTTTTTGTGCTGCAGCCCTTGTTGTAGTGCCTGCCCCTAGTTCGCATTTGTTATCATTGTTGAACTCTTTTAAGACTAGTTTTATGTTGTTGGTTAGTAGCATTCTTTTGATATTAATAGATATTGTGCTATGGATTCAGTTTATTATGTGATGAGATTACTTAGACTTTATATTTCATGTATGCATGATGATTATTACATTGCTTTCAGTTATTAATGATATTAGTTAGATGGTTTATTATCATATGTGTTTTATTATGGATACTTACCCCATACTTGCATGTGTATGGTGTGTGTGTTTGCTTTGCGTGTTTACTTTTGTATGGCATGTCTGATGTGGTTAAGGAAGGGAGTCATAGTCACCTGCTAGTCAGGATCTACACGATGCACCACTTCTTGCCATTGCCTATTTAGTTTAGTATATATTGTGCTTGTACATGCATGGTTTTTATGTAGGTTGCAGGTACCGGGTATCGACTTCCCTGAAGTTCCAGGATGAGCATACCCTATCACACTATCTCAATGATAAGAGAGGAGAGATAAATTCTCAAGTCCAAATCCCAACCCTTTTAATCCATTTGTTCTAATTGGAAAATTAGGACAAGTATCTGAGTTGAGTACCCTCCGAATACGTTGGATAACGTAATTCGTGATTTAAACCTTTGGTTTGATTTTGTATTTATTTTGGCTATGATGGATTTTTGTATTTTTACCTTGAGAGTCTTTGATTAAAAGATTTAATTAATGGTTTAATTTAATGGAAAATTGATATGATATTTTAATATTTATTTTATTTAATTAATTGGAAAATTAATTAAATAAAATAATTAAATTTGAAGATAAAAGTTAAAAGTTTAAATTTGGAATGTGACAATATTTATTTTAATAATAATATATTTGGATTTCATTTTTAAATAAATGACTAAATAATAATATTATTAAAGCTAATAAATATTTTAGCAATTAAGTTTTGGAAAATGAAATTTAAAAGTGGAAGATATATTTAAATTATTAAAAGATTCTACATCTCATGTGATTAAAATATAAATATATTAAGATTAAAAAGTGGAATTATTAAAGTTAGTGCATGAGATTTAATAAATAAATAAATTAAATTGGAAAGAGTAAATTAAATATTTTATTTTAATATTTGCTCACATAGGAGGTTGCAAATTCTCAGGAGTTGTCATGTAGACAACACTGGAGTTTGCACTCTAAGAATGCACAAGTTGTCTACACTTAAGAGTTAGCATTTTTATTTGAGCACATGGCGTCGACAACCTTAAGACTTATCTAGAAGGTTGGAGAAGGCTCATGCTTGGTTGTCATGCTTATCTTCTAGTTGTTTCTAGAGACACTCTAGATGCATCTTAGAGGCCTTTAAATAGAGGCTCTTCTAGTGTGTTTGGACAAGCTTAAAGGAAAGCTGAAGTAGAAGATAAATGAAAGCTTAAATGAAAGCCACAAGCTACAAGCTAATGGAAGCTACAAGCTTCAAGTTTACATGCTCATATGCTTCGTCATGCTCATATATTTCTACATGCTCATGTATTTTCTATATGCTTCTATGCTTCTTCTAGCATTTTACGTCACTTGGAGATTCTCGGTTGGCTTGGATCTTGCAAGGATTGCGAATGATGGAGAAGGAAAGGATTTTCTATGGACTTCTGAGACATGGCAAAATTAGCATTAGTGTCCAGGTGCACTCGTGATATTCACATAATCTCTTTGCACTATTTCTCTTCCTGTCTTCATCATGTCTTTTATATGTTTCTGATTATATTCCATGAATGAATTTGTAATTGAAATTGGAATCTAGATATGTATTTATTTGTTTGAGAAGAAAACAATAGAAAAACCCTAGTTTCAATTATGAAAGAAATTAGATCTAATCGGGTATGGGTTCGAATTAGAATCAAATTGAGAAAGATGATTTCAAAATTTATAGTTAACCTATTGGAATGAATTAATGGATGTGTTTTGTAAACAATTATTTAAAAGGAAAAATTCTTGTATAGAAAAGCCCTTTTCATTTTTAAATCTAAGTATATATTCACTTTTGTATATCTGCATATATATATGTATATATATATATATTTTAAATGCAGTGATATATATATATATGTATATATATATATGTATATATATATATGTATATATATATGTATATATATATATATATACATATATATACATACATATACGTATATACATATATATACATATATACATATATGTATATATATTTGTGTATATTCAAGTGAGAAATTTAAATCCAAATAGCGCATTAGATGAACGTTATATATATATATATATATATATATATATATATATAAACAAAATTTTATATATGTGTTGGAGGGGCGAGATATATATCCCCACCCCCCATACCCATCTTCTCACCCGACGGTGGCATTTAACTCCTGCGGGTCTGCATTGCAAAGTACTTGCAACATGGGAGAAAGTTTAAAAAAAAAAAAAAAATCGCACTCCATTTATCTGATCTTTCGTTCGGCGTCAGTGTTTACCTGCGTCAGCTCAGCATCCGCAGTGCACTTGACTACGGTGGGTGTTTGGGAAGGACCACACAGCCTTGGTACATTGGCAGCGGCTTAATAAGCCTGCGCCATGCTTTTAAAATGTGGAGTCGGTACTTTCATACATCCGTTTGTTATGTGATGCAATTCAATTTTTATTAATTGTAATGGGTTGTTGTAAATATATATATATATATATATATATAATATTAATTGTTATATATATGTATATATATAATATAATGAGATTTGAATACTCAAGCTAATTAAATTTTCAGATAATTAATACAGTTTTATATTGAAAATTAATGTATGTTTTTACATCAATGCTATAATATATATATATATATATATATATATATATATATAGCAATGAGTTATAATTGATTATGAATTATTGATGTAGATCACATAGAAAGAGATATTGATATGGAGGATTTGATATTCTTTGACTGGTTGATTAAATGAATGAAGATATGATTCAAATATTAATCACTATAATATTGGAATGATCATTTATTAATAATTGTTAAGATTAACAAACTATTAATAAATGATAAGTATAGTTAGTTTTTCTATAATTCAATTAAATTTAATTGAGATTGATTAACAATTAGAGTATAGTAATAAGCCTTAGATCAATTTTAATAATGGAATGGTTATCGATAATTCCATTAAGTGCTTCAAATTTTGATAATATTTCATCAAGTTCTAATTGAGTTATTAATATAATAATCTAATCGTAAATGGTGAGCTACATGTTTACTAATTAACTTAAATGTGAATTAACTTAGGGAGTCATTGTTATATCATAACAATGCTATGAATTGAATTAATATGTTATTCTTAATTCGTTATTATTGATACACCTTAATGGTGTTAAGAGTTAGTTAGATATTAACTGATGAAGTTTATGCAAGGTTTCTCTAGATCGATTAATTATAGTTATCATTTATTAATGTTTGTTGGGTCTAACAAACTATTAATAAATAATGGTGTAAATGGTTCGATTAGATTTAATCCAGTGAAGATTATTTAATGATTAAAGTTTTGTAAAGACGATAATATTTGGATTTGGATTATAATTGATTTTAATCAATTAATGAGTTGTCAATATAATTATATGCGATAGAGTTTTAACTTGAAATAATTATCAAGATGAATATAGTCATTATGGATAAGATTTTCAAAATAAATTGTTAATATTATTATTAAAATATTAATATTTGTGTATTGGATTGAAGTTGACTTTGACGTACAAACTATTGATAGTCAACTAATACTCATTGAGTTGATGGTTTGGTTGTGAAATTATTAATTAAATCAATTAACTAGAGTTAATTGGATTTAATACTTAAGTTATGTAATGGAGATTTAATTAATATAAATCTTTTGACGAGATTGTAAATTATCTATATTGAGGTTGATAAGTCTTATGACTTGAATTATGATTTTAGATATTATATGATTGTCAATGATGATAACGATTGAATTAAAGGCTTAAATTTTAATATTATTTAATTAAGTCTTAATTAAGAATTATTAGAATGATAATAGGTCATAGATGGTGTGCCTATGTTAATTGATGGATTTAATTGATCATTCTAATTAAGTTAAGATATCTTATTCGAAGAATGATAATTGGTTCTCTTATAATTTAACGATTAATGATCCTTGTTTTATGTGAAAAGTTGAAGTAACAAAAAAGAAGAGTTAATCAATTAGAATATGGATCATGGTTAAAATAGAGAACAATTTAATTAAAGGTCAATGATGATTAATTAAATGAGTAAATGTTTATCCTTAAGTTATTCTTAGAATGTAATTCTTAATAATGGAAGGATAATGCTATCGGGGAACAAATGGGTTGACTTGTAGGTCAAATGATGAAACTTAGACATTTGAAGTATACTTGAAAATGGAAACTGAAACCCCTACACTTGAATAATGGAAAGTGAAACTCCACACATTATTCAACTATGAGATTTTAGCAAACCAAAACATGTGTCTGCATCGTGTATTCTATATGCTTCTTATTTTGGGTTTTGGGTTGACTAGAGCGTTGACCAGTTATAGGATGTCCACCAGAGGCTTGGGAGTTATGAGATGTGATGGCATGTTGATCTTATTTGGTCTCAATCTTTATAAGCCCAACCATGGTTATGTGATCGTATGCTCTATGAAATGTTTGTTATTGTTCATCTGTCTTCATGTGTGAAGCTGAGATGTATATGTATCTGAGACACTTGAGCTAATCATTTTTGAGTCATCGATCAGTTATCCTTGGATTATTTTCTAGTCACCATGATGGGACTAAAATGTGGATTTATTCTTGATGATGTCATGTTGTGACATGTTGGACTCAACCATTTTTGGAGTCTTTGATCAGTATGATTTTGAGATATTCTTGGTTGCTTGTTGAAGAACCAATGGATATGGTGATTTATTTTGAGATTTATTTTGGCTATTGAGAACCAATGGATACTTATGATTATCAGTGATGCCTTCAGTTGCCAATAGAGAACTGTTGTGGTCATAATTTTCTATGGATGCTTTTCCAGATGCTCATGGAGATTTTGATGATTCTTATCTTGGAGATTTGATGATTCTTATGGATATTTGATGCTTATATTGTGGATATTTGATGATTCTTTTTATGGATTATCTTTTGGTTTTTCTTTACAGTCGCTTGTACAGGACTGTGATGATTATGATTCCATGAGATTAGGGTAGGTAATCTACTTGTAGTGTCGGGAAGTTGCTTGCAATGGGGGCCTGGGCCCTAAGTGGCTGCCAGGGTAACTCATTGTAAGTTTGGTTAATCAGTGATAACATTTACACACTAAATAGGGATTAAATGAACCTAAAAAGATAATTTTTCTGGTTCTCGCCCATGCCTTGAGCGCTTGTACAGGCTAGGATGGGAGTAGTGAGACACATGGTTGCGACCTTGCATTCCATAGTATGCCTCATCAGTATGAGAGGATACTAGTGGCCGCATGAGATCTGTAGGGACCCATGGAGTTTAGCTAACTGCCAGGGTAACTTGTACGAGATAAATGCGATGACACTTTCCTGCTTGCATAGTAGGTTTCCTACATGTCTTTGTTGTGCCTCTGGGAATTAGATGTCAATTTTGTGTGATGGTACCCTTGAGTTAGTATACTTTTAGGATTCCTGGACTTGTAGAGATTTATGCTTTGTGGTTTTGATATCCTGTTTGGGACTTCTGATTATCTCCTCAGCACGGTGGGAATGGACCACTTAGGTTCCATGCGGTCGGGTGGTAGTGTGTTTTCCACTCTTATCATTTGAGATTTGTTTGAGACACCGTGGCTGGAGTATTATTGGTTGGTATTTATCTTCATTCTGTTCTTGGATCATTATGATAGATGATATACCTTATGATGGATGTATTTATTGGTATGTTTCTTATATTGATGGTTTGCATATGTTAGATGATGGTATCCTATGCTTTACTTTGCATGTTAGTAGGATTTTTTTAGGAGTGACATTCCTACTATGTTTATAGCTAATGATCTCTTCAGTGCTTTGGAATGTTATGCACGCAGGGATGGCTAGGATCCACGATGGTCTAATGATGCTATTTACGGTTGGGAGGAACCGTGCACTTAGTTATTTATGTTTGTGATGTATGGTTTAAGAACATTGGATGTATCCTTGTTATTTCATTGTTAAGGATATAATGTTAGATGAATAAGTTATGATTAGAAGTAATTCAATGTTAAGGGATCTTTAAAGAATGTAATCTGTTATGTTATGTTATTTTCAGTTAGATGTTACTATTGCTTTTGCAAGTGTTGTGTATGGTTTTACTTTCATGTTTAAAAATAAATAAATAAATTTTTTTTTGGTAAACTTAGTGAAATTATTTGGATCCCTTAGTGGGGCATTACACTTGTAGTAGGTCTCTTTGGTACTCGAGCAGCTACTTTCTTTTCCTTGGGTTGAGGAGTAGGAGGAGTTGTGGCCTTTCTTTTTGTGACCTTGGTTTCAACTTGTGCTTCCTCGGCTTCTTCTTCCTCAGCACTTTCCTCTTCATCTTCTCCTAACCCTTGAGTCAGACCTTGTGGTTCATCTCCCTCATCTTCAATGTCTTCTTCTTTCTCTTCTGCTGTTCCTTCTTCTCCAAAACCAAATTTTTGTTTAATTTTCCTTACCAATTTTTCTTTCTTCTTTACTACAAAGGCAGTTTTCAAATCTATTATCACCCTTGATTTTACCACATCATAGGTTCCAAAAGCTTTTGCATTCTTATCAACTTCTTCTACAAGGAGGGTTTTTATTGCTGCAGAGGCTTGATCAACGTCAAGTTCATAGCCTAGTGGCCTAAGCCATCTTACTCTAGGTATGACTGCTTGTATATAGGTATAATCAATATCTACAAGAAAACAAATGTCTTTTTCATATTTGTCAATCAATGAAACTAGAATTCTCATTCTTTGTTTCATGGACTATTTGGAGTCCTCAAAGTAACTAGTCATTTGGGCATCAAAATTATCACCCATCTATTCAATATATCCATTGATTTGTTCAACAATTGGTTTGTTTGGACTCCATCTCACCTTACCTATAGAAGGAAATTCTTTCATCAGATAGAAAAACATGCACACCAAAATGGATCCAAATTTGCACTGAGCTCCCTTGCTCTTCCTTATAACTCCCAGATTCTAATTAATCTATTGAAACATGAGCTCTGCTAGATCATAAGTATGATCCTTTTTAATCAATTTGTATGCAACATCAACTGCTATACAAGGCACATTGTTTAACCTACTTGACTGATAGAATTTGTGTGAGATGATTCTCACAGAAAAATCCAGTAGGGGTTCTCTGATTTTATCAATAGTCATTCCCCTATTATTCCATTTAGCACCCATGTTTCTCTCTATTATTTCTCTTTTATCACTATGCAGGGTCTTTGGCTGATCTAGGGTTGGAATACTAGTAACCCTATGAATAGTTCTCTTGGTGAATTTCACTGGCCCTTTTTCTAACCAAAAGGCTCCATCATGTATTTTTCTCAAAACTATATGTACCCATTCAACTTTGAAAACAGTAAAAAATTCTAGGGTTTTGGTCAATCCTTTTCTCTCAACTATTGAGAACTCATCTTTCAGCATGTTGTTCTCACATAACTTGTCATATACATTGTGAATTTCTAAATCTCCTATGGCTCCAATTTTGTAGTTATAGCATCTACGAACATCTTGGACCATAACAACCTTATCAAGAATAACTGATAATGCACTTGCAGGATCCTTCTTATATGCGACTTCTGGGATGGGCTTGAATTTTGGTTGCTTAACTTCATTACTAACCAACTGTATCTCATGACTCTCTTTGCTCTTAGTGGTTCCAGACCCAGATGCCATTGTTTTCCAAACTAGGGTCTATAGTTTAAACAAGTTTATAAACACTATGTAGCTCGACACTTAAGTAAAAATAGCTCAAATTGATGAGACTCATGCTGAATTGCTATGGAAATATTCACAAAGCTGGCCTTGATCTTCTGTGCTCTTCTGGTCTTTGCTTCATGTTTGAATGGTAAGAAATGATCAAAAATCAAATTATGTACTCTTTTAAAATAGAGTAATTAATGCTTAGTACGCTGACAACTGTCTACTCGGCACCTGAAAGATTTTGACTTCACTCGGCTCCTATTGATATCTCACAACTCGGCATCATCTATCAACTCGGTCACTGTTAGCAACTCGACACCTGAAGACAATTTTGGCAAATTTTGCAGGACTCTTAATTTTGCATCTTTTCTTATGTTGATTTCTTCTTTGTAGTTCTTCTATGTTTTGGGACTGATGTATGATGTAACTTAGTTTATCAATCCCACACACCCATTCTTGCTTAATTTGATGGAGTGTGATCACTTGACCTGTTAGGTGAAGTGATCTTTGCACTTGATGTGCTAAACTCATCTTTCTTCTTCCATGTCTTATTCATCTCACTTTTAATGTGTTCAACATCTATCTTGCCTTTCCATTGTTGAACTTAGAACTAGGTGCCTTTGACCTTGTTGGGAAATTCCTGCTGATATGACCATTTTTTAAGCAACTAAAACATGTGGTTTGACTCAACCATCTTTAATAGTTTCCCCTAAAATGTGTTCTTATACAATTTTTTGGTATATGTCCATATTCTTGACAATAGTGACAACTATACCTGGTGTTGTAACCCCAAAATTTATGATTTGATGCCTTTGCTGATTGATTTGATGTCCACATAGGCTTTGATCTGCATTCAAAAGCTCTATGTCCATATTTTTTGCAATTATGATAGTGACCCTCAAATTTTGATGTCTTAATAGTATTGGTTCTACATTCATATGCTTGATGACCTTGCTTCTTGCACTTATGACAATAGTTTGCATTCTTAGGCTTATCATGCTGATGGGAATTCTTGCTTCTACATACATTATATGTATGTCCTTTCTTTCCATAGAAATGACATGTAAGTTTGACATTTTTACCTCTGTTGCTTCTTTGTTCAACACTCTTTGATGATTCTCCAACTTCAGTACTGTTGTATCCAAGTCATCATGTATCATGGATTGATCTTGGGGATTTCAGTAATTGCTCAAAATACTTGATGGCTTCATTGGGTTTGTTGAAGTTTTCTAAAATTTCCTTTTCTCTTCTTAAGTCATTCTGCAATTGTTCATTCTGCATCTTTAGTGTAGAGATCTCAATGTCTTTCACATTAAGTTCATGATGAAGGTTCATCATTTGGGCAAGTGTATCCATCTGCATGTTTGAGATCCTTGTTAATTCAGTACATTTTTCTTCAAGTCTATTTGCAAGATTCCTTTTTTCATTTTCCATCATGGCTTTATCTTCAACTTCTCTTCTCTTTTATTTAGTGATTTCACATAACATTATGGCCTGTGATTCATGTTCCATCTTGAGAGATCTTATCTCATCTGTTTGGTCTTTGTTTTTCTCCATCAGTTCTGCAATTTCTGCCTCAAACTCTTTAGTATTTCCATTGGAAAATATATTTGTAGTATCAATCTCCTTGTAGTTTATCTCATTTTCGGCTATGGCCAAATCCTTCCTTCTTTCCAATGAGTTTCTTAACTTATCTCTAGATTCCTCCAAGCTATGCAGAACAAGTTGCACATCTATCACCTGATTTTCAATGATCTTTCCAAGTTTGAAAACTTCCATCTTTAGATCTTTTCCTCCAAGCTGTTAGGCTTTTTCTTGTGAGAACCTAATCTACTCTAATACCAATTGTAGGAATATTCAAATATGGAAATAATACTGATGAGAGGGGGGGGGGGGGGGTTGAATCAGAAGTATTATACTTTATCCAATAAAACTTTTATCTAAAAGTAAATTGCATGCATGTAAATACATCATGAAAATATGAAACTAAAACATGCATCAACAACACATAACACTGGAATTTGATAACCCAAAAACCCTCCAGAAATAAGAAGGTAAAACTAGGGTGGGGATGATACCCAAAAAAATTCACTGTAGTAATATGGTTCAACCACTTCTGATGGTCTGCCTTGTTAAAGGCCTGCCCTATTAAAGGCTTTACACTGTGTCAATAGTGACCTGGTTAAAGTATTTACAAACACTTAACATGAAGTCTCACCCTGTTAAAGGATTTAATCACCTTTTGATAAGGATCTACAAATAACCATTAAGCCAACCTATCTACATAGGATTTCCTTTCTAATACAATGGTAAGAGAGTATTAGGTATTATAAACCTGATAGTTTGCAATCCTTGATTGCTAAATGTAGGCACTTGTTTTGCTTTCTCTGATCTTGATCCTTTGTGATCTGATAAGCCTTGTTCTGAAAGTAGATTTCCTTATACACCGTTGTATATCCACTCGCATTTTTTACAATGACATTTTGTCTTCCTTATAAAGAAATTTGAGGATTTAGGGTTAGATATGGATCTATGATCCACATTGAATCTTAATTTCTCGCTCAATACTTCCCTTTTACTGATTGGTTGCATGCCTTTCCAATTTTCCAATTGGCTGTATGCAGATTGCATAGGAAATGTAAAAGATTCGTTCTTATCTCTAGATCATTTGAGATTTACCTTATGTCAATTACAAAAATGGTTTACATCATAGATTGTACAATTACAAACTCTTATGCTGATATCCTGAGTTACTCAGCTCCTGAAGCATTATTGATGCTCGACACATGTTGTTTCCTAGATAGCTCGACACCTAAACAAAATTGTATCACTCGACACCTTATGTTACTCGGCACTTGAATAACTCGACACTTGATATCACTCAACACTTGAATAACTCGACACTTGATATCACTTAGCACTTGAATAACTCGACACTTGATATCACTCGGTATTTGAATAACTCGACACTTGATATCACTTGGCACCTACTTTTTGCTCAGCATGTATAGTGAAAAATGGTTAAGTGTATTGACACTCAGCTATTAAAATTATTCTTTAAACCAACATTTTCAATCAACATGCATGAATCATTGTTGGATTTTTATTCTCAGTTTAGTTTGTTGAATTATGAGCATGCTGATGTTTTATCTCATAATGAGAATGAATACGAAGTTAATGCTGATGAGTGTATGTATTATGAGAATGAAGGTGTGAAGTCAATTTTTCCAAATGTTTTGTTTCAAGATGTTAATTAATTTGGTGGAATTGATGAGAATGATAACTTCATCTTACCTCAAGAAAATGCCAATGAGAATCAAGTATATGATAGAGGTAAGAATTTTCGAAAACTTTTCAGTGGCTCGGGGCCATCGCTTGTACATAACAGTTAGTGTAGTTTTCTTACTTTCAATAAAGCTATTCGAGAGAAGTTTTTGGGAGTGGTTTGCTTCCTCCAAAGATCTAAATCCTTTCCATGCCCACAAAAGGCATGCATCCCCAGACAGAGCCACTGTTGGGACTCAAAATTGCCTTCCTAATTTTGAGTACCATTGAGAAAATCAAGCCCCATAAAAGCTTTTGATGCACATGTACCCGATTGTACCCTTGAGTCTTGTGAGGTGTTTAATGCTTCTAACACCTTCGATTCAGCCTGTCCATGTGTTCCATAATGATAAATTGAGATTCTGAGCTATTTCGTGAAGTCTTGTTTTGAGCAAATTCCTAATCTACATTTTCACCCAAGTGTCAAACAATGACATGAGGCCCTGTTTGCATCTGAATATCTTGCAACTAGAAATTTTTCATGCCTTACCACTTTGAGAGTATTTAGTGTCCATACCCAAGAATCTATGTTTCAAATTTCAAGTAGTTTTGAGTCTGTTTAACTAGGTTTTGAATCCCTCAAAGTTGGTAGTTTACGATTTTCATGCATTTGCAAATTGTGCAAAACTCTAGGAAGCCCTATTTGACAAGTTATAACTTTGACCTAGTTGACCAAAATGAGAAATTTCCTTTTACATTGTATTTTAGAGGTTAGAGACTTCTTATGTCTCAATTTTTAGCTATGACAAATCTGTTTGATCAGTTTTCAAACACAATTGCAAATGGAATTCCTATCTTTTACTGGTGTCAGCATTTGTAGATTTGCTAGAACCCCTGTTCATGATGCTATAACTCCAAATCCATGATTGGTAAGCATAAATGGATTATACCATTGTGTTTTCCTCTAAAAATACTTTGAGTTTGCTAGTTTTCAAGTCATGAGGAATCCATTTGCACAGTTTTCCAGGTCAATTCCATTTGCAAAAAATGTTTTTCTATCACTGTTTCAATCTGTAAAGTTCGAGTAGCCCACTTTAATTGATTTTCATTTATGCCCTATTATTCATGATGAGCCCAAATCATAGATCCATATTGTCCTCATGACAGAGAACCAATGTCCCAGTTTTCATTTCCCCAAGTGTTAGTTCACCTAGTTTTTGAAGCCAAAACCAAACCTAATTTGTTGTTTTCTAACTTGTTTTTTTGTAGGTAGTTCTGAGAGGTCAACTTTGACAATGAATATCTTTTGACCCCGAATTCTTCATGAGATAAGATTTGACAGGGTGCAAGAATGTAGAACAAAAATTTAGTGTGCGAGTTTTTAGAGATGTTCAGGTGTTTAGATTAGTTTTTAAGGCTGGTCAAAAGACCCTCTAGCATTAAATTAATAGCTAGTAGTAAAGGGTAAAAATGAGTTTTTAACAATTAGTCAGTGATCAAATTTGATTCTAATCTATATGATGGGTTTGATGGATCAGTTTGAAGATTTAGTTGCACAAAAATGAGTTTTTTTTGGCCAGACCCACTTTGGGGTCTGACTAATTCCATCAGGCAGAATGCGTCAAAGAATGAAAATAATGAAACAAAACTCTTTAGGATTTTGATGCAAGGTAGTTTTTAGGTGATATAATTGAGACTCAAAATATGGTTGAAGAGTCTCCTTAGAGTAAATTTAGACCACTAGCTAACAATAATGAAGGTGTTAAAAAGAGAAAAGATATAGGCTCATCTTACCTTGCTCATCAAAATGATAAAAATTATTGCCCATCTTAGAGCTCCTCACCCAAAAAACCAACCTTGAACACAGATCAAGATATTATGCCAACAACTATGCAAATGAATAATGCAAACACACAAACAAAAGAGGTAATGCAAAATACCAAGCAAAGCATCTCCACATGTATCAAAGGAGCTCCCACACCACACAAAAGAGGTAATGTAAAAACCTTTCCAAGTGTCTGCTATTTCTTTGAGCTAGGGACTAGAAACTGCTAAAGGTTTCTCACATATGAGAAGTAAGTCTAGTAGATGTGAAGCCATGGCATTGATGCACCTTAAAGAGAAGGACAATCAAAGGAGCAACTGGCCAAGGAGGGGATTTTACACATGAAGGCTTGAACAAAGTAGTTTCCAATACATTTTAGAATTCATCCATGCATACAATGCAATTATCTCCCATGTATAAATGGCAACTCGCAGATAGGTATGAAAGCCAATGCTATACAAAGATGAAGATTTTTTAAAATACCAAGCAAAGCATCTCCACATGTATCAAAATAGCTCCCACACTAGAAAAAAGGAGGCTAGAGTTGTAGCATGAGTAGGAAAGGCACCGAGAAGAAGATGCCCAACATATCAAAGCTCTGCCCATGCATGAAAATGGAGCCCAACAAGCATAAATGAACAGGGAGCCTACAGTTTCTAAAATGGGAAAGCTTCAAATGCTTTAAAAAACATAGTCAATGCCATCAACAAAAGGATCCAAGAAGTAAATAAAGCATTCAACAAGGGGCCCTATGAGCAAGTTGTGGTAGAGCATCACATGAGGACTCTCATGATAAAAAGGAAGATGTAAATTTTATTGTATGTTTTGCACAAACAGGGAGCTTGACTCACATAGGAGAAGATAGTCCACATTAATAAGAACACAGTCAAAGATAATAGCAGGAGAACCACACCATTTAGAAAAGGGTGTCACCACAATAAGCAGGGAGCTCTATGCATGATAAAAAGTAAAACCTGTAGGAGATCCATGGCATATGAAAGAAGTTGCAGTTGATTTTAAACACCAGTTAAGGCTATAGCAAGACAAGAAGCCTCAAAGGTAGAGTAAAACATGCAAATAACAGGGAACAATTAGTGCTAGCAATAGAAAGGGAGCGTGCTTGGCATATAGGTAAGACACGAGATGTGACTGTCTATAGAGCCATGCATGCATGTAACAAGGAGCACCTGCAGATTTGAGGTAGGGGAAAGGGAAACTCATGTTTCAAAATGAACTTGTGTGAGTAAAAAGAGGATACCATGGCCAGAGAAAGCCAATCATCACAAGCCCATGCCTTGAAAGTAAGAAAAAATGTAGAATAGGGTGGAGAAACATTCATATGTATAATCCCACATTTAGTGCACAATGATATCTAAAAGTGTTTAAATACAAAAGTGATTAGCATGTTACATGTGGTTGAGACAAGGGGTTTTTTTAAGCCACAAGCTTGCGTGGGCCCCCACAGTTGACTTGGACGTGTTAGTTGGTGACATAAGAAATTTTTTAAACCAACTAACCAACGTCATGATGTGGTTAGAGTGTAGATTGAGGAAGGATATCACACCACATGGTGGATTATGTGGTCATCACTATGCCACCAAATGGAAGATGTAAGGAAGTTAACATTGCAACTTGGCAACTGCTGACATGGCTTAATGAGGTGGTGATGACATGGCTTTAGAGGAGTTAAAAAAAAAGTGGCTGGAATCTGATGGTTGCCATGTTCCCACCAAAAAAAGTTGAGAAATTCGAGCTAGCAACATGGTGACTCACCAACAATTTGAAGAATCCAAAAAAGTTTTAATGCAAGTCCTGCTAGGGTATCAATGACTAGTTAGAATGTGACAAGTGGCATTAGTACAGGTCATTAGCTAATATAAGTGTTACAAGTGGCATTATCCAATTGGGTGAGCAAATATGAAGAGATTTTGAAAAAATAAAATAATAAATCCTTGCACACTCAGTCATAAAATGGAAATTTTGATTTTGAATTTTAACTTTTCTATAGTTCAAACTATAGATTATTTTAAATTTTTCATTTTTTGTTCTTGCCATGGGAGCCATGAACAGAGGTCTGATCTTCAGAAGGCCATAACTGGAGTAATTTTTATTGAAAATGGGCACTCCAATATACCACCAAATCTGAAACAAGCTAAATTTGTTGTTTTTGAAGTCAGTTTGTGCATAGGTCTTCACCTATTTGTTCTATACCAATTTTTGATTCCCAAGACCTTCTCAATGAAATGAGTAGATTTGATCATTGAGCATAAGAGTTTGTTACGGGGTAGATTTGAAGACCTTTTGAAATGAAAATTTGGAAGAAACAATCTAAAAAAGGTTATATTGGCTTCTTGATGTCATTTGTAACTAGTTTTTCACTTTTACCATGGATTCACTTTAGCACCAAAAATTAGTTATCTTTTCTACCAAATATCTGAGATTCTATCTACCTAGTAGAGGCTAAATGATGGGGATTTGATATTTAGTTATAGAGAGAAGATAGAGAGAGGCTTTTTTAGCTTCTTGAGAAGGAATTTTGAGGGGACACATGTCAATGGCATATTCAATCTAGGAATTGCCATCTTGATATTTATACTTTCTTCTTCTCTTTTGTAATGGTTGGATTTTTGGAAATTTTTCTCTGGAATGAAGATAGTTAGTAGAATTGGCCCTGGAAATGATGAAATTTGAATGGAAGATCTGGGATGTATTGGTTCTAGACCATGAAGCTTTTCTCTGGCTGTGATACCCCCTTTCGATCCCATTAGTTTCTCATTCTCTCCATTTTCCCTCTTGTATGAAAGAATTTGTTCAATGTGTAGCCTAGTTCATTAGGTTCTTTATGAGTTATTTTCATGCATTTTTATGTATTATTTCAAGGAAATCAATACAAGGAACAACAAGTGTTTAGTTTCAGTTTAAATCTTGTCTCCTTTCTAAACTGAGCTGTGATGTTTTATGGTCTTGGAACAAAGTGTCTAGATCATAATTTTAGTCCCTTACGGCTGTATGTTGCTTCATTATTTCTTGTAATTCAAGAAATTATGTAAATAATTCAGAGATTCAATAGGGTTGCAGGTCTATTGAGGAGGATATTAGGTAAGAATGAGGTTTAGATCAAACATGGATATCCAATTTACAAGGTAAATGTATAGATTTGGAGTCTTGGCATAAGTATGTGTTCTAGATATCCAAAATGCATGAGGGAGATTTATGAATTGCCCAATGGATGAGGCACTGATCTATTACAGGATTATAAGTTTGTTTTTCATACCTAGTCTTCATCCACTTTCCCTACCCACATAAAATCAAATCAAATTCAAATCATCTTTACATTTTATGTTGAAGAGGTAGAATAGTTTAACCCTCACTTAGCTTGTGCAGTCCATAGAGTTGTAATTTACTGCTACACTTCTTTGTTATTGCATGAGTCATTAGGAGATAAAAGGGGTTTTATCTACTTAATAGATTTAGGAGTATGTTTTTGCATCTATACCATATTGATTGAATTTGAGGTCCACCCACCTAGGTCTTGTAGAGCCTAAAGTGAAGAAGGGTCAAGCCTTATAGTTGGCCCGATGTCTGAAATGATATGTTGAAGATGGGACTTAGCTACCCCTAGATGTGTCATATTCTCATTAGGGTAATTGGAAATGGGTAACATTTTCAAACACCAACATAGTATAAGCCTTAAGTCAATTTCTCACTCCTATGCCAAAATTTTTAAGTGTGGACACTTGTCAAAATTTAGGTGGGTGCCAAGAAAGTGTATTAATTTCAAAATTTCATCTCCATGCAATCCTAAGCATGTCCACATTATAGGTTGTACTTTGGCAGTGGTTCGATTTTAATTTTAAAATGTTTTTGTATCTGCCATACCTTTTCATTGTGATTTTGGGATAGATCTATGTTTGACATGTCTAAAAAGGAACATGATTTATTACGAGAACACTTCTAGTTAAACCTTGATGTACTTCATAATTAATTGCATCATTATTTTACATACCAAACATAATGGAGTCTTGTTAGGAGAATGTGGTATTGACATTTCTTAGAAAGATCAATTTGACATTCTAAGAAGAGGGTGTTTGTAGAAGTGTTAAAGGGGTAAAATTATCATGGTGGTGAGAATAGAGAAATTATTAGCTAGGAATTTTGAATATGGGAGGATAGTTGTTGATACATGAGCCAATTGTTCATAGTATTCTACTTGTAGAAGTGGAAGCAGTTGGGCAATTTAATTCCTGTGGATGGCTTGGCTACTTCTTGTAGTTAACTAAACTTAATGAAGAAGTAGCAATGGAGTTTATGAGGACATTTGATGAAGGGGAAGCCACTATATGGGGATTAATAGTAATTTCTATTGAGGATTAGATAGAAGAAGTCATAGGACTACCAAATAATGGGGAGCATTATCCAAATGAACATGATGCCAGGTGTCATAGGCATAGTTCTCTCAGATTGGTGACCTTTCACTGGAAATTTCAAAGCAAGGGTGTAAAAAAATCTCTCCCAAATCCACATCTAGAATTAGCAACCCATATTATTAGGTATTTGATTTGTGAAGGTATGTTTTCAAACTCGCATGCTCACCATTTTAAGCTGCTCAATTATGTAAGACATAACATTCAAGTTAATGTCCCCAACTTCCTTTATAATATGTTGTGTATTAGTGCTAAAGAAACTCATAAAAGAAATGAAAATTGTATTTCCCATCATACCCTTGTCAAAAATTTTAGTTCATAGGTCTCTTAGGGATTCCTCCCATGTATTATGGGTAGAATTTGTTGAATTTAAAAACCTTGTAGCCTCAAGCCAACCCTATTCCACAAAATTTAGGGAATGAAGAAGAAATTGTAGAGCCTAGTCATAATCTGATTGAATTAGAAAAAAAAGCAACATTACCCTCTCCTAATAGACCTATTGAGCCTATTTTAGAGGGTGATATACCTAGCTCTTCTAGAAACAAAGGCAAGCATAAGGTTGGTAATGAGAGCCCTAATCTTGAAAAGGAAGCACAAAACCCTTTTGTTAAAGTGACAAAGAGAAAAAGGTCTATTCCTACAACAACTACTCCAACAATGTCTACCCTATTAGCACCTAAACTAAAGTGGACCCACAAAATAGTAAAAGTTAAAGAAGTTCCTATGCATTGAAGCCCTCATGTTCAAGGTCAAGTATCCCCCAATTTTCACTAAAAACCTAAATGCTTCAATTTCAAAATCTCATATAGAATTAGTGGTTCAGAATATTCCAGATAACTCTCCTATATGGTTGGAACCCCAAAATGTGGAAACAAATGAAAATGAGCCTATTACTAAATTTCCATAGGGAAATTAGGAAATGCATGATTTGAACCCTACTATTGTCTCAGAAAAAACTCCTAAAAATGATCAACCTACTTCAGCACCAGTCCTTATATTTTCTAATGTTTCTATCATGCCTTATAGATCGTTCCTGTATACCCATTACTTCCAGCAAGTTGTTAAGGAACAAAAGAAGAAATATATGGCTCAATAATTCCATTCATCTACAATTCAATCTATATTATTTGGTTTGTTCAATCACTTCATTTTTCAAAAGGCCTTGTGGAGGCAAGAAAGAGACCAAATGTAGAAAGTAATACTTGACAAAGATGAGGAAATTGAGTCAATAAAAGAGAAACTTGAGAAACAAAAATAACAAATGAATAAGGCTTTAAAATTAGTTGGCCAGGTAATGGCTTGTAGGCCACCAAGGGTGTATTCGATTTGTCTAAAGGAGCAATTTCTTCTATTTCAACTGATGATGGTAATAATAGATGTTGATTATGAATTTAAAAATGCTCAAGATTTCTACAATGTGTATCATACTTTGCTTTCATGGAAGAATTATTTTTTGTGTGAAATTGATTTACATAATTTCATAATTCCACATGAGACAAAGTGAAACCCTCTATTTTACATAGCAGATGTTCACCTTAGAGCTTTAATGACCTAGATGCACAATAAGACAAACTATGATAGGGAGTCAAATGCCTATAGAGATCTTGAGAAATTTGAACCATTACCACTATGGGATGAATCACGCAAGCCTAATGATAGACTAGCCTATCAAAAACTAAAACTAGAGATTAGGGAGAAAGTATTTATAGAAAGAGAAAAGTTTTATAGAGATTAACAAACACTTCCAAACTTTACATAGTGAAGAACTATTGCAGGGCTTAGGAACCGATGGAACCAATTGCTAGAAGCTTTCGAAAAGGTAGAATCACATAGCCATATCAATTATGAGGCAACTATTAATAGGGTGGCCAAGTATATACAACAAGAAAGACAAATTAGAAAGGAACTCTGAATGCCATTAACTTTTTAGCTTCCTACCCTTCTTTGGCCTCTTTATGGTAATGATTCTACTAAACTAGATCAATTGGTTGAGAAACACATGGGTGAACATTGGAAGTGCACCAGAGGATTCTTCTAAACTTTTAGAAGTGGGAAGAAAGGGAGAAGTATAGTGGGAGACTTCAAAGCTATAGCAAGGAAGTATAATGCTTAAGGAAAAGCATTTGAATAGTGGGGGGTAGATGACGAGTCATATTAACGTCTTAATTTTGATATAGTTTTCATAGTTTGGATTTACTCTTTGTGCTTTGTCAAAAACATTTCCAAAACATTTGTGTCAATATCTTGTGAACTTATGCCAGAGACAACTAGAACTTACTAAACCTATGGGTAGTGTGTATGACATAATTTTCTTAATATTATACATAAAATGCATTATTTCATATAAATATCTTAAGCTATTATTGTAATATCTAAATAAGAGTAGGAATTTTCTCTTGTATATATGTTTTAGATGTTTTTAACTTTCAAGAAAATGAAGATCGATGCAAAGGGTGGTAATTACAACATTAAAGGAAGAGGATGATGGAGATCAATCGTGGCAAGGAAAGTGCTTAGCCACACCTACAAAGGAGTTACTATTCCAAAAAATTAGGAGACTTCCTATATTTCCTTAAAGTTGTTATTCTGTTACTTAGTAATAAATGTACTATGTCATGTGGTTAATTGTCCACCTTCTTTTATGGCAATGTTTGTTCAAGAATTTTATGTCATATTTTTAATAAGTATCCAATCCTCTATTTAATGGATTTGGATCATCTTAGTAAGCTAATGATAAAATAGAAACCACTGGTTTAAGATTTAGTAGTTGCTCTTTCTTTGTTCTTCATGAATTATTCAGTTGATGTAATCAAAGAAGGATTTTAATGAAAGAGTGATTTTCAACTGATTGTTGTGTTCATATATATTTAAACCAACGAAGGGGGCCCACTTGAGAGGTGCAATAGATTTAGATAGAGTAGATTCATTATTTGAAATTTCTTGTTTTCAAGATAGATTTATTGTATTAGTCCTACAACATTGTTACTATGAAAGTTCCTGGAGCACTTGTAGAAAATGATCATGGTGGATGTTTTGAGTTGTTAACTAGTTTAGGTTCATTTTCCAAAGCTTTCTATAGTTATCTATTGTTAGCCCAAGTGTGTATACTATTTTTAAAAAATAGTATAGATTCTTTTCATGCATTTTACTTTCCTACAACATAGGTGTTAAGACTCTTAAAGGAACTTAGTGCACATACCGTGCTGACCCATTTCAAGTCCTACATCCTTGGGTTGACAATTCATGTGTATTTCATGATGGAATAGGTAGTCTTTAGAATAGATATAGTATTCTTGAGAGAGATAATGGTGTGATTATCTTCATCTATTATGAAACTATACAGCTTCTGCACATCTCATAACTTCATTGCATCTTCACAAAGAGGGAAAGCACTATTCGCTAATCCACATGAAATCAATGGTTGGAAATATGCAGGCTTATTTGATAAATTACACATAGACAAAATAACATAAGATTATAATATAAAGTATTTTTGTACCCTTTATGTTATTATGGATATTTGAAATATGAAAGTTGAGATATTTGAATTCAAATCTAGGAATTTTGGCATGAAAGCAAATTTGACCAACATAGTCTCCACCGAAACTTGCATAACTTCTTCTAGACTTAATATCTTATGCTTTTGAGGTTAGATGCATATCCTAGACACTTATTAGTATCTCAGTTTAACCTTTCATTGTGAAAGTATACAATTTTCTATCTATACCAACTTGATCTTTCTGCTATTCTTCTATCAGATACCACAAAAAATTGCTATGTTGACATCAATGAAAAACATAGTCATGAATGTAACATATCATTATGATAATGATCTAATCACGTTTCTACAATACTCCACCATAGGAATATCATCATAATTCATGCTTCTAATAGACTTTGACATAGTTCAAGGTCAATTTCAACCTTGACCCAAGGGTTTAGGACCCCTGAAAAATGAGCCAAAAGGGAGAAATAGTGCTCGGGGAGGCCAAATAAAGCCATAAATAGGCACAAAAGATGGGTAGGTGGTTGAAAATAGGGGGAAACTTGAATAAAAGGACCAAAAAACCCCATAAGGAGGGCTAAACATTCTTAACATGGAAGTGCTTCCATTTTAAGATGATATAGTTTGTTAAGATGATATAGTTTGTAAGTCAATTTCAAGACCCATGGGTCCATGGAGTCTAAAGGCTTCAATGAATGTATTTCTATCTAGCCTACATAGTATACTCCTATGTCTCTTATGGAATGAATGAGAAGCAGGGTTATAGGATTTAATGTGAACTTTTACCGAATCATCATCATGAACAATTATGGTACTATCAGATTCCCTAAATTCCTCTCCCATGAATTTGAAGTAGAAGGGTTTTTCATTCTTTTTCTTGTCAAAGAACCAAAATAATTCATTTCCATTCATGTTCAAGACTATACAATCTCTACATATTGCATATGGGTCTCTTACCTCTTGGGCATTAGCCAATTGTGCATTCAAAGAACTAGGTAGAAAAGTGAGTTGTTCATCCACATACTAGCTTGACTTTTGCTATCTTATCTAAGTAGAAGACATTGAAGTTTCCTCCACCTCTACTTCAGCTTTGGGAGATCCTTGCTCTACCATCTTGAAAGCACTTACTTCTACAATTATCACTATAATTTCCTCTTTGTAAATTCTCCTATCTCTAAAAATATTTTTTCAATGGCAACCTTTACAAACTACTTAGTAATACCTTTAAAGATAAAATTTGTATTTATAGGATTAAACTCTACATGCACAAAATCAATTTAAAAATCTTCAAAATTACTTCACTTGAAGATTTTGGCAGCATTTCATAAGTGGAAATAAGTTTTATTTTTGTTAGTAATGACATGAAATTTATTGGCTAGACCTACCTATTCTTTCCTCATAATCTTGCTTTGACTTTTCAAATCAAAAGATTGTGATACTATATTTAGTAATCCTCACCACTACTTTATAATGGTTTATCCTTGCACTCTCTAAAAGATTGTAAAGGTATGATCTCCCAATTTTATATCTATTGCAGCCTTTCCACTATCTATTTCAATAACTTTTTAGGCTTTGCAAACTTACACTCAACTTCTCGCATATTTATCTCCACTTTGCAACTAGCTACTAACAACACAACTTAACCACTATGAAGTAAACTTAGCTGTTACCTTTACATTTTGTCTTGATTAGGACTTCACTACTATTATCTTCAAACCATGGGAAGAAACTACAAGGATGAACTTTTAATATTTTATCCCCATTTCATAACATCACAACTCTAGGTCTTAACTGTGAAAGCAAGCTTGTGATGTCACGCTGAACCCTCTATCACCAGCTCAAAAATTTCATTTTCCACTTGAATTTCATCATTGCAAAGTAGAAATTTAACATATTAACTTTTATTGCAACACCAGAGTGTTAAGAAACTAAACTGCATCAAAGTGGAGATGTTGCACTTGCTTTCTCTTTATTACTGATGAAGATATCACTATTTTTCATTCTAATTATAAGATCTAACATTAACCATTGATTTTCCAGTCTAGATTGCTCTCATTTTTCCATGTGGAAACACCTCACTTACATTCATGCTTATGAAGTTGCACATAGCCCTTTATTGTGACTTCACAACCTAAAGCTTCTCATCTAAACTAATCATGGAGATAGTACGATTAAAGTATCATCACCCACATCGTTGCCTTGCAATTGCCCAATTCCTTTCACATTTAATTGTGGATAAGTTCTTATATTATAAAAAATGGAGATATGACAACATCTCTACATTTAAGCCATCTATGAAAACCATTGCAATGTAGAACTCTTGACTTGGGTTATTTGATTGTAACTTTGTAACCATAATGATTGATGTCTAGAAGAGATAAGAGATATTACAACCAACCATTAATATGAATCTGCAACTTAAAACTTATAATAGAAAATAAATCTCATGAAATCACATTTTCTCACATTGCTAGGTTGCAAAGATAGCTCAAAACCATGAAATAAGACGAGATTTTACGAACATTGGTACATTGCTACTCTATGAACTAGAATAATATAGACCTAACACTTCTTGCAAAGTCATGGATTTTGGAGAAAAAAATAGAAAAAGTTTTGGAAGACCACTCATTTTTTAGGATTATCATGAATCACTTAAAATAAAAAGACTTTTATACATTAGGTAAGATAAGACAATGATAATTTAAAAAAAAAAAAAAAACGCTTTGCAAGACTCAATGAAAATTACTTCTATGATATAACATAAAATTTTCTATCCTATTAAAAATAGGGCTAATAGGATCCTCAATGAAAAATGTAAAATTAAATCAACTAAAGGAAATTGATATCTAGAATGTAAATTACCATTGTGGTAATGTGGGAGAGCATATCCTATTTTGATATTGTACTTGACATTATGCACCAAGGTATGAGAATCCAGGGTGATTATGTGACTAGTATGTGGTGAAAATGGTCAAATGCATCCATATTCCCTAGAATTCCATGATATGAAAGACCATGATACCCGTATGAAACTATGATGAAAAAGCCATGGTAGATAAACACATTACTGATACATACAAGATACATGTAAGCATGCACAAAAAACTAAAATAAATCCAACATCTTCCTCCTAGTCAATTTGAGAACCAATTCAGTGATAGATTGGAAGGGAAGGGCCTCAATTATTTTGGAGGATACATCCCATGATGATGATTTTATTTGAAATGAATAATTGACTATTAGTTAATTTATTTTAAAGTGATGTCTTGATTACAAATTAACATGCTAGTTTACAAAACTAGATTGCATGGACTAGTAATTTGAGATCTTTTGGATTATAGATATTTTTAAAAAAAATCATTTGGATGAGTGGATTGGAGAGAATGGTACTAGAAGAGAAGATGATTGGATAAGATGAAATTGAAAAGAATGGAAGGGGAATAAATTGATTGGATTAGTAGATAAATAACTTTGATAGAGAAGATGGTTTGAATAAGATGAAAAGATGATGAAGGTATTAGATAAGATAGGATATGAAAAAGGATAAGTGGATTATGATTAAAAAAAAAAAGGATGGATAGATGCTTGGTATCTAGATATAATGGATGTGGATAGGATATGTGAGATTAAAAGATGGAGAACTTGTGATTAGGATCTAAGGACCATGTTGCACATGAGTAATATTCCCCACTAGAGAGCTAGGAAAATGGAGGATAAAAGGATGGTGGATAAAAAAGGAATGCAAGGTAGAATGAATGGTATTAAATGGATACTTGTGGGGTAGACAAAGGCTGATAGTTTATAAAGAATGAAAGAATATCTTAGTATTGACTAACTCTATTTTTTGAATCAAATCGAAAGTGGAAGTTATAGAAGAAATGATATGATATGAAAGGTATGAAATTGATATGAGATAATGAGATGGGAGATAGTGATAGAGTAGGTAATATATGGAATGACATAGGTTGATTGAAAGTGGATGGTAGATAGTGGATTCCTAACATAATGAAGATGAGATTGATGATATGGATAGGGTGTCAAGATAAAATAAAGGAAAAGTGAAGAGAAAATATATAGATTATGGATAGTGAATGATAAAGGGATAAGGGATATGGATAGTGCATATGGATAAAATAAATATGATATTGATGCAAGAGCATCCTGGGTGTAAGAGCAATTTCGCATCACCCCAAAAATATTTGTATTTCAATCTTTTCTATTTTAATAAGGACTAATAGATAAGGTGGTTACTATTTATGGGAACTTTCTATTTTTTAGTAAATTTATCATATGAGCTTAGAATGTTCTCATTTTATATAGGAAGGTCCATTTTAGAGTTTTAAGCCTACCATAAAAATCTCATTGTTCAAGCATAAGTATTGGAGAAGTTATTGTGGATTTTCGGTGAAAAAATTTGTAGAAAAATCTTTAGGCTCACCATTGGAGGCATTAAATTGCCTGGATGAGGTCTAAAAACTTGGTAAAAGGGTACTAGTGCTATTCTAAGCCTATAGATAAGGAGCTAGCATTTCCAAAAAGTGGTTATAACAGCCAGTCGGAGCAACAATTTGTGAGTTATGGATTTTCAAAGTTGGGCTACCTGAAATATCTAAAATAATTGTCAAAAATGTATTTGGCCAAATCTATATCTATTTTTAGGGTCTGTCAACCCTAGGTATTAAGTTTCAATGTCTACAACCTTCTTGGGTAGCATAAAATTGTCTATTTAAGAAAGGCATGAACATTGTCTAAGATAGCTCTAGGTGATAGTTCATAGCTTGTCTTGCAGATTATTGTAATGAAGTCGACCATGCGGGTTAGCATATTGTACTTGAGAATTTTGTAATTCTATATTTGTTGTACAAATAAGAAGTCCATATTTTGTTCTTGCATTCATTGTTGTTCTTTGTTTCTGTTATGAGTTTATGGTTTTAAGGGGAACACACCTTCATCAAGTGGTTCTAGAGCTAGAGTTCTTGAGTGTGTATATAGATCATCAATTGTGAGGTAGTTCACACCAGGACTATGGTTTGGGCTGAGTGTGTAGATAGATCCCTAATTGTGATGTAGTTTGCACTAAAGTTTTAGTAGAAGCACAAAAATTCCTTCATGAAGAGAGCATGCTAGAAGAGTTGTAGGTTTTACACCTAGGGGTTTTTGATCCCTTTAAAGAGAAATGCAAGCATTGGAAGAAAAAAAGTGAACAGGAATAAATCTTCCTATGAGAGATGAAAGTGAGGATGAGGATGAAGTAGAAGAAAATGCCAGAGAAGAGGTATTTCTAAACCTAGAAGAAGAGAGGCTTTTTAGGGCCATCTCTAAGATTGGAAAAAGACCTAAGTTTGAGGTTCCCACATTTTTAGGAAATCTTAACCCAAAAGAGCTAATTGATTGGATCAATGAACTGGAGGAGTACTTTGAGTATGAAGATATTGAGGATCTAAACAAGGTCAAGTTTGTGAAAGAAAAACTAAAGGGACATGCAAAGATTTGGTGGTAAGAGGTTTAGTTGGAATGAAATAGAAAGGGAAAGGAAAAAATCACTAGATGGGATTAAATGATAGCTAAAATGAAGCAAAAATTCATTCCTATGGATTATGAGTTTGATTTGTTGAAGAAGATGCAAGGAATGAAGCAAGTGGAAAAATTTGTTCGAGTATATTGAAGAGTTATATTGAGTTTTCATTAGAACTGGCCATGCAAAAGCAAATAAGGAGAAACTCTCTTGTTATCTTAATAGGTTAAGGCCAAGCATTTAGGATGAGCCGAGTCTAGTTTGAATGAACAATATTGAGGAGGCATACTAGTTTTCCCTAAGAGTTGAGGAGAAACTAAGCAAGAATTTTGACAATAAGAATAGTGGAAGAGGTCATGGTGGAAGATCTAGTAGAAAATCTTATGGAGGGCATAATGATGATTAGAAGAACAAGGATGGGGTTGAAAGTAGCAATTAGAACCAAAGGGGAAATAATTCCAATCATTTCCATGATTAGAACAATAGAGATTAGAGAGGAAGAGGTAGAGGACAAGGATCTAGAAGTGGAGGCTTCCATGGGAATATTTTTCATTGTAGAGAAGAAGGGCATAGAGCATTTGAATGTACCCAGTACCAAGGAAGGACAAATCAAAGAATTGAATGCCTAGCTAGAGTTGCACATGTTGATGAAGATGTTAGATCTTCACATTTTGAAGATGTTGAAAGAGGAGAAGTCCTAGTTAATAGAAGAGTCTTGCTAAGTGGTGAGAATGAACATGATCAAAGGAGTTTTTTTTTCACAAGGTGTAGATGTGAACATAAGTGTTATGATGTTATCATTGATGATGGAAGTACTGACAATCTAGTGTTAGAAACAATGGTCACCAAGTTGAAGCTAAAGAGATATAATCACTCATGTCCATACCATATTTCTTGGGTGCAAGATGACCAAAAGGTTATGGTCAATGAGTAGTGCTAAGTGAAGTTCAAGATAGGAAGCTACCAAGATGAGGTACTATGAAATATCATACATTAAGACATATGTCATATGTTGCTAGGTAGGTTGTGGCAGTTTGACAGGCATGTTGTAGATGATGGGAAAAAAAATACCTACACTCTGACCAAGGATGGAGTGAAACATAAGTTGAAACCATTGAAGGATAAAGAAGAAAAGGTATGTAGTGCTACTATAATATTTTTTGTTGATGGAAAAGAGTTTCTCAAAGGCATGAAGTGTGAGCATGTGTGTTTTGCTATATTTCTAAAAGATAGTAAAGAAGAAATAGAGGAGGTACCTATAGAAGTTCCAAATATGTTGTGATAATTTTCTAATATTGTATCATATAATGTCCTGATGGATTTCCCTAATGAGGAAGATTAGTCACTAGATATATTTGGTTCTAGGAGCTAGTTTGGTAAACAAATTAATGCATAGAATGACACCAACAAAAAGTGAAGAGTTGAATAGACAAATTCATGAGTTGTTGAAGAAGGGGCTGATTTGAGAGAGTCTAAGTCTATGTGCTATAACAATAGTATAAACACAAAATAAAAATGGAGAATGGAGGATGTGCACATATTCTCATGCTATCAACAAGATCAATATCAAGTATAGATTTCCATTGCCAAGGATGGATGATATTATGGATTGTTTAAGTTGAGCTAAGTATTTTACGAAGATAGATATGAAGAGTGGATACCATCATATGAATATTAGAGAAGGTAATGAATGGAAGACTACTTTTAGAAAAAGGGAAGGACTATATGAGTGGTTAGTCATGCCTTTTGGGCTGACCAATACACCAAGAACTTTCATGAGCCTCATGAATGAGATACTGAAGGAAATTCTAGGTAAGTTTGTCATTGTTTACCTAGATGATATATTGATCTTTAATAAGACATTGGAAGAGAATTTGGTCCATATTCACAAGGTGTTTGATAAGTTGAGGGAAGAAAAGTTTCTTGTAAACCTAAAGAAGTGTAGTTTTGTAAAGAAGGAGTTGGTGTACCTGGGATTTGTTGTCTCGGTAGAAGGTCTAAAAATGGATTAGAAGAAATTGAAGGCTATCCTTGAATGGCCTACTCCAAGGATTGTGACAGAGGTAAGGTCTTTTCATGGACTAGCTACATTTTATAGAAAGTTCATAAGAAGTTTTAGCAACATTTGTGGACCCTTGACTAAAACAATGAGAGGCGATAGGAAAGATTTAAAGTGGACTATAGGAGTAGATAAGAGTTTTAATATGTGTAAATAGAAACTTATTGAGTAGTCTGTTTTAGCACTTCCTAATTTTAACAAGGTGTTTCAAGTAGACTGTGATGCTAGTGGTATTACAATAGGAGCTATTTTGAGCCAAGAGGGTAGATCTATTGCTTATTTCAATGAGAATTTGAATGATGCAAAAAGAAAATATTCTATTTATGATTAGGAATATTATGCTATAGTTTAAGCATTGAAGAAGTGGAGACACTATCTTCTTTCAAAGGAGTTTGTTTTGTATACTAATCATCAAGCTTTGTAATATTTGAATAGTCAAAGAAAATTGAACCAAAGGCATTTAAAGTGGGTTGAGTTTTTGTAGAGTTATACATTTAATTTGAAGCAAAGGAGTAGGAAGTCTAATAAAGTTGCAGATGCTCTTAGTAGAAGGCAACTTTTGCTGATAGAAATGCAGATAGAGGTGGTTGGGTTCAAGGAGCTCAATACTTTGGATCTAGAGTATTCTAAATTTTTTGAAGCATGGAAGGCTTGTACATAATCTATTACACTTGATAGGACAAGGTGGTTAGATTTCATGATCTAGGATAGTATGTTGTTCAAAGGAATCCAATTGTGCATTCCTAGAAGTTCAATGAGAGACAATCTTGTCAAAGAGAAGCATAGTGGAGGATGGGCTAGACATTTTGGTAAGGATAAACCATAGCTTTAGTTGCTAAGAATTATTACTAGCTACAATTGCAGCAAGAAGTGAAGAAGTTTGTATAGAACAATAGAGTATATTAAATGGAAAAAGGAGTGAATTAGATTATAGGATTGTATCATGCATTACTTGTACTAGAGAAGCCATGAGAGGATGCCAACATGGATTTTGTTCTTAGATTACCAAGGAATCAATGTGGGCATGATTCTAATTTTGTGATGGTTGATAGGTTTTCAAAAATGGCACATTTTATTCCTTGGAAGAAGACTAGTGATGCTATTCATGTGGCAGATTTTTTTTTAAAAGAAGTGGTGTGACTACATGGCCTACCAAAGAGTATAGTTTTAGATCAAGATACCAGTTTTTTTGGGTATTTCTAGCATACATTGTGGAAGAAGTTGAAGAAAAATTTGAAGTTTTGTTCATCACATCATCCACAGACTAATGGATAGAAATAAGTTGTGAATTACAATTTGGGAAACTTGCTGAGATGTTTGGTTGGAGACAAGCCAAAAGGATGGGATTTGATTTTAACATAGGAAAAATTTGCATATAATAATTTTGTAAAAGGAGTACCGTTAAATCACCATTCCAGATTGTATATGGGATTAGTTTGAGAAATGCTTCTTAATTGAGGTAGTTGGATAAAGAAGAGATACATAGTGCTAAAATAGCTGAGCATTTGAAGAACATTCATGAGGAGGTGAGGAAGCACATCATAAAAATGAATACAAAGTATAAGGCTAAGGTAGATGTTAAAAGGAGCTATAAGGAATTTTAGATTGGAGATGAACTCATGGTTCATTCGAGGAACGAGCATTTTCTAGCGGGTACATATAATAAGCTGAAGATGAAGAAGTTTGGCCCATGTAAGATAGTGAAAAGGTAGGATTCTAGAAATGCTTATGAAGTGGAGTTTCCTCAGAATTGAATATTTCACCAATATTTAATTTTTTAGATTTGATAGAGTACTATGAAGGAGGTGATGGAGATGAATTTGTAGAAGCACAATGGAGTGTTCTAGCAACTAGTTCAATTGTAAAGGAAATTGAGGAGACACTGGACAATCATTTTGGAAAAAGTACACAGAAAAAAACTTATAAGGAATACTTGGTCAAATCTAAAGGGAGGCTAGTAGATGATTCATTATGGCTAGTAAAGGAGGAAGTTAACCATCTTGGTTTTCCTCTGAACACCTGAGATGTGACAAAGTCACTTTTCAAATTACCTTGGGTGTCTGATGCAGGAGCATCCTAGGTGTAAGAGCAATCTTGCATCACCCCAAAAATATTTTTATTTCAATATTTTATATTTGAATAAGGACTAGTAGACAAGGTGGTTACTATTTATGGGAACTTGCTATTTTTAGTGAGTTTGTCATATGAGCTTGGAATGTTCTAATTTTCTACAAGAAGGTTATTTTTAGAGTTGTAAGCCTACCATAAAAATCTCATCGCTCAAGCATAAGTATTAGAGAAGTTATTTTGGATTAAAATTTGTAGAAAAATATTTAGGCTCACTATTGGAGGCCGTAGAGTGCCTCCATGAGGTCCAAAAACTTGATGGAAGGGCACTAGCGCTATTTCAAGCTTGTAGATTAGAAGCTAGCATTTCTAAAAAGTGGTTATAATAGCCAATTGGAGTAATGGTTTTTGAGTTATGGCCTTTCAAAGTTGGGCTACCCAAAATATCTAAAATAATTGTCAAATATGTATTTGGCTGACTCTATATGTATTGTTAGGGTCTTTTGGCCCTAGGTATTAAGTTTCAATGTCTAGAACTTTCCTAGGTGGCATAGAATTGCCTATTTAGGAAAGGCTTGAACATTGTCTAGGACAACTCTTGGTGATAGTTCGCAACTTGTCTTGTAGATTATTTTAATGAAGGCACCCATGTGGGTTAGCATATTTTACTTGTGAATTCTATAATTTTGCATTTGTGGTGCAAACAAGAAGTCCATATTTTTTTCTCACATTGGCTATTATTTCTTTGTTTCTGTTATGAGTTTATGGTTTTAAGAGGAGCACCCCTTCATTAGATATAAAAGATAAAAGATAATAAAAAAGAAGATAAAGGGGATTATATAGGATAACCTATGGTAGATAAGGGATATGAAATGCAATATCATATGGATAGAGATTTCCACCAAGTGAAATGTTCAAACGAAAGAGGACAGGATAATGGACAAGATGTGGCCCAAGTATGACAAGCGTGTATGTGGAAGGATTATACATGAAACCCATTTTCCAAGTTTTCATCATGGTATTTATCCAAGGTGCTTATTTTTTTAGGTCTTCACCATTGGATGAATTTTATTTTACATTTTAAAAAAGTTTATAGAGGGAATGATAATGGGGATATGTAAGAATAAGTCAAGCATATATTTTCATGGATGGTATCCTTTGATATAAATGTAGGTCACACACTCATGGATAATGGTAGGATAATGGAAAAGGAAAGTGGAAATGGATAGTGGGTGGTGAATAAAGATTTATGCAAAGTATTGGATTAAAGGGGTAGGTGGTTGTGAAAGAATGAGTGGATATTGGATGGTAGGTTGGCAAACTTGTAGATAAATAAAGGAGGAGATTTAAAATATAATCATTGACACACACCTTTATGTGTGGTAGAATAGTAGGATATAATATTTTGAAGATGGAGGAGAAAAAGTAGATTTTGGAACATATGGGCCATAGATGGATTGAGAAGATGGAGAATTAGAGGTCTTATGAATGGAAGACACTTTTTTATTAGAAAAATTGGATGCTAATTTTTTTCTTTGAGATGCGTTGCTTCAATTAATTTTTTTTGTAGCCTTTTTAATTTTTCTTATTTTGGATCATACATTTCTTTTTTGTAACATGCAGTTTAGATTAAACATCTTGATCCTCCTATTGGTCTAATTTTTTGCATAATAAATTTTCTTAAAATCATGGTATAAAAAATTAGACATGTGTCCATTTATTAGATCCTAGGGTTTTAGGTGTTGGTCTTGTATTTTTGATACCTTTTAAAATCTATGTAAAACCCTAGGTCTTGACCTTTTAAATTTACTCTGGTGTTAAATCTTTTAAAACACAAATATTCCTTTCTCACTTATTTCTTGTTGCACTGAGATACCTTTGTCAAAAAAAAATTTCACCATTTGATCTTGGTTAGATCCATGGTTGTTGCTTTGCTGTTATAACAAAATGTAGGGTCTTTAACTCTAGTGATATAACAATCATTGGAAAACTCTGTTATGGTACTAAAAAATGAGGTTCGGTGCCAGAAGTGTGCATTGATTTGAATACATTATGGTCACGTGCTCTATCCTAGGGTTGTCAGTGTCAAAAAGGATGCACATGGAGAAATTTGAAAATGGTGTCATTGAAATTTGAGTTTTTCTGGCGAGTCACTATGTCGCGACTAGAAAATCTATGCACTATGCTAGTAGCAACATAGCGAGTGCTCGAAATATGAAGAAAGTGGCAACCTTTTAAATCTAACAATGACCGTGGAAATTCCCATGCAGTGTCATAAATATGCATGACCACTATTTCTAATAGTAGTATTAATTGGTGAAATTTCAATTGATGTGTTATATTTTCTCCATCACCAAATTTTAGTTCTTAGTGGAGGTCACTATGTTGTGATCGGGAAATCATTGTGCCTCACCAATAATGACATAGCGAGTGCCTAGATAATGCAAAAGATGACACTCTTTTGAAAGGGGTATAATTAGTAGGATCCAAAGAAAGATATTTTGCAAAGTATGCTTTTATTTCTATGACAGTTGTATCATTTATGGTTATTCTATTTAGTTTTCCTAGCATCAAACTTTGATGGATCACTGTAAGCTGCTATGTCACCACCAAAAAGTTAATGACTTTCACTGGTAGTGATGCAGAAACTAGCTAGAATATTATGGTGTAATGAAAATTTCAAAAGGTGGACCCCAAATGAGTTTTTCATTAGAAATGAGCTATGTAGATCCAATGAAATGGTGGCATCCTACTAAGCATTTATAAGCTAGAAACTCTGAATCTGCTAGAGGTTTCTATGTCACCACAAAAATGTTAATGACTTTCATTGGTAGCGATGTAGCGACCTACCTGAAAATAAAAAAACATGGAAAAATCAAGGAGGTGTGATGTCACTAGGGATTAAAATAACATATATGTGCCAGCATGTCAAACTAGCTCAGTGTCACTAGGAAACATGGACCCACTTCCAAGTTAGAAGCCAGATAGAAAATTGTGATTGTTTGATCAAGTTGAGATCAACAAGAATTGCTATTTCTCTATGGTGAGTTGCTCAAAGGTTATGTATAACAACATAGTGAGTAAGGTAGATAAAGATGGGGCCCACCATATTCATATTGTATGATGCATTAAATGTCCTCCACTCAATCAAAGGGAAATCAACGATCATCACTTTGTTGCTATAGCAAGTTGCTCACCTTTTATGTATAGTGATGTAGTGAACAAGAAAAATACATGAGGGACCCACCATTATAGTAATGATAATGTAGTAAAATGCCTACCATCAGATTAAGATCAAATCAAGGGTTATTGCTTCCTCACTATAGCAATGTGCTCACTCTTTATGTATAACAAGGTAGTGATTTAGTGACACATGTCCTTAAGGAAAAGTGGGTCCAATTCAAAGCGCCAATAGAAAAGGAAAGGTACAGGTGGAAACATTTCATTGGGTTGACTACCAACATGTTGAGAAAAATATTAGTCAGAACTATTTTAATTCCTAGATCATAGGATTTTTTGAGATTGACAACCCAAATTTAAATATAGAAGGAAGTGCCACCCTATTTTTCCCTTACAATTCATTTATGAGATATGAAGGCTTTGCGTGTGAAGTAGAAATAGAATATATCATAGAGGATTTTACCATTTTTCACATTACATGAACAAGATTTTGAGTTTCTTGAGAGAAATTTTTTTTATAGAGAGTATTGTGGTGAAGCTTGAGTCAAAGGTGTAGCAATTTTTCAATCATTAGTAAAATATTGTAGATTCATAGAGCAAGCAGGTAGAAAATCAAGTAAGTTTCTATAAAAACCATACTCTATAGAATTTCAATTCCTCCAAAATGTATTCAAAATTCCTCCTAAGAAATTTTTCTCAAGACAAAGGGATTATCATGCTAGGAATGTTCATGATGACTTGTTAGAATTGCTTCCTGAATCCACCATTAAGACGATTCAGGTTAAAAAATTAACTTCCCTAAACCCTAGGTTAAAGATTGCAAATGGCCTTTATGATAAGAGAAATTGGGTTAGGGATGCAATAACTACTCAAAATGGCCTTGTTTTATTTAAAAAAAAGGTTCTCAGAGAGGAATCTTTTCTCCCCACATTGAAATGTTTGGAACTTTGATTTGGGAAAGCTAGTGGTTCCTAGTGTGTTTATGGATTATGATTTTCTTGAGGCCATTGCTAGAAATTATGACCAGGACATTAAAGTGGTAAGAAGAACTGATGGAGTGCCCTTGGTTACAATTAACCCTAATGAGATTAGAGAAGTTTTTAGTCTAGAACACCTAACTAATTATCATGTGCTAATCAATTTTCAAGAGTTAGGAAAGAAATATATGGTGAAGAAAGATGTGATTAGGGGAGGTGCACCGAAGGCACATATTGGCACAATTGGAACTCTACTAGTAATTATAGCTTCCTTAAGGGAGCCTTTCAAGAAAGACCCTTTTACTTCTTGGGATGTAGAGGTATATAGGACCTTATGCAAAGTTTTTGGTTAAGATGAGCAAAATGCCATGCCTATCAGTTTTATGTACATGATGATTCAAATTAATTCTTCTGGGGTGGATGTTGTTTTTGATTTTGCCACTTATTTAGCTAAAGAAATCCATGTTGGTTTGATTAGAATTGCCAAAGGGAAAGTGGAGAAGACCTTTGGGCACTATTCTCTATTGATGCACATGTTCTTGTTTAAGGGGGTGACATATTTTGGTAAAGAGATGGAATTGAGTAGGGAGAAGGATGGAGTAGCACTACCCATGCAATTATGGAGTGTTGATATGACCTAGGATGCTGATAATGTTATTTTTGTCAAATTTGATAGGTATTTCACTTCTAAGCTGAGATGCCTCATATTAAGCGATAATCCTAGAATCCCTAAGACACTAATGAACCTCATTAGGCCTATGGATAACCCCCATGATTTGAAATTTTCACAAAATTGGGGAGATATTATTCCTTATTCTGTTTCTACTGTGTTCAAAATTTATGGTTTCAAGGGCACTCATCATGTGTTTCCTTATCAAGTACCTTTGAAGCTAGGGATGGCTGAGGTTTTGTGGTAGTTAGGAGCCTTGGAGGAGACTTACATGTTGAAAAGGTCATTGGGGTCAATTTTTCCTACTTGTATTGTAGCACACCAGTTTGTGATTACCAAAGGGGGTTGGATCTTTTTGTACAAAATTTTGGATCAATATAAAATGGCTATTTCCCATCCCCATTTTTGTGATATTGAGGGGTTTTATAATCTAACCTTTAGGCTTAGGATTAAGTTAGGAAAGATAAAGCATGGTTCTTATTATCTTGAGGATATTATAAGGAATGAATTCTCATTACAAGAAAAAGAAACCAAAAAGGAAAAATGGAGAGTTTACTCTAGAGTGCTAGAATTCATTCACTATTTTGATAAAGATTGCAATCCTTTGGATAAGGATGTCCTAGAGGTAGATAAGATTAATAAACTCGTGAATGCTTTTCTTGACATCACGGAAGCAATGAATGAAAAGAAACAATTTTTTATTTATTCCTACCCTGATAGGGCTAGAGAGGCCATGAGAAGTTTAGCTTTCACTCCTATTGTAGGAGCTAGTCATCTAGTTGTTCAAAGGAGGCCAGCCTACAATATAATTCAAAATAGAAGAACCAATGAAGATAAGGGCAAGTAGATAGTGGGATCTGCTAGAGTAGTCCTAGAGGAAAGGCCTCTTGAGCCATCCCCAAAGAGGAGAAAAATAATAAGGGAAGAGGAATCCCATGATCAGGAGTATTCACCTACTCAACCCCCTTTGAAAATAGAAGGAGAACAATTCACTGGTGAATAGGTTGAGTAGATAGGATCATATGGAGGTATTTTTATTACCCAGGTAGAATTAGATGAGGGGAACCCTCGAGAACCTCCTCTGCCAAGTTTGGATTTAACAATAGCTGACTATAGAGGCAGGGAATTGGACCCTGTGTTAAAATAGGTAATTCATCAATTTTTGGTTGATGATAGATTTGTAAAATCTAGGGCTTTCCATCAATTTGCATGGAGGCCAAATATGAATAATTTTAAGGAAAGACGTAAAAAGTTGAAAATAGAGCATCCAAAAATGGATGAAGCCTCCATCAAAAACTAAATAAAAGAAGAAATGATAAAAGAATTTTAGAATATAAGCCCTGAGGAGGGAAGGTAAATGGTGAGGGCATCAAACATTTTATTGTTACCAAATTGGGACATTGCTAATGCCTTAGTTTTCAATTCTATTTCAAATAAATTAAATTTGCAAGATCAAAGTAAAAAAGACTTCCAAGGCACTGCATTTAGTGAAGATTAGGCTGCATTGATCAGTTGGTCATTAAGAAGAGGATCTAGAGTTACATCATCATACCAGATGAGTTTTGATTGATGGGAAGCATAATTGTAAGGAGAGTTGCTGACACATCACATGTACAGGCAGCCTATATGAATGTGGGGACTTCTCATTTTGTCTTGGCTACTACTAAGAGGGAAGAAAAGGAGATGTTTGAGTTGTAGAGCAAGTATGAGGCACTTGTGGAAGCCTATAATAAAGAGGTCCAAAAGAGGATTGAGCTAGAAATTAAGGTGTTAGGAAGATCTTCTAGACCTAGAATAATGTACACTCATCCTCCAATGGAACCTTTCAAATCCACCTTCCTTGTAGAAGTACCAAACACACCCCAAAGGCCAAAATATTATACAGCTAAAGATTTTGAAGAAGAAAAAAGAAAGTTGTGGTCATTACATGTGGAGCTAAATACACAATATGAAGATAAATTAACAAAAGATCTCATGTACCTTGTAGACAAAATTGAGTGGCCATTGTTTTATGATTAGTTAGCAAGGGTAGTAGCATTTGGGAAGAATTGAAAGAAAAACATGAGGTTTTAAAGCCTATTATGAATAAGTGGAGGAAGAAAAGGAGAAAGAAAGAGGTGACATTTTTATGCTACTCAGTCATAAGGTCATCCCATGACCAAATTGAAAGGATTTATGACATTGTCACTAATTTGATAATACGAGGGTTGATTTGCAAAGAATAATAGTGGGCTACTTGAGTAAGTACAAAAGCCAAAAATTTGATTTGTTTCCTCATGCTATAGATAGAAAGAATAAATTGAAAAGCAAAGATGAGTGGACCAAAAAAATAGATGATTTTTTCTATTTAAGGATGAATAAAATCGTAAATGAAAAAGTACATGCTTGGTGGGCCACATTAATTAAAGAGTTGGTAAAGGTTCAGTTATTCTTTGATTCTGTGAAATAGGATTTTGTTACTATTGATAATGAAGCTGAGTATGTGCTCAAAAGACAAAATGATATTTTGCAACTCACTTGGCCAGATGATACAATGTTTGACACATGGATGGAAAATATTACTTCTGATGAGCAATTTGAGGAAGTTGAAACAAATGAAGATGAGGCACAGGATGATGAGGTGCAGATTATTGACACATTAGCACCAAATCTAAAAAATGAAGAAGGTGAAGGTCACCAATTAGCTCTAGTTGTAGGTATAGAAGCCCAGGATGTGGACATGACAGAGGAACAATCAAGGGTAAAAGTAATGTTGTCTATCCAAGATGAAAATAGTGAAAATCCAAGGGTAAAAAATGATTTAGAAGCACCACAAGATGACTCATCATTGGCTAGTTTAGTAGCTACATATTCTGAAGATCCAGAATAGTGGTGGAAAATCAAGGAGCTAATAGTTTGTAACAATGTAATAGAAATTGGCCTACCAATGCATATTTTGATGCCCTTACCATTCTATTACATATTATTTTGTCTTTTGTTGATTGTATTTGTTTCTAGTTTGAAAGGACACATGTCAATCACATTTTCCCTTTTCTTGTTGCAACTCATGCCTATATAAATGAGTTTTCAAGGCAATGTGCGGGTCTGAAGGAGGTAAAAAAAAATTGATTTTTTTCAAAAAAGTACAGTTAGTCTAGTTGCATGTAGACGTGTTGATTTTACTATCAAACTTGTACTATTTGATAATACATACAAATGACACTATCAACGAGATATTCAAGGTTCTAATTGAATTTCTATTGGTTATTGTATTAGTCATATGAAAGGATAATACAAAGGGGTATTTGCATGAGATTTGTGTCATCAATTTCTATCTCTATTTTATGAGATTTTTTACTTTGATGTCATTTGAATAAGGTTCAATTGATTGAATGCAATTTGGATGGGTTGTATGCTGATACTATTGTTTCTTTTAATTCAAAGAGCTTTAGAAATGCTTTAGTAGATCAGTGAGGTTTATGAGTATATAAACTGGATAATTCATAAGAATGGAAATAGGTGATTAAAATTGATGAATTCATTTAAAAGTTAATTGAATTAGGTCTCCCACCAATAGATAGTCTTTTTCCCAATGGATAAGACACTGGTCTCATGAATCAGGAGTGAGTAGGGGTAAATTCCAGTTCTGCATATCAAATTAATCACAAATTCAAAATCATTCTTGTTCCATTTTGTTTAGAGTTATAATTTTGGTCAGCACTCATTTATATTTTATTTTTGGATCTTAGGTGGCTTCTATTCCTAGAAATAATTGTAAACTTAAGACGAATTATGACCAAATCTGCTTGTAAGGGATGCATATTAGTCTAAAAGTATCATAAATTGGATAAACTGTGTGTGTTAGGAATCATAGATGAGAATAAGAATGAAACTAATATAATTCTCATATATTAGTGGTTATCTAAAGCCTCCCCTAGGTAAACCCACCTTGGTCTTGTAGAGCCTAAGGAGTAGGAAACCATTTTTGGTTTTGTTGAAGTTGGTCCAAATGGTTTGTACATAGAGTTGTTGATAGGAAGTGGCTAATCCTTAGATTGTGTGAGAATTATTAATTTGGTTTTGAGCATTTTGTGGTTTATTAGTTTTAAACACCAACACCTCTATTCCATTGGACATGGTATAGGTTCATGGGGATGGATAGTATGGATAGCTTATGGGTGAAATTATGGAGCATAAATATTGGAAGGAATTAAAAGATGTGTTCCTTTGTTGATCTTTAGGAGGGATATGATGTAATGGAGTGGTAAATGTGGCTATGGTGGATGGATGTATGTAAGGACCCAAGATGAATGGATATGATAAAGGATAAGTACCCAAAATGAATGCAAGGGAAGAAGAATGTAGATAAGGGCCCAAAATGGATGGAAGGAAAGAAGAATATAGAGAAGGACCCAAAATAGATTTGGAGTATGGGTGATGGGTTATTTTTTATTTATATGGATGGACTTTGGATTTGGAAGGGATAGAATGTTCACCAACATCTTGACATATTACTTTTTAGATGGAATACTTATTATTTAGTGAAAAAGATTTGAGTTCACATGAAAGGGGTTCATCGATGGACTTGACAAGTGTGCTAGGATCTTGTACAAGATTTGGATAATTTCAAGGAATAATAGGCTCTAGATATGGATTAGAATTATGATCTAGAGGTGGTGGGGTACCTTCATCCTGACTAAATGGAAGGAATGATGAGAGCTTGAGATAGAATGGGATCATGTATTAGAAGTGAATGTGTGTTTTGATATTGAATTTAGAGGCAACTATGATATCGATTAGATGGAATTTGGAATGGAGGGAATATAATCATGTGATGGAGATGAAGGGGAACTTTGATCTTGACTTTGGAGAGTATTATGTGGTGAATTGGAAGAGAGGATTAGATCTTGAGATGGAGGGATATCATGTGAGGGAGGGAAGGGCATGTAATCATGCGACAAATTTATTAGATCTTGACATGGAGAGGTATTAGTTAGTGAATATAAGGAATGTTTTTATGAGGTGGATGGGAGTGTAAATATTTAGATGGAATGGGATCATTACATGGGGTAGAGGGAATTCCATATTATGTTGTGGTAATTTTAGCTTGACATGAAGGGGAGTAAATGGATGGGATAGTAAGATTATCTTCATCAAATGATGGGTTATTTTATATTAAATACTATCATGGATTGTTATCAATGATGGATGGAGGAAAAGGGATGTCTTGATATTGATTGGGAATGGGATCATGAGGTGGACTCAAAGGGATAACTAGATCTTGAGATATAATGGAATCATTGGATAGAGGAATGCTTATATCTAAAGGAGAGAAATCTATGGTAGCATGCTTTGCAAAAAGGTCATGACATCTTTAAACTCTTGATTAATGGATGAATAAACATGATAAACTAGACACTAAGAGGGGGGAGCAAGGGGTGAATCAAAATCTATATCATTTAAATTTTTTCACCAATTCATTCACAATTATCAATAACTTCAACATGTAAAACTTATAACGTAAATATATCATAACATACAAATGTGATCAATCACATGTGTCCAAGTAAAACACATAACACAATATTTATTACTCAGAAACCCTCCAAAGTGAAGGTAAAACTAGGGTGGGGATGATAGCCACAAAACTTTCACTACCACAGTAATAAAGTTAACCAGTTAATATTGTAATGTTTGACCATAAATAATGATCTACCTTGTGAGGATTTTTTCAATTAAAGGCTTAAGAGATTTCTAGGTCTCAACTTGCTAGACGATTTAACACTTACAATAAAGTAAGGACTCTGTTAGGAGATTTATATAGATCTATTAAGACCACTCCATTAAGAAATTTATCATGATTCAAATTGATTAAAATGGATTCAATAATTGAATTTTATTTTTCTCTAGAAGCTAATTTTGAGTCTTCACCTTACTAGCTAATCCTCTCCTCTGATATGATATTCTTGTCTTTCCCTTTCACTTCACTGCCATGACTAGGTCACTTTCTCTATTAGATGATAATAGAACCCTTCATAAATTATTTCTAATATATTCTCAATCCTTCTCTTGCATAACACTTCTAGTTCAAATAAATACACCTCTCTACCTTTTCTCTTACTCCTCATGATTTCAATCTAGGTTAAGATCATCCCTATTTAAAGAGTTTTTTAAAGATATTTCTAGATGATTCCATGGTTTACCTCTTTTTCTTGATCATTGAACACATAACATAGATAATCTATAATCCACGTGATGTAAATATTTTGTAACAACTTCTTTATATATTAAATGTTCTATAAAAACCTCAACAAAATTTAAATATTCCTTCCAAGTCATCCTAATAACCATTTTGCCTCAAACTTTGTTCCATTCCTAACTTTTATGTAAACTCTGCATTTCTCTGTCTTTACTATTTCTGATACTCAACATTGCTATTGCTTAGTTTGTATTACCCTTACGATTCTCAACATCTATTGTTCTCAACACGCACCATATAACCTAATACTTTTATATTTGGAATTTTCTTGGTCACTGATGAGTTTGACTCATATAGAAAATTACTCTATGACCAAAAGCTTACTCGGCTCCTATAGAGCTTGGTACATACTTGCTTATGTACATAACTTGGCCTATATAGAGTAGCTTGGTCATAGTGATGACCATCTAACTCTAATATGTAAATTACTAAGTGGTTGACACTAATAGACAACAATGGTTATTGATACCAACAATCTCCCCCTTTGACAATAGTGGAAAAAATACTTCATTATATTTACATCGTTACAATAAAATTTGATAAATTAATTCTCCCCCATGTCTTATCACTTATGAATTTGAATAAACAATGGAAAAATAAATAACAAATCCATTTCACCTTTATTAAAAACTATATTTCTCTGTTTACCTTTATTTAACATCTTGTTCACATCACATTCTCCTTATCAACTTTACTTCCTCCTTGTGAACTCTACTTCCCCCTTATTTTTGAACACTATATGCCATTGCTTGTTGGCTTGAATAGATGAAAGTAATCCATATTTTTCAAAGAATTCCTTTTGAGTTCTGGTAATCATGGTCAATGTATGATCACATGTTGTTTTTTTTGCTTCCAAAATTTGATTCTGTAGTTGAAGGCTTGCAACCAAATCAATTAAACTATCAACTACTAAAAGATTATTATCTTCTATGATAAGATCTTGGGTTTTCTTAGTTCTCTCTACATGAACTCCCAATGAGGTATTGAATTTTTTTGAATAGAGATCAATTTGGATATCATGTCACTATAATCTACCTGAAGCTTGGCCAATGTACCTTGAGTATTCTATAGATTATTATAATGATCAATACTTGATCCTACATACTTTGAAATAATGTTATTGGATCTCTTCATCTTAGCTACTTTTTATTTATTTGTGCTTCAATGTTTTTAGTAAATTTTAGCAAATCTGACAAAATTATGTACAAATGTTGTATCTTCTAAATTAATTCAATCATAGCTTGTACTTTCTCTTGCAGGTGCACATTCTTCTCAGAAATGGTTATGGAGACTTTGTCCACAAGCTTAGTTTCAAATATTCTAGTAGACCAATCCATTAACTTCTCATTTGATTCCATACTTCTAGAATTTACTTGATCAACTATATTTACAAGCTAGTTTATGATTGGTGCATATTCTTTAAAGTCTTAAAAGTCAAAAGCATCAACAGAAATATGCTTACATCATCAATACCTATTTCTATTTTATCTCTCTTCTTATCTCTTCTTTTTTGCCAAATTTTCTTGCAGCAAAGTAGTTTTCTCTAAGGTCATATTTACAAGGTCCAATTGTGGCATCTCAATGATTACATCCATACTAACCTCAATGTTTGATGAAACAACCCTTATTTCTTTCCTTTTTCTATAAGGTGAAGGAGTGTTACTGCTTAGCATTGCCTTGTGAGTTGGTGAAGGGGTGCCACTATTCAATCTTGGTTTTGAATTTGTGCTCAAGACAATAATAGTTGCACTCAATTAATCTTTATTTGATTCTCTTCCTTCCTAAATATAAGGTGCTAAAACAATATTATCATTTACACTTGTTTTTTTCTCTTCACCATCTACCTCTAAATTTGTGAGCCTTGACTTCTTGGGCTTTAGAGTGTTAGGGGTGAAGGCATTTATAGGGGACATATTGCCTTATGGACTTGACACACCTAAACTTTCTCCACTAGTGTAATCATCTTCAATGTTTATAGTATCGATCTCTTCTTTCTTTGTAGATATCCCAAAAATTATCTTCTATTGGAACTCACTTTATTTTTGTATAGCTTCCTCTTTATTGAGTAATATCAAAAAAATTCTATACTTAGGAAAAAATTTGTTCCTATACTACTCCAAAAATGTGTCTTGTTTCTCTTGGGATAGATCAAGAATTACTTTGACTAATGCATCAATCCTTATCTTTTTTTGTTCCTTATTTGGCTATTCCTATCTTATTTTTCAATCTATCACATAAGTCTTGAGCTATCCTTTCTCTATTTCACTGGGAGCTAACTTCTGATTGATGCAGAGCCACACCTTGGAAAGCTCAGGAGGAATGCTCACTCAACTGAGTTGCATCAAGGGGCATCCACAATCAGCCAGGATCGAACTCGAATCAAACTCAAGATTGGATTAATCAAAATATACGTTCAACATAATTTTTTTAAAAAATTTCATCTCTTCAAATTCTACTGAATGGTGATGCCAATCCATGTCTTCCATAATCATTCTTTTGAAAAAAGGCTCTCACCCTCCTTTATACAACAAACCAAGATCTATTAAGAAACCCAATTACCTTAAAGAAAATGTACTTGCAATTGTCAGGCGAGACCAAGTTTCTCAGAGAGGGCCGAGCCTTGAACATCCTCAAAACATAAATCTTTATGATCGGCAAGAAATCTGATTTCATGATGCCACATAACCCACCATTGCATAATTTCATGTATCCATTATCTAACTTTTCTGCAGTGACTTGCTCATGGGTTCCTCTAAGCCAACTGGAGACGTCTTTACAGATTTACTATTTGGTAATGTTTATCTCATCCTCCCATATTTTCTGTGATCAAGCTCTTATTGATTCCTCATGGCCAAACCTTACCGTTTGCGATATCACACGAGCTTTGAAAGTTGAACAGAATGCCGACCTTTGAAAGTTGAAAGGAAACAAATGAATCAGACACTTAGTTGGAAAAACCCAAAACCCATATCAAAGCATTAAAAAAAAAGAAACCGTCTGCCATTCTCACAAATCTGTTTCCCTTCAATATCGCCCTTCAACTAGAAAGAGCTAAAATAAACTCATTTCATACTAAAAACTGAACCATGCACCAGGAAAATCAGAAAAAACATTCTCACCAAATTTGATTCTCATGTAATATGAACAGATTTTCTCATAAAAAATCCTTAATTTTTATTTCTTTTGAGTACTTCAAAGTAGATAACTTGTTGAATATCAAGTAGACAAGAAAAATATGAGAAAGAAAGTGGGAAATAGGAATCAAACACTCTCCTTCAAACCTGAAACGTAGGTAACTAATATGCACAAAAAAACAAAAACATTCTATTCTTGTCCAAATTTGATCCTTCCAAAGCTGAAAAGACACAAAACTAAAACATTTCTATCTTATTCAAATTTGAATGCCTCTTACATAGCCGACTGGTTTTTTAAAACTGATTCTCCTTTTCTAATAAAAGGATGTGAAACATTTTTTCGTCTTCTATCCAAGAAAAGGATAAGAATCTGAAACGTTCTTTTCCTACCAATATTAGACAATCATTTCCTAAATCAGGGATATTCCAAAAATGATGTAGAGCCACACCTTGGAAAACTCAGGAGGAATCAGTCACTCAACTGAGTTGCTTCAAGGGGCTTCTACAACCTTCAGGATCACACACAATATATTATAACCACCCATTGTGATTTGAACCAACTGTTCTTATCATTATTATTATTATGAAAACAAAACCAGAGATACCTTAGACTCAACTCATAAGACTCCTATAACCATCCACTAGATTCAATAAACAAAACTTTGAAAATAAATCCCCCAAAATATCTTCTTCCTACCTCCGGATAGACCTACACTCAGACATAATTAACTTTCAAACCAGAAAATATTTGCTCAATCCAACCATTGAGATTTTTTTTAACTAGGTTTCAAACAACATATAAATTTTTTAGATAAATCCAATGGTTCAAACTTGATATATTGACCACGCATCGGAGTACATTTTTCTGCAAAACATTTCTTCTTTCTGTCTCTAGATAGACCCTCGAACAGACATGTATAACTTTTGAACCAAACATTATTTTCTCAATCTAACCATTAATATTTGGCGTAACTAGGTTTCAAACAACTTATAAAAATTTGAGAGAAATCCAACGGTTCAAACTTGAGATATTGACCACGCATCAGAGTGCATTTTTCTGCAAAACATTGCTTCTTGCTGTCTCTAGATAGACCCATGAACAGACATGTATAACTTTTGAACCAGATCAAAACTCTTCGATCTCTTTAGTGAAGATAGGAATAATTAGGCCTATAATAACATATCCAAAGATCATGAAAATCCAACAGTGCATTTTGGAGATATTACCCACGCACTGAAACTAATTTCTGCTAACATACCGAATTCGACCCAAAACTAAAAACTTGTCTTCTTCCCTCTCTTCCTCTCTAAAAATTGACTCCCTATATAAGGAATATGAAATTTCCCTATCCAAGAATAGGAGACTGTTTCAAAAATTATGAATATTCCTCCATTTATGCCACCACATCATAGGACATTATTACAACATTTAAATTTAAAACACACACAAAACGTAAAACATTACTTATCATATTTTTCGCTTTGCTACTACAGCACTGATTAGCAATCATTTCTACCATATCCTCCTTAACTTTATTTCTCTCTTCATTATCTAGTGTATCATATTTGAAAAATTTAAAACTACATAATCCTATACCTCATCAATAGACTTAGGTTTCCTCTGAGGTGGTCCTTTGACCAATCTCCTTCTTTTGGTTATGAGGGCATTGGGCTTGGTATCTTCTACTACTTTTTGCTTTGTAGTCTTCTCAACACTAGTAGCTTCCCTAGTCCTTGGCTTATTTGGTGGTGAAGGTGTCACTGTCAGCTTCATCTTTTTTCCTTGAGCCTTCTTTCTTGGTGGCATGACAAAAACTAGGGTTTTTCTCTTGTCACCTTTTTCTTCTTCCTCTTCCTCATCACCACTATCTTTTTCCTCTTCACCAAGATCTTGCGTCAATGGTAATGGTTCTTTTCCCTTGCCTAGGTTTCCCAGTTTAGATTCTAGGTCTTCTATCATTTTCTTCCTTTTCTTCTCCTTTGGAGCTATCTTGATGTACACAATTATTCTTACTTTTTCTACCTTATATCTACCAAAAGGTTCAACCTCAACATCTACCTCTTCTTTCAGTAGTGCATCACTATTTTCACTCACTACATCACTATTTATCATATATTCAAAACTTTGTAACCAAACCTTCCTCAACTTAATTGCCTATAAAAAAGTGTTGTTTGTATCAAATACAAAACATATGTCACCATAATATTTTGTTACCAATTTTTCAGGAATCCTCATCCTCCTTTTCATTATTTTCTTAAATTCATCAGAGTAAGTAGTCATTTCATTTTCAAAATTTTCTCCTAATTGAGTAATATACTCATTGACCTATCTTGTCACTGGTTTTTCTTGCTCCCATAAAACATCAACAATACTAGGAAAATACTTATGGATGTAAAAGAAAATACAAACAATGAGGGATCCAAATTTACACATTGAATTCTTTGCTTTTCTTATTGATGATAGATTCTCCACAAGTTGTAACCTATGTAGCTTAGCAAGATCATGCTCATGATATTTCATTACAATCTTCCACACTTGGTCCACAACCATACAAGGCACACTATTCAATCTACTCAATTGATATAATTTGTGAGCAACGAATCTCACTAAAAATTCAATTAATGGACCATTTTTTTTATTAACAGAAAGACCACATATATTCCACTCAGCTCCTATGTTTGCCTTTATTTATTCATGACTCAAACATCACATAGTCTTCCTCTTGTCTAGGGTTGGATAACCTATAGGATTGTGAATTATTTTCTTTGTGACCTCTACTAATCCATTTTGTAACCAATACTTTATGTCATGAATTATTCTTAAAACAACTATTTTCCACTTGATTTTGAATTTTTTTGGAATTTCTAGGGCACAAGTTAACCCTTTCCTCTCAATAATTTTACATTTGTCCGTCAAGATTCCTTCATTGTACAAATTCTCATAAGATTCTCTAATTTCATAATCTCCTACTTCTCCAATTTTGTACATGTAAGAACTTTTGGCATCATGGATCATAACAACTTTAGATGGTATCAAAGATAGTGCATCCCTAAAGTCTCCTTTCATAGAAATCTCTAGAATAATATAAAACTTAGGTGGAAAACAAGTGTCACTCTTAAAAAATTGGATTCTAGCTACCTCTTGACTTATTCCAGTAGTTGATGAAGCTTCCATGATTGTAGTTATGGTTTGAAGTTCTTTCTTCTCTTGATACGCTATGCAATACAAATCTTCACTCATTCAAACAACTTCATCTAGATAGCTCTTGAAATCTTTGCTAGTTGCTAAAATCTCCAAATTTTTATATGCTCTAAAAAATCTATGTGAAAGGTATGTGCTAATATCTTTGAAAATTGTTATATTCCTTCTTTTGATTGATTTAGGGTCTCTAATAATTTTGTGTACTTGGGTGAGTGGAAGCTAGCTATCTTAGTTGATATTGATACCTTTCAACTAGGTTTTTGTACTACAACTCGGTCTCTTCCATGTCATTCAATCTCTACCATATCATTTTTGAAGTGCTTGGTCTATGTTGCAATGCTAAATCAATATAGACAATTTTATAGACACTTGACAACCTTTCAAAAAAAAATTTTTATGCATCTTGTATATGTAGATGTTAACTTTCAGCACATTTTCATGTAAGGAACTAATGTATGATATAACAATTAAGTATATATTTCTATACACATCTCTCCTACTGAGTTTGAGATGACATGATCACCTTTTCCATTAGATTTAGTGACCTTGGCTTCATTAGCTCTACTATTTCCATATTCTATTTTCCTTTTCCATTTCTAGTTCATTTTATTGCTAATTTTCTCAATGTCAAATTTTCCTTTTCCTTTGCCTTTTGTTTGTTTTTCTAAATGTACTTGAGTCCTACAATTCTTTCTTTGAAGTCCAAAATTGTGTCATTTGGAACATGCATTGTTTGGTGCATAATTCTTTCTCTAATTTTTCCAATAGGATTTTGTCTATGATCTACATTCATATGCTTTATGCCCATATTTTTGATAGTTATAGTAATATCCTTCAAATATAGGTGCAGTAGATGCATTCCTTACGCATGACCTACAGTTCTATATTTGATGTGTTGACATTAAGGTCAATTTTGTCTATTAGTGACTCACACTTAGTCAATTGGTTACATTGCTACCCAGCTTATCTTTTAGTTTGTTATGTTAACCAACTTCTCTAGTTGCTCTTGAGCCAAGAAGTCAATATACAATTGCTACTAAGTTTCTTAGTTGCTACCAAGCTTCAAAACCCATGTACAGCTCATGCCAAGGGCAACTGTCTCTACCAAGTTGTTTAGTGCAAGTGATGAAAACTCTAGTGTTAATTGAGCTCCATAGTGTTAACCAAGTTATTTAGTGTTACCCATGTTTTCTAGTGTCTATCAAGCTCACACTATTAGTGATGTGAATCTGATGTTGACTGAGCCATGGAGTGTCAACCAAGTGATTTAGTGTATGCCAAGTTTCTCAATGTTCATCAAGTCACACATTGTTGACCGAGCTTAAAGATACTTGGAAGTGATCAATATAAACCAAGCTTTTACATCCACCAAGTGCATGACCATGTTGAATGCTGACAATGGTTGTTGACTATCAGAATATTACCGAGTTTGTCTTCAAAACTTGAGTGACAATACTTGGGTCAACTTTGTGGATTTTGTGAAACTTGTATTGTAGCCAACTTTAGTAAGTTATGATTTGGATTAGTATATGTGTAAAGCATTGTATCATTGTAATCACCTAAAAATGGTCATCTAGACTATTAGCCCCCTTCTCAACATTTTGGCTAAATTAATTTAATCATTTATCTAGAACAAATTGCTAATAATCAATTTATTTGATTATAACCTATAGTTTGACTATGCTATACTAAGTTCATTATTTTATTAAAAGAACATGTCCCCTTTTAATTAAATAAAACACCCCATTCTTCTAACCCACTTAAAGTGCACACGTAAAGTCCTTTTTCTATTTTACAATTAAAAGAAAAGGCTTGTGAGACTTTTGTCTTATGTGACAAGTCAACTTATATTCTATTGTTTGACTTGTGTGTGCACATGGATCACTCCTCTTTTTGAATTCCACCGTTGATCATCCAACATCTTCATCTTGATCTCTACCATCCATACACCTTTAAAAGGGAGAGAGCTTTCCCCCTCAAAGGATCCATCTTGTGAATATTGTTATGCTGCAGGTTTTCTAACAGGTTTCTTGGGAGCTTTATGGAGAACTTCTCACTCCTTGTCTACATTCTCTCATTCCATCATATTAGCATAGGATCATATGGCATTCTTAGGATAGTTTCATGTTAGTTTAGCTTTCATTCTTGAAATAATATCACATAGCTTAATATTTGGTTTTGTAATACTCTCATTCATGCTTAGAATAGCTACACTTTTTATATTCATTCTAGTTTAATCTTTAGTTGCATTGCATTCTTGAGGAACTCCTTGGGACATTTGTATTCTTGCATCTTGTCTTTGGAACCTCCCATTGCATGGTTTACTAGCAAGAAGAGTATCTCTAAGGTTCATCTAAGAGCCTTCTTATTCTTGAAATATACTCTCTTGCACTCCATGGATAGGGAGCTCTAAGCTGACATCCAAGCATTCCAAACTCATGGAATCATTTGGATAGAAGGGTTTAGAGTGAGACACTTTCGAGTGTACAATCACATCCAAGTAAGTGTGTTACATGAGTATGATGAGTAGAAGTGTAAAGAAAGAAGGCTACAAGTAGTATAAGAGACAATAAATATTTATCTATCACAACAAGGTGATCATTACACTTCAACGAATCTTAACCAACAAATTAGGTTATAGAATAGAGATCAGCCACTAGTTCATCGTAACAAGTATATTAGTTAAATCCTTTAACAAGGTAGGATTAATAGTCTTATGAAAAATCTCTTTACTAAGTGCATACTTCATTGTATGTTTCTAAATCCTTTTACAAGGTGGACCTCATAGTCCTTATTTCTCCTAATAGGTTAGATCACAAAAAGTGATAAGTTGTAAGCCTTATAGATTAGCTTTGTATTGCAATACTAAAACTTGTGGGTATCATCCCCACTAAAGTTAGTTTCTATTTGGAAGGCTTCTGGGTTACCATATCTTGTGTCAAGTGTTATGAATATTTTATTGCTTTCATTCTTTTATGCATGCAATTAGATCAAAATATTATATGGATGTTTAATTGGTGAAATAATAGGGAGAATTTTTATTGGTTCTTGATTCACCCCTCTTCTCCCATTAACCTTACCTACCTTATATTTCCAACAATTGGTATCAAAGCTTTGTGGTTCTCAAAGAAATTTTTTAACTACTTGAGAAAATATCAGAGGCGATAGAGGTACACAAGCTAGAAAATGCTATTGAGAATGATAAGCTAGTTTTGGAACTTGTCAGTGGAAATCTCAGAAAGGCAAAAGAGAATCTCTCTCAATCACTAGAAAGAAGAAATGAACTAGCAGATCAAATAGATGACAAAATCTACATTGAAGAAAGGATTGAAGATATTTTTATAGAGAGAAATTGAGATGCCAATCTCATAATGGAAAGTTATGGTTGGACCAACCTATCCTAATCACAAGAAAGTTGTTTCATAGAGTCACTAGCCTTCTGATGTTGAACAAAGCCAAAATCACCAAAACCCTAGTTCAAAGATCAGATTTTTGATAAATTTTCAAGAAGAATTATTAAGGGAAGAAGCCAAGACCAGGGCCACACTTGTAGAAATCCAAGGCATGATTCTTCCAAACATGGATGCATTGCAGTTACACATTGCACATGCCAAGACACTCATCCATGAAAATATCTTCTCCATTGCTAATTACATGATGGTGCTATTAGTATAATTTTAGATTGCATTTCATGTAAAAAATGTGTTGTAGGAAAATTGGGTCAAGACACTAGCATTAGTTTTGAAAGTACACTATAAATTCTTGTCACATTTTGGTACTAACATATAGTATACACATTTGGAATTTATGTCAAAAAGGGAGAGAAGTATAATATAAGATATACATACATTTACAAAGGAAAAGAAGTATAGATGAATGTATAAAAAGGAAGAAAGTATATGTAAAGACATGTAAAGAATATATGTATGAGGGAGAAATATTCTAGATATGTGTATATATGAGATATATGTATGGGGGAGAAGTATAATATTATATAGATACATGTATAGATAAGCAGACAACATCTCTTTACAAAAGAAATTTTGCAAAATCTCAAAAATAGAGAATGTTATTGAGTTGAAGATATAAAATGATGTTTGACTTTGTAAATATTTAGTTTTGGATTGGTAAGATTTTTTGTCATTAATAGAAAAGGGGGATATTGTTGACATTAAGGTCAAGTTTTTCTATTAGTGACCTTCACTTAGTCAATTGTTTACATTGCCACCAAGTTCTATAGTTCCTATTGAGCTTATCTTTTAGTTTGTAGTGCTAACCAAGTGTTCCAGTTTCTCCCAAGACAAGAAGTCAATATACAGTTTCTACCGAGTTTCTTAGTTGGTACCAAGCTTTAAAACTTATTAGCTATTTTTGTCCTCCCTCTAAATTTGAAATATTTGATTTGAAATACATAGATAATGTTCACATATTTGAAAATTCAAATATTAGGGCATGCAAAAAATTTATTTATTTTATGACCTAAGGTTATACCTTATTTCCTAATCATTTTTGCATTTTAATGTTTTTATGGGCTCATATCTTGTTCACTATCACATGCAAAAGGATCAATGGTTCACACTTCCCTACATGCTGAAACTTGTTAGAGGACTATATAATTAAGAGAAGTGAGGAAACACCACATAACATCATGGGCCCCCTTTTTTCGTTAGTCAGTGTAGTAATCAATTTGTTTTATTGTGGCGATCAAATCAAGTTAAATCCATAGTTAGTGAATCCTCACTTCTCAAAATGCTCATGTTTTAAATGATGTGGAGAAGCAAAAATATGCCACACATCTAGGGTGGGCCTTCTCTTCTTTGCAATTGATGAGATTGTTAGATAGGAGTATAGCTAGTAGGTTCTGATTCATTTTTTGGTACCATGCACTAATTCTTAGTGTGCATCTTGTCCGCCATAAGATCTCAGATAATCAAGGGTCGTCATTATGTCACTTTGCAAAGATGTGAGGATTTTAATTCATGTAACATAGCAAGCTTTCAACACATGTATAGGTGGGACCAAACTAAAGGTTCAAGCTACAAAATTGAAGCATGCCAAAGGTTGACACATGCAAATTCCTTGTTGATGAAGGGTGTTTGAATGTGCATCTAGTTTTGTTGATTGCAACCATTTGATTTTACCAAATCAAGGCTGGCACTTACCCACATTTTTGAGATGATCAATCATCATCCAATGTGAGGAATTGAGCATTTGAAACATGGATGGTGGGGTCAAATTTAGATTGTGGGCCATAAAGTTGAGGAAAAATGTGTCAGGTTGAATGACAGTTGGCAATGTCTCATTAGTCAAAGGCTTGTTTTTGCACCTTGTCTAGGTCTTCATCATGGTCATTGGATCAAATCTGACCTATGGTGGGCACTTGTCTACATTCTAAACATGCACAAACTTTACCCAATGCAAAGAAGCAACAAAAAACCATGTGTCCTTGTGGGTCTAGCTTGAACTATAAAGACAAGCATAGTTAAAGGTTGGTATCATAATTAAAGTTTACAGTTTAATGAGACATCACAATTAAGTTTTAAAGGGTGGTGTGGTTAAGGAAATAAGATGGTCAAACTTGTAAAGATCTCTTGAGTTGGCAAAAAGAAATAATATTTTTGGTCCATGTGGTGCTTTGTAGTTGCTAGACCTAGTTTGACTATAGATTTTGCTGATTTGTTGAACTAGGAATGAAAGAAAGGTGGTTTTCTTGTGTGATATGATCTCTATGATTGATCCCAACCACTCTAGAATTAATGTTGTGCTAGAAAAGACACAAAGAAATTCCTTCCACTACCTAATTTTCCATTTGAAGAATTTTGGTATTAATGACACCATTTTTTTCACCTCCAAGGTCCTTCTAGCTAGGGTTTTGATGATTTTCTTGCCTTTGGATGTGTACCATGGTCAAATATTTCCCAAATTTACAATGATTGTGGACTATAGTGGTTAAGCTTGGATTCCAGTGGAAAATATCTTAGTTATGCTTGAGCTATAAAAGAAGATTTTGTAACTTTTGTTAGGGTTAGTCCTCCTTTGTTTCTTTAACATTGTTCTGGCATGCTTATTGTAAATCCCCTTTGCCTCTAAATTAAAATTCATGACATTCTACCTTATCCCTTTCAACCATTGATGTAATGTGTAAGCTTCATTTGCCTCTCATTAGTGTGATGTGAATATCTAAAATCTACATGACTACATCTCCTTTGGCCTATGAATGATATTTTAAGTGAAACTTCTCTTCCTCATGTCATTTATTTGTTTTTTTGATCTGCATGTGATTGTGGGGTGAAAAAATAGTATGAATTTGTATATATTTTAATGTCATGATAGTTTAATTATGCATGTATAGGTAGAGATTGGTTTTAACACTCTATTTTGGTGCATCACCTCCTTAGGATGGATTAGGTTAATATTTTATTCATGCCTTCTCCCCCTTTTCCCCTCCAAGAGTAGTTAGGTGCATCCTAATAGAAAAGGAAGTTGACCTTCTTTGGAGACTAAACCTCCTTGTTGAAGTCCCATAATTTGGAGGTTTTTTCCATGTTTCACAAGGTTGTCTTTAGGTAAAAACTTTAGATAAGGGTGCAAACATTTGGGACAATAGAACCCATGTATAGTTTGTGCCAAGTGTAGCAGTGTCTACCAAATTGTTTAGTGCAAGTGATGAAAACTCTAGTGTTAATTGAGCTCCATAGTATTAACCAAGTTACATAGCGTTAATTGAGTTATTCACTGTTAACCATGTTTTCTAGTGTCTATTGAGCTTGCAATATTAGTGATGTGAATCTAATGTTGACTGAGCCATAGAGTGTCAACCAAGTGATTTAGTGTATGTTGAGTTTCTCAGTGTTCACTGAGTCACACATTGTTGGTTGCATTTAAAGCTACTTGGAAGTGATCAGTATGAATTAAGTTCTGCATCCACCAAATGCATGATGATGCCAAGAACTAATAGTGGTTGCCAATTATTATAATATCACCAAGTTTGTCTTCAGAACCCGAGTGATAGTAGTTGGGCTGACTTTTTGGATTTTGTGAAACTTGTATTGTAGATGACTTTAGTAAGTTATGATTTGGATTGGTACATATGTAAAGCATTGTATCATATCCAATTAAATATTTTATATGAGTAGGATGAGTAGAAGTGTGAAGTAAGAAGGCTACAAGTAGTATAAGGGACATCAAAGATTTATTTATCACAATAAGATGATCATTTTTTACACATTAGTCAAGTTTGTTATTAGTGACATACACTTATTCATATTGTAAATAGCTACCAAGCTTATTTTATAGTTAATAGTGTTTGCCATGTATTTTAGTTGTCACTAAGATCTACAATTGCTACCAAGTCCTTTGGACAAATTCTAGTGTTTACCAAGCAATTACAATTATAGTGAAAATCAATAGTGTAATCTATGCATATCAGTATATGCCAAGTTTACCAATGCAAACTAAGCTATTCGGTGCTTGTCGAGTTCATATTTTACGTGATGCAAGTCCAGTGTTAATTGAGCTAATAAGTGTTAACCAAGTGACTCAATTTATACCAAGCTTGAGGAGATAGTGTTTACCAAGTTATACAATGTAAACCAAGAGACTTAGTTTATATGACAAGTTTCACTTTATCTACTAAGTCACTAGTGTAGACTAATTTCAAGACTACTTTGAAGTGATCAATATTGATCGAGGTTCTACATCCACTAAGTGCATGGTGATGCTAAGCATTGATAGTGGATGCCAACTGTTAGAACCTCACTGAGTCAATCTTTAGAAATTGAGTGTCTACATTTGAGCTGATTTTGTAATATTTGTGTAAACTTGTATTGTGGTCAAATATTTTTTTTGTATAAATAGATTGGTATATAAATAGTGAATTTTAGCATATCCAATTGTGTGAATATTAATGCAATGTAATCATATATAATTAGAAGAGAAAAAAGTGTGAATTAAAAAGGCTACAATAGTATAAGGAGTAGCAAAGAGATATCTATCACAACAAGGTGATTAGTACTTAAAGGAATCTCATTCAACAAACCAAGTTGTAAATCAGAGATCAGCTACTATTTCATCTTAACAAGTGAACCAGTCAAATCCTTTAACAAGGTAGACCTAACAATCTTTTCTAAATCTCTTTACCAAGTACATACTTTATTTTATGTTTGTAAATCCTTTCACAAGGTGAATCTAGTAGTCCTTATTGCTCCTAATAGGGTTGATCATTAGAAGTGATCAATGTAAGCCTTAACAAGCCAAATTTATACTATAGTACTCAAGCTTGTGGGTATCATCCCTACTCTAGTTTTACTTTCTATTTGGAAGGTTTCTGGGTCATGTTTTCAATTTCTTATGCATAAAATTAGATCAGATTATATGTGAAGGATTAAATTCTAATTGGACTTTTGGATTAAGAGTTAAAATTGTAGAAGTTTTAGAAGTTACTAATTCAACCCTCCCCTCTTAGTAACTTAGCTATTCTAAATATTTCCAATAGATCATTACACTTTAGGGAATATCAACTAGCAAATTAAGTTGAAAATTAGAGATTAGCTATTGGTTCATTGTAAAAAGTGTATCAATTAAATTATTTAACAAGGTAGACTTAATAGTTTTATGTTAAATCTCTTTACATAGTGCATACTTCATTGTATGTTTGTAAATCATTTTACAAGGTGGACCTCATAGTCCTTATTGGGGAAGATCACTAGAAGTGATCAATTGTAAGCCTTAACAGGTTAAGTTTATACTGCACTACTAAATCTTTTGGGTATCACCCCCCCCGCAAGTTTTAGTTTCTATTTGGAAGGTTTCTGGGTTACCATATCTTTTTCAAATATTATGAATGTTTTAATTATTTCATTCTTTCATGCATGAAATTAGATCATAATATTATATGGATGTTTAATTGGTGAAATAATAGGGAGAAGTTTTATTGGTTCCTGATTCACCCCTCCGCTCTTAGTAACCTTTCCTAAGTTATATTTCCAACACGATGTTCTTCTTTCTTGTAGTAACAATTGTAACTAGTAAACTTAGGTATAGAATTTTTTATACCATATTTGCTTCTACAAATATTTTTAGTATGAAAAAGTTTTCCACAGTGATAGCATGTTGGTTTGTCCTTTGACTTTGAATTCCTCAATTCTACATTCCTAAATGATTCTCTTTTCTTAGAGCATGAATGTCTCGACCCATTAGAACAACTTGATGACTTCATAATTTCTTCAAAGTACCTCATTGCTTCCTTTGTTTAATCTCTCCATGGATTCTTTCTCAAAATTCAATTTATTCATCAATATGTCATTCTATAATTTTAGATTTGCAATTTCTACATCCTTGTGATTCAATTCTTGATTTGCAAGAATGAGTTGATTCATCATGTCCAGTTGAGTGTTTGTGTGCTTCTGTGCATTTGATATCCTTTCTTCAAGTCAGGTAGCCATTACCCTTTTATCTTCTTTAACCATAGTCTTGTCTTCTTTTGTTCAGTGACTTCATATAGTCTCATTGATTGGATTTCATACTCTCTTTTTAGTCCTTTTATTTATTTATTCAAGAGTTTGTCAAGTAGATCAATAGATTCTTTGTCATTTGGATTGATTGATTTAAACAATCCTCCAGTCTCAAATTCATCATATGAAAATAGTTTTATATGGATGGAAATTTCCTTTCTCCTTTTTAGTGAATCCTTTATACCTTATTTTTCCTTCTAAAGTTTTTGTAATATGAGTTAGATTCAATCACCTAAATGTAAATAGCCTCATCTAGTTTGATAGCTTGGATCTCCAAGATCTAGTCTCCAAGCATTTAAGCTTCTCTTAGAGAACCAATGCCTTAATGCCAATTGTTTATTGATGGAGGAATAAACTAGATAGACTAGATACTGAGGAGGGGGAGGGGGGGGGGGGGGGGGGGGTGGTGGTGAATTAGAATCTATAACACTTTAAAATTTTCACCAATTCATTCACACCGATCAATAAATTGTACATGTAAAACTTATAATGTAAATCTATTGCAAGATATAAATCTAATCAACATGCATGAAAGTAAAACACTTAACACAATATTGGTTACCAAAAACCCTCCAAAGTGAAAGTAAAACTGGGGTGGGGATGACACCCAAAAATCTTCACTACTATAGTAATAAATTTGACCAGTCAAGGTTACAATATTTGACCATAAAATATGATCTACCCTATGAGGAGTCTAGCCAGTTAAATGCTTAAGAGACTGATAGGTCTCACCTTGTTAGAGGATTTAAAACTTACAACAAATTTAAGGACTCTATTAGGAGATTTACAAAGATCTATTAAGACCACTACGCTAATTCAAGTTGATTAAAATTGATTTAGTACCTATGTAGTGCCTCTCCCATTTGACTTTTGTAAGTCGTCCTGATGGATGCAACCTTGATGATCTTTTGTTGTGATGGGATCACGATTGTGACCCTGAGTGGTCTACACCGTTGAGGTGTTTGGATTTATGTTTATGTATTAGTTGCTTTGTTTATGCTTTTGACTGATCTTTGAGATTATGATGTGATTTTTGGTTCACTGAGGTTTGTGCCAGTGGTTACCAGGATTGATGTGGTATCATGAGGTTGTTCCATGATTACCCTGAGATGTGTGCAAAGATTGCACTGTGTACTATTACCATGCTACACTGGACTAGGTTCTTGTAGCAGTGGTTAGTCATGTTTATGACTATGTTTGCTTATGTGTTTTAGATGCCTTTTTAATGTAGAGTAATCAATCATTATTAAATGCTTAAGTAATTAGAGTGGATTGTTCTTGTTGGATTATTTGGTTATGTGCTGCAGACATTTACCTTGTTTTATTTTGATCTGAGAGATATCTGTTCTTATGTGATGTTTTACATTTGAGAGGACCCGAGGGTCAGATGTTACACTTTGATTCCAGTATCATAGATGTTATACTACTATGTTGTTCAGTTAATCATATTACATGATGATGCCATTTTGAGATGATAGTGTGTTTTATGATGATATCTGGTTATCTGGTATTTGGACATATCTCTTATTATGTTATGTGATGGATTTAATGCTATGGTTATTTACTTCATTCCTGCGTTGTTATGATTTATGCGAACGTGAGTGATGTAAATAGATTATTTTAATCTAATTAAATAAATGGTTAAATTAGGTGATTTAACGCATTATTGCTTTGGCTATGTTATTATATGCAATTGCACTCGATCGTGTTGTTTAGTGTGCAGGATTTATATCCTTGGCAGTGGCTCATGGAGTTAGTGATTCAGCCATTCATATTTCACCAATGTCATCCTTGTATGGTCGACGTATCCTTAATTAAATGTTTAATTTAAACCTTTTGATGATTATTAAATCCGAACTCATTTTCATTATGTGATTAGACTAGTAAGCATGTCTATGCATTTAGAGGTTTGCATTGTCGCGAAAAGTTATTAAGGATATTTATGTGTTTTTTGGGTTTTCAGGTTTTTTAATTATTTTATTTTAATTTCTGGCAGCTTTGCCATAGATGAATTTCTATTTATAGGAATAGCCTATTTTCGTTTGGGTCGATTCGGGGTTTAACTAGATTGGCTGGTTAAATGCCCTAATCGATTATTCACCCAAAAAGTGAATAAATATCCAAAAATGAATTTAATTCCTCACTTCTCACTTTCAAATTGGAAAGTTGGAGAGTAAAACCCAAAATCCTCTTCATGAGGATTTACTGTTTTGTTCGTTGTGGGAGCTACGGGCGTGGGATCGTCGTGAGGTTGGGCTCGTTGGATCCAGCTCGGGGAAACCTTGGATTACCGTGATTTTCAGCTACTTCTGCGGGATATTTATTTTATGGTTCAGATTCCCATTTTGCCCTTTTGGCTGTGAGGTAGGGCTTTCTCGTTTTATTGTTTCTACTCCGTTTCAGCTTTTGTTTTTGGTAGCCATTTGTTTGGAGGCTGAGAACTAGTGTTACCCTCCATTTCTGTATGTTAGTTCTACCCAGTTGGGCATGTATGAACATTTCCCTATTTTTTGGGATGAGGGTTTGGGATTTTACGCCGTTATGCTAGCCATTTTCGCATACAGTGTCCGATTCCATTTATTTTTGAATTTTTGGAGTTTTTGAACCCAAAGGCCAAATGAGTTTTAATTTTGAAGTTTTCCAAATTTTTGGGGTTTTTATCTCGTTTTGCATGCCGCCCTATTTTCTCAGGTTTTCTTGGCACAATGTGGGTTGTGGACCTTGATGATCTATTTGGATATCAATCAGACCACTTTTTCACTTTTATGTTGCATTGGGATGCATGTTGCATCCGCACTCCCAACGTTATGTTCGGTTGAGTGATTTTACACTTGTTATGGTTTCTTTTGGACCTTTGCTTTTGCTTCGTGAACGCTAGGATTCGTGTAGAATCCATACTCTCGGATTGAGGCCGGTTGAGTAAGTTCATGACTTTTGGTCTTGTTACATCATTGGGATTCATGTAGAATCCATACTCTCAGATTGAGGCCGATTGAGTGATTTTATGATGTATGGTTTTATTGGCTTTGGGATTCGTGTAGAATCCATCCTCTTGAGTTGCTTTCCGTTGGGTGTTTTGTTTTGCATTGTGTTCTCATTCCTTTCCTTGTGTTATGATCTTCGTGATGGTGGTGCGCCACACACGAGTACGTATGCGTACATTTGTTGGGTGACTTGCAAGGCCCGATCTTCCGTGGATTTGCCAGAAGTTATGATCATTGGGGTTGGGATGGGAGTATGCATGCCCATGGGCACTTGTCATAGGATGAGCTTGGGTAGGGTAGGGTAGCATATGGAGGGGGCTTCTATCTCATAGCCTGGTGACCTTAGTCCCATAGGGTTGGTAGAGGAAGTTTTAAATAAGTGATAATTAAAGAAAATGTGTGATTGATAATAAAACTTAAGATAATAAAATGTGTGTGCGGGGCCCTCCGTTGAGGAGTTGAAATGCACAATCCAAGCTTGGGCTTGTTGATGCTAAGCGACTCTCCATGATGTCAGCCCTTACTTAGTAGCCTTTTGAGTGTCTAACTAGGACCTTTACTCCTTGCATTGTCTTAGGTTCTTGGTTCAGCCATCATACTGTTTGGCGTGAGTGTTAGCCTTGGTTGTTGTTTTGTGTGTTTGTGGTTGGATCATTATCTCCATCAGCACGGTGGGTGTGGACCTACGGGTGCCACGTGGTTGGGAGGCGTAGCTACCTTCACCACTGCTAGGGATCGATGTACAGAGATGATCTTTTGTCCTAGTGCGACCATTGCTGGATGTCTTCACTTGGTACTTCAGGTTTTAGAGTATGCTTTCTTGTGATTTATGATTTCATTGGAATGCTTGGATATCATGTTTAGATGATGTTAGTTTACTTGATGCATTCCCTTATCATGATGTTTAGCATATGATTAGATGATGTTATTTGATTTAGTAGTACATCTGTTGCTTATTGTTGTTTAGCATGTAATAGGAGATGTTATCTATTGTAGGATTATCTTATGCTTTACTACTAGCATGTTAGATTTCCTTATGCTTATATTGTTGCATGTTTTAGTAGTGATATCCCTATTACGACAGTACTGACGATCTGGTCGGTGGCTTGGGATGTTACGCGCTAGGGATGGCTAGGATCCATGATGGTCTTATGATGCTATTGATGGTTGGGAGGAACCACGTACTTAGTTTGGTTGTTTTTTTCTTGAGATGTATTTATGTACATTGTGATATTGCTTTTGTTTAGCTCTTTGCGAGGTTTATTTTAGTATGTCCTTTGCTGCTGTAGTTTTGTCAGATCGATGTTCTTCATTCTGTGTTGTTCTTGTGCTCGAGTGTTCATTCCTCTAGCCTTTGTGGATCTAGTACTCCATGGTGTGGAGATTCTTTGTGCTAATTTTGGTCTTTTTTGCTTCTGGGAATGTTTTCGTGTTTCTATGGGCGACATTTGTTCAGCATGGTGCGACACTTTAAAAAGTATCGCATGCCCATGCAAACTATGTCGTACGACACTATAAAGTATCGCACGCCTTCTTGAGAAATGTTGTACGACACTGGAAGAGTGTCGTACGCCTTCTTGAGAAATGTCGTATGATGCTGAAAAGTGTCGCATGCCTTCTTGAGAAATTTCGCACGACACTGGAAGAGTGTCGCACGCCTTAACGAGAAGTATTGCCCTCCCATAGAAAAAAGTGTCGCACAATTTTTTGTCAAAAACCTACGCATGCCATTAGCGGGCACTTTTCTTCGTGATCCAATATTTTTGAGAGTGGTTTTGGATACCCTTTTGGGAGTTCTTCAAACCTATGTTGATGCATTTTGCATTCTGTTGGTTTCTCTTGAATCCAGTTTTTCGTGTTCTGTTGTTGTCTCTTGGGGTTTAAAATATATCATTTAAGTATGTATATTTAATTCCTTATACTATGTATATTTAATTCCTTATACTTAAGATATATTTTAATATATGCGAAAAATCGTTTGAGATAGCTTTCAGATCTCTCAGAGATAAGTTATGGATTTTAGGAAATTTCAGGGCTTCAGAAATCCAGACTTAGCCAATTTTCAGGGCTTCAGGATTTCAGGCCTAGCCAAAGTTTGAGATTCTGCATTTTACCCCAGCTTGGTGTTTTGTTGATGAGTGGTCTTTTCTTGTGCCCTCATCTTGTTGTGGTGGTTGTTGACTTTTTTTTAGGTGTGTCACTTTGGTAGTGGTGTTCAGAGATTCGTTGGTTGTCGGGATTGTGTTGAAGTCTTCCATTGTGATCTTTGTGATCCCTGTATGATGTTGTCTTGTTCATTCATACTTGTTAAAAAAAAATATCTTGGCTTGATTTGAATCCTTGTTTCCAAGGATCTCCGGGCGGGGTATTACAACCTACGTCTCTATTTTCTTTGCAAGATAATTTTAAGTCTCTCCTTGCTATCTAATATGCTTGACTTTCCCTTTCACTTCACTACCATGACTAGGTGACTTGCACTATTAGATGATAACAAAACCCTTCACTAATTATTTATAATATATTCTCAATCCTTCTCTTTCTAAAAATAAGCCCCTCCTTATGAGGGTTTTCCTTACAAAAAATGGAAGGAAGTAGTCCCAACCCATCTCATGTGAGGATGCATAATTATTTTGTCAGCACTATGCTAGATTTCAGCACATTGTCACTAACTATCCCAAAATGAACAAGAAAGAGAAGGAGAAAGAGATCCCTAGATCTCCTTCTACCCATGTAGAAAGATTTTGGAGAACCATTAAAAATAGTGAGGGGCAAGAAGGAAGTAAGGAGCTTTATATCCATTTGAAGGAGGCAATTGTACTAGAGAAAGAGACCATAGCCATAGAAGACCTCCCCCACAAAGAATGTTGGAGAGTAAGCACTAGAAGAAGGAAAGATTCCCATGGATTGGTTTGGTGACCCCATGGGGCCTACCTTGGAGAATATGTAGACAATTTCTAATATTCCAATAAGGATCTCCTATGAGAAGGATGATTTCTATTTAGAAATAAGGGTGGATGAGGCCCTTTCATGCTCTAAACTTGAGTTGGAAAGGGGCGCTCAAAGAGATTTCATGGATCAAGGAGGGTTATTGAGTTGCCATAGTAAGAGAGATAAGGTTCAAGGAGATAAATAGGGTGGCTATCTTATAGTTACAATCCAAATATGATAGGAATTTCTCTCCCTCATTTAGCATAACATGGAGTCTATGGACCCTACATAGTCATAGGTTAATCTTGATATTGGTTGGGATATGATTAAAAGAAAGTGAGGAGGATCTATTAGAGTGGATGTGGGTTTCAAGGCTAAGTTGGTTGTGTAGACCCTTAGAGAAAACCTAAATACTTCAAGCCACAGTTAGAGACATTGCTCAAGGAACCTAGCCTACCTTTGACGAAACAAGGAGACATCGAATATGAAGTTTATATTCTTGAATATTAGAGGGTTCAATAGCCCTAGAAAATAATATTATATTAAAAGCAATATTAGATATCATAAAGTAGACATTGTTCTCATTGGGGAAGTTAGAATTCAATTGAAAATTTGTGTTTGGAATTTATTCTACATGTATCCAAATGCTTTCTTTGAGTATAGTGAGGTCATTGGAGCTTTGGGAGGTATTGCTACTATTTGGGACACAAATGAGATCTTAGATAAGGTGATCGGTTCTAACCCCTATTTTCTAGTTTTGTGAATTTATGGAGAAAGGCATTAGCTAACACTTTCTTAACTTATATGCTCCTAATTCTTGGTGTGGGGGGCTTCAAAATATAGAAGAAGCATTTGTTACTATGGAGGGAAAGAATAATTGGGTGTGTGTTAGGGGCTTCAATGCTCCTTTATATCCTTTAGAGAAATAAAATGGTCTTGACAATTACTTTGATAGTATGCATGATCTCAACAATTTCATTAGATAAAATGATTTAGCGGTTCTTGACTTTGTGGGACCCCCTTCACTTAGTATAATAATAGGTCATGTAATAATCTTATCTAAGTGAGATTGGATAGAGTGTCGATACTGGCTAGTTGGAATATTCTCTCAACCATCTCACTTTGGGATTTTCTAACGTCTATCTCAAATCACTCAATGCTTTGATTCTTCTATGAGAAACATGAGACTTATGGTGTGAATCCATTTAGATTTGAGATTATGTGGGATTCTCAACCCGATTTTAAGGTGTGTCAAGCTTTGGTGGAACTCTAGAGTGGAGGGTACTACTATTTTTATATTTATCGAGAAGGTGGAGATCATTAGAAAGGAAGTTAAAATATGGAAAAAGAGCTTATTTGGAGACATTTTTAACCAAAATAAAGAAATCAAGAAAAAGCTACAGGACTACCAATACTTGCTTGCCAATGGAATGATTGATGAAGAGACTACGAGCAAGGAGAGGGACTTGAGAAGGAAATGGAGGGACATATCTATTAAGGAGGAAATATATTGGAAACAATAATCTTGCATCCATTGGATGGTGAAGTGTGACTATAATATTGTTTTCTTGTATAGGTCAGTCTAAAAACACAAAAAGAGGAACACTATCACCAAAGTTGTGGATGACTAGGGCTAGGAGTTGACAAAGGAAAAGGATATGAGAAAAATTGGGTGTCTACATACTTTTAGAATATTTACAAAAAAAACCTTCCTTCCCAAGACCACAACATGTGGGATATGTAAGGAAACTTTCAAGGAAGAATATAATCATTTCTACATAACCCATAATAGATCTGAAATAAATATGCAATTGAAATCCACATGCAAGAGAATAGATAACATACCCACAAAAATGTGACACAAGATATACCTTGGAAAACCCTCATTGAGGGAAAAAGCCTAGCTTCCAAAAGAATCTATTTCCATGTATTATTCAGCAAAAATCACCATTGTAATACAACCATGGAAGCCTTTATAGCCATAACCACTACCAAACAATCTATGTGAACAAGCATGAATCCACACATCCCATGCCATGCTTCCAACCTTCACAAATGCTCCCTTGGCTAACTTTTCAAGCCTTGTCCCGCTCAACTCTTTCCTTTTTTTTCCTTCTTCTTCTTATCACATTTTTCACATCAAACACTACCCTTGTGGCTGCTTATATAGTAGCAAGTCCCACAAAGCTACCAAGTGGTATTACATAAACTGTGTGCTAAAACCATGTGCTACCTAATCCATTGACCTCACATTTAATATTGGACATGTAATTTATTTTCCCCAATATTAAATAATTACTTGAAATATTATCATGATGTTACAATACAATTCATCAAGTATATCCAATGGGAATCTTCAAATGTTGTATGTCTATCTAGGTTCTCCTAGGTACCACATTACATAATAAAATTAAAAAAATACAATATAACAATATTATGCAATGTGTGCAACACCCATTATCTTAAAGGATGAATTGTTGAGGTGTATTATCCCATTTGTGAAGAATGTGATGAATGAGAACTTTTTGAGAAAGGTGGAGATGGAGGAGATTAAGGAGACAATTTTTTCTATTTGTGCTTACAAGACACCTAACCTAGATGGTTTTCCCCTAGCCTTTGTTAAGGAATTTTATGACCTTGTGAAGTATGAGCTTATTCATTTTGTACAAGAATTCATTAACAAAGGGAGATTCCTCAAAGAGCTAAACTAAACTTATATCCTTTTGGTGCTGAAGATTGTTGAATCCACTAGGATGGGGGATTTTAGAACCATCAGCCTATATAATACTCTCTATAAAATTTTATCAAATATCTTCGTTAATAGATTCAAGCCTATCCTAAATAAATTTATCAGATCCTCTTAGAGTGGTTTCATCCTAGGAAGGTATATCTTAAATGTTTTCAATGCTTCCCATGAGGCTATACATTCAATGGAATGGAGAAAAAATATAGGTATTGTGTTGAAGCTTGAAATATTTAAAGCCTATAATAAGGTTCATTAAGATTTCCTTTTTGAAATACATATTAGGCTAGGGTTTGATGAGAAACTTATTTCTTTAGTGAAAGCTAGTATTAGTTCCATTCAATTTGTTGTACTTTTGAATGGTACCCTTGGCATGTTCTTAAAAACTAGGAGGGGGATTTGACATAGTGACCTACTATCCCAATAAATATTCATTATTGTTGCTAAAGTTCTTAGAAATAACTTCATTGAAATGTCCAATTTTTGTCCCCTAAGAGGTATTAAGTTAGCCACCACCCAACCTTAGAGGTGATCCAACAATTTATGAATGACACGTTTCGCTTTACGATTGTATCTATTAGAGGAAGCTTCTCAAAGGCTATTCGATTATTTATGGCCAATGTATTAATTATTGTAGGAGAAAAAATCTACTACTTTAATACCACAAAAAATCTATAGAACAGAAGTAGTATGGAACTTCAATGCCAACAAGCAAAGCTCCCAGATGCCTATCTAGGATAGCCCCTCATGATTAAAGAAGTCTCCCCCAAGTTTTGGAATGTTGTTGTGGAAAACATCCAAATAAGTTAGTCAGACTGAAAGGGAAGGTTTTGAGAAATTTAGGTAAGTTACAACTCCTTTTGACCTCTCTACAAGGTACCCTAGTTTATTTCCTATCCTTGATAAAAAATTATCCTAAGGTTAGAGATATGATTTTTTAAAATTAGTGTAATATCCTCTAGATTGGGACTAAAGAGTGCTCGAGATTAAGTTTGGTTGATTGAAAAAATGTTTGAAAACCCAATATTGAGGGGGATTAAACTTGAGAAGAATTGCTGACCTTAACAAAATAGTAACGACTAAGATTGGATGGAGATTGATCAAAGTAGATACTAGTTAGTGTTAGATTATGGAGGTGAAGTATGTGATGGTAGGAGAGTTCAAGTATAATTTAGAGAGGATTGGGATCCCATATGGCTCAAGAATATGAACTAATATTATTAAAAAAAAATTATGAGGCAAGGTATCAGATGGCTTATGGGTGATGGAAGGCTAATCAGATTTTGGGAGGATAATTTGTTCAGCTTTATCCTTGAACTATCCTAGTCTAGTCCTCTTAAATGGTCATGCTTAGATAGAATTGGTCTTAGAGTGTGGGACTATATAGATATTCATTAGAAATAGATCAAATTGTAACAAAGACCACTAGCCCACCCATTAATCATTAAACTTGAAAGGTTCCTTAATAATGCTCTGGTTCCTATTTTCTTGATAGAAGATGTGGTTATCTAATAAAATACATCCTTGGGAGTTTTTAGTGCTAAATATTCCTATTGTACTCTTATAGGTCAAGAAGATTGTATAGAATGGAAATATGTATAGAATCCAAGGATCATCCCAAAAGTGATTTTCTTCTGGTTGGCAGCCCTGCATGGCAATATACTCACAATTGAATCTTAAGAGGAGCAAATTTAAATTAGTTATCAGATGTAACCTATGTCAAGCTAAGCAAGAGACTAGGATCTATTTATTGATTCATTATTTTAATATAAGGGAGGTCTAGTAGAATATACTACATATATTTGGCATTTATTGGGTGTTCAATATCAATTTGTACTAATTTATATATGGATGGGAGCTTCTGATTGATCACCTCCTCTAAAGATTACTCTAGAAATTGATTCCCCCACATGATAGGTTAGTAAGGAAATAAGCAATTAGATATTTAGGGATAGTTGTTTTTTTTCTTTCTCTACTACCACCCTTTTGATTTATAATACCAATTACAAGACTATTCCCCTCTAGAAATGGTGGACTCTAGCCTATGCCACAAATCCCTATGAATGGGTTATAGAAAAAAAAAGGCATATAATGGATGTCATTTCCAAAACTAACAACACAAAATTGTTGGCCAAATAGAGAACTATTTGGGAACCCCTCCATCATCCCCCCTAAGTTGGCTAAAAATGAAATTTGATGACTCTACAAAGTGGGGGCAGGCAGTTAGAAGAGGATTTTATAAGAGATCACTATGACAACATGATCATTGCCTATGCATACAACTATGGGATTATTTTGTGGAGTCAAATTTTCCACTCTGTGTGGAACTCAAAATCTAACTATGTAATGAGACTCCAATGTAATAAATGAGGTTCTTATAGGAAATAATAATGTTGGCTGAAATATATCACTTGTCATTAATGATATCTATAACTATATATTAAGACTTGTTGAGAAATCCATTCAGTATGTGTACCATGATAGAAGTGGTGTGGTATATATGATGGAAATGATGGGACATGTGACCAATGACATGTATACTTGGGGAAGTATGAATGAGATTCAAGCTCATATTTAGGAGTTAATTATTAAGGATACCAAATGTGGAGAAAATCATTAGTGGAAGCAATTTGGTTGGTTGTTTGGCACATACTAATTATTATGATGGGTTGGCATAATTGTGACTATATTAGCATTAGTGAAAAAGGATTAAAGATTAGATGGAATAAAGGTGTAAAAGGTGATAATAATCACCAAAGTTGGCATCAAGAATTTTATAGGATATGGTGGGATTTTGAAAGAATTTAAAAGTTGAAGTTCATTAAATTTGATGGTATTGACATCATAAAGTATGGAAATGGGATTTTAAATGGTGTGGCACAAACTAAGGGTAATTATAAGTCTACTTAAGTTATGCCTCTCAAATGGTATAATTTCCTTAAGCCTTCACATTTGGGTTCTCCTTATTTCTTTTGCATTAGCTTGAATTTTTTGGGTGTTCTTTCTTGGCTGAGCTTTCAGTAGAAAGAGATTATAGTTATGTCTGATAGCTCTGAATATTTTATCAAGGATCTAGGGGCAAGAAAAGATATGGGTGGAAAACCAATGTAAATTGAGCCAAATTCCATTGAGAACTATAGGGAGCTAGCAGGGATGCACCTTAAAGAAGGATGGTTAATGTCATTTATGAAGAGCATTAAAGGATATGATGAGGCAATTTTGATGAATTTTGTTAACAACTGGATTAATGGGAGAGTGAGTGTGAATGAGATCTCTTTTGAGATTAATGAAGAAGTTATTACCAAAGTTAGTGGATTGTCCCTAAAGGGAAAGAAATGGAGAAAATAGACCCATGTCAAAGACAAATTGAGCCTTAATGATTTCTTCTGACCTAATGAGATCCCTATTCACGATCACAGTGGATTCATTAGAATGGAGCTCCCAAACCATTAGAATGAGGTATGTTATGTGATTATGAGATACCTCACTCTTGAGTATAGAATCCTGATATTATATTACTACCATTTTCCTCTTTTAAATTATTTTTTCAACAAAGATCTTATATCCTTTATGTTCTTTCTATTGCATTCCTTGGAGGATAATATTTTAAAGTAGGTTAGGGAAAGTGAAAAAGGGTAAAAATTACGTGGTCCTCTACTAGGCCTTCATGTAAAAATTGTATAAATTCCATGTAAGAACCCTTGTCCCATTCAACCTATAGGTGTGCAAGTTGTTCTACCTGACTTGTCCATCTATACCTCAACCCCTAAGCACTCTACAAAGATTGTGTCCACCCTGGATAAAAAATTAGAATGGATAAAAACATCCATATTGTGGACTTAGATATTAAATTTGAGGGTGGCAAGAGAAGAGCCATGAGATATAAGAAGAAGAGGGTTATTATGGACTTGGGTCCTAGAACAAAAAGCTCCCCTAGCTTTGAATCCACAGATAGTGGTAAATGTAATTTCCCCCATAAAAAGAAGAACAAAAATACTTGGAATAAACCGAGAAGGAAGGAGAAGGAGGAAGTGGGTGATAAGGGTAAGGGTGGGAATAGCAGCTAGTTAAGCCTCATATGTTCCCATATTTTTGATACTTTAAAGACTAAAACCCTTGAGAGTTTCAAGGGTAGAAAGGTTGAGACTCTAACATCCCCCCAATGAGTGGCTTGTAGAAGTGAAAAAACCCTAGAGTGGAACATTAAGACTCAGAATGTGGGTCATGGGGACATTAAAAGGAACTAGAAAAGGCTACCTAAGATAAAAGAGACTATGAAGTAGAGGTTTGATGATGTCACTAGGTATTTTGTGAAGGTGATATACTCAGTAACCTCTACCATTCACCTAATCCATACTCAAGAGTAGGTCCTAACTGTAGAAGTGGGGGTAGACATATGGGCTCCCTGCTAGTGGATGATTGGCTTTGACAAGTTTGGATATGATGGAAAGAATAGAGAAGGAAAAGGGGAAGTATTACCCCCTTTTTATTTTATTTTAGTTAATGCTACTTTTACAACACCCAATCATTGGGGACTAAATTAATGGTGTGTATTGAGACTATCAATGTTATTTTATTTGTAAATTTCATGCTCAATACAAGTTATGGCTTAGTTTCTAGTAACTAGGATAATGTTGTTTTATAGTTTTCTAACTCATATATGGGATACTATGATTTCTAATTTTTTTAAATTGAAAAGGGGGGTTGTCTTAATCTTGAAATGTATGTTAAATATTAGGTTGTTGATTTTTTTACTTTGGGTGAGCTCTCATTTTGGTTTTCTTTCAATTTGAAAAACAACTAACAAATAAATGATGAGATATAGAATATCAAGATATCAAAAAATAACAATCATGAAATGTTGCATATAAATTTAGAGTTCCCATGTATAAATTGTATGACTTGCATAGGAACCTTTGTCCCATTTAGCATATAAGTGTGCAAGTTGTTCTCCCCAACTCGACCCTCTATACCTTGACCCCTAAGAACTCTACAAACATTGTGACCACCCTGGATAACTAGACCCCAAAGTATAACATTTTAAAGAAAATCAAAATGGAGAAAAACATCTAGATTGTGGATTTGGATATTAAATTTGAGGGTGGTAGGAGAAGAACCATAAGACATAAGAACAAGAGGGTTAATTTGGACCTTCATACCTAATAATAATTAGAACAAACCAAGTAGGAAGGAGGAGGAGGAAGTGGGTGATGAGGGCTAGGATGGGGATAGAAGCTAGTTAAGCCCCATGTATTTCCATGTTTTTGATAATTTAAAGACTAAAACCCTTGAGAGTTACAAGGGTGAAAAGGGAGAGACTCTAACCTTTCCTCAGCAAGTGGCTGGTAGAAGTGAACCAACCCCTAAGAGAAACATTGAGACTCCAAATGTGGGTCATCCAGACATTAAAAGGATCCTGAGAAGGCTACCTAAAATAAAAGAGACCTTGGAATAGAGGTTTGATGATGTCACTAGGTTTTATATGAAGTTAATATACTTGGTGGCCTCTACCCTTCACCTACTCAATGCTTAGGAAGAGGGCCTTATTGTAGGAGTGGGGGTAGATAGTATGGGCTCCCTACATAGGTTCTTAGTGGATGACTGGCTTCAATTATTTTTGAATAAGATGTAAGAGATATAGAAGGAAAAGGGGAAGTAGTACCCACCTTTATTTTATTTTAGTTTATGTTATTGTTATAGCACTTGACCCTTAAGGGCTAAATTAATGGTTCTTTTTTAGACTATCAACAATATTTTGTTCATAAATTTCATGCTCAACACTAGTTGTAGATTAGTTTCTAGTAATTGGGATAATTATTTTTACAATTTTTAATCTTTTAACTGGGATACTATGATGTCTTATTTTTTGAAATTGAAAAGGGGGTGGGTTAAATCTTGAAACGTGTGTTAAATAGCAGGTTGTTGCTTTTTGTACTTTGGGTGAGCCCCCATTTTTGGTTGCTTTCAATTTGAAAACAACTAACAAAAAAATGATGAGATATAGCATATCAAGATATCAAAAAATAACAATCATGAAATATTGCATATCAATTTAGAGTTATCATGAACAAACTATATGACTTCCATAGGAATATTTGTGCTATTTAGCCTATAAGTGTACAAGTTGTTCTCCCCAACTTGATCATCTATACCTCAACCCCTAGGAACTCTAAAAATATTGTGACCACCCTAGATAGCTAAACCCTAAAGAATAACATTTTAAGGAAAATCAAAATGGAAAAAAATCTAGATTGTGGAATCAAATGTTAGATTTTAGGGTGGTAGGAGAAGAGCCATGAAACATAAGAACAAGAGGGTCAATGTGGACCTTGGTCCTAGAACGTAAAGCTCCCCTAGCTATGAATCCATAGATAGTGGAAAATGTAAACCCTCCCCATAAAAAGAAGAAGAACCAAAATATTTGGAAGAAATTGAGTAGGAAAGAGGAGGATGAAGTGGGAAATGAGGGTAAGGGTGGGCTAGAGGCTACTTAAGCCCCATGTCTTCCCATGTTTTTGATACTTTAAAGACAAAAAGCCTTGATAGTTTTGTGGGTGAAAAGGGAGAGTCTCAAACCTCCCCCCAATGAGTGGTTGGTAGAAGCAAAAAAACCCCCGAGAGGAACATTGAGACTCATAATGTGGGTCATGTATGTTCGAAATATAAGAGGAGTAACTAGGAGAGGAGGGATGAATTGGTTACTAAAAATATAAATCTTAGATCCCTTACATGTCAGTATAAATCAAAACATAAACTCTAATAAATTGTATTCTGCTATAACTCAGTAAACACACAGGCACTCAGTTAATGTGTAACTTGGAAAATACTAAAAAATCATTTGTTTCCTAGCAATAACTTATTTTTAAGATGCTAAATTTGATTAATATTAATTAAACTTAGTTTCATACACATGAAATAAAATAGCATGAACACAAGTGTTACTAAGATTTTTATGTTGAAACCCAATTTGGGAAAAGCCACCTATTGCAACTAGTTACTATTTTTCACTCTTTTGAAGTGAGCCCTATTAGAAGCCAATACAATTAAAGGTTACAAAACACACTATTAGGTGTGACCCTATTAGAGGATTTAATCACGTTGTTAGGAGTGGCCTTTTTAGAGGTCTTTAGACACATCAAGTAGAAATGCCACCTTGTTAGAGGATTTATAATGGCTGTTAAGCCAACCCACTTAAGAGATTTAGATCATTGCTACAATGATTAGAGGGTAACAATGAGAATGACCTAATTCCTGATGCAACTAAATTGCTGATTACAGATCTCAATTTTGGCTTGAGTACTGGATCCTTTTTGATCGAATGTATCTTTGCAGATCCATATGGATATTCTACTTATCCTTCAAATTTTCTTCCTCTTTGCATCTTCTTATCTTCTATTACTTGCACACACTTTCAAATCCAAAACTTGACCTTATATTTATATCTTAAACATTGTTAAGTTGGCTTGAATACAACTTATAACAATTAATATTCATCTTCTTAGTTGGCTAAAATGATTAAACATAATCATTTAACTCAATAATACAAAACCAGATAGACCTTCATTAGCCAACCTTTCTCGATAGACACTAACCAAAATGATTTCCTTTGTTAACCAAGTGAGCTTAGTTAACACTAGTTTTCATGCCAACTATTTTGTCTCCTAAGTGAATTAGTATACACTATCTTTTGTGAATTGTCTTTGGTAATCGAGTGAGCTCAATTAACACTCATTATCTTCAAAATTTCCTTAATCTCCCGAGTGAACTTGGTAGACACTAGCTTCTAAACTTGTCATGTATAGGAATCCTTAGAAGCCATAGAAAACTATATTCATTGCATGAATGAGCTCAACAAACACTGACTGGTGAATGTATGACATTTGTATAACATCAATGACAATGTATAATTGACCAATTTCTTTCAACAATCTCCCTCTTTGGCATTGATGGAAACACAACATGTCATAATACAATGAAATTTATAGATCAAAATAAGGAAAATATCCTTAGTTTCATTCTAATTCTCATCCATGAGAACTCCCTCTATTAGTGTGAACTCCCTCTATCTTCAATCTTCTCCCTCTATCCAAAAAACTCTTCTATCTTCAATATCTTCATTTGATAGAAAATTCTCCTTCTTTGATATTAGACCAAGTTCTTCAATTTCCTTACTTTTTACATTTTTCTCTTTTATAAAATGAATTATGACATTAAAATTCTCCCTCTTTGACATCCTATGCTAAAGACTATGAATAATGTAGTTTCTAATGTACCTCAAGTACTGATTTATATGCAATCTATCCTTTTCTTACTACATCAACTTTACTAATCTTCAATATGCATTGGCTAATGCATCACTAAATAATATTTAGTGAGCCTCAGATAGGGGAATGGCCCCTAGCTTACCTCTTAGATACAAAAATGCAACCTTAGGTAATGACTTGGTAAATATGTCTCCAATCTGGTTTTTAGTATTCACATATTCCAATCTTACTTCCTTGTCTTGCACCAATTCTCTCAAGAAATGATATTTTATTGCAATGTGTTTGGTCTTGGTATGCATCACTAGATTCTTTGAAATATTGATTGCATTGGTGTTATCATAGAAGATAATCACTAGTTCTTTGATTTCTATCTTCATACTTGCCAATATTTGCTTGAACCAAACAATATTGGAACAATTGATTGCTGCTGCAACATATTTTGTCTCTACTATTGACTAAGAAGTGCAATTCTACTTCTTGCTTGTCCAAGACACTGCCTTTTACTAAGAAGAATGTCCCACTAGTGGTGCTCTTTCAGTCATCAATACTTCCTTCCCAATCAACATTAGTAAAACATTGTAAGTCTTAGTTACCTACTTTAATTTACCATAGGCCATAATCTTTAGTACCCTTTAGATACCCCATGATTCTTTTGATTTCCATCATATGATTTTCTTTAGGATTTGTTTAGAAGCTTGCCACCATACCAATTGCAAGAGTAATGTCAGGCCTAGTATGTATAACATACTACAATTTTCCAATCATTGATATGTATGTGGTTTGATCTACCTCCTTGAAATCATCATGTTTAGAAAGCTTATGTGTAGTAGACATAGGTGTTCCAACTAGTTTTGAGTCTTCAATTCCAAACTTCTTTAGTATCTCTTTGATATATTTAGACTAAGTAATGTAGATAACATCTTTCTTTAGTTAAATCTGTAATCCAACAAAGAATTTTATCTTTCCAAACATGGACATCTCAAATTATGAACTTATTTCTTCTAATTCTAGCGAACAATGTGTCATCCACAAAGATTTTTGCCAACATAATTTTCTTGCCTAGACCTTCTTTGATATATAGTCCATTGTTGTCATTTTTTCTTTGAAAACCAATATTTATGAAGTAGTTATGAAGTGTTTTGTACCAATCCCTAGGATCTTACTTGAGACAATATAATGCTTTATGCAATTTACAAACCATATCCTTCCTGCTAGGATCAACAAAACCTTCTGGTTGTTCTATGAAAACTTCTTCTTCAAGAATTACATTCAATAATGTAGATTTTACATGCATTTCATATAATTTGAATCCTCTATGTGCTACATATGCTGGTAAAGTCCTAAAAAATTCCAATCTTGCAATAGGAGAAAAATTTTCACCATAGTCAATATCTTCTTCTTGAGATTAGCCTTTACAAATAAACCTTGCTTTGTTTCTTGAAATTTTTCCATCTACATTCAACTTACTTTTGAAAACACACTTTGTGCCAATTAAATTTTTATCCTTGGGTATATGAACAAGAGTCTAGATCTTAATCCATTCTATTTGTTCTATTGCTTCATTCATTGCTTCAATCCAACTTTCATTTTCCAAAGTATTTTTAACATTTCTAGGTTCAACTTAAGCAAGAAGACATGTACCTTTCAACTTGTTTCTAGTCATTGTACCACTAGACTTGTCTCTAATGACTTTCTCAGGTGCATGGTGTCTTCTAACATATCTTTCTAATATAGGTACTTTGGATTTGGAACTTGTTTCACATAGCTTGGCATGATCTTTGATCTTAGGTCCCATTGTTTGTGACTTGAGTCCTCTTGAGGAATTATGTTGTATTGGCTAGAACTCGGTAGCTTAAGAATGTGACTTAGGTCCTTTAGACTATGACTCAGGTTGCACTAGTTGTAGCTCAGGTACTTTTGGAGATTTTGGGGATTCATTAGATGAAGCTTCTTGACTTGTAGTTAGATTTGGTAATGTATTAGGTTCATAATACATACATATTTTGTAATCCTTAGGTTCTTTTCTACTTTCTTCTTGACTCTTTTTTGCAAACTCATCAATTCTTACACATGTACTTTCTATGATTTTATGAGTAGTTAGATTCAAACATTTATATGATTTACTTCTACAAGAGTAACCTAGGAATATTCCTTCATCACCTTTGACATCAACTCTTCCTTTCCTAGATTCCTTCAAGATATAACATTTACTACCAAATGCTTTCGAGTAACTTACATTAGGTTTATAGCCATACCATATCTCATAAGGTGTTTGATTTGAGTCTTTCTTTAATTGTACTCTATTTAAGGTATGTACTATTGTATTGATTAATTATTTCTAGTATTTGATTGCAACATTATTTTCTATCAATAGGGTTCTTGCATACTCCATGATAGAATTGTTTCTCCTTTCTACTATACCATTTTGCTAAGGTGTACCAGGGGATGATACACGTCTTTTAATTCTTCTTTCAATATAAAATTTGTTGAATTCATTAATGATGAATTCACCTCCTCTATCTAACCTTAGACATTTCATTTTTTTCCTGTCTCTTTTTTTTAACTCTAGCTAGATATCATTTAAACTTTTGAAAGGTTTTAGATTTTTCTTCTAAATACTTAACAATCATCATTCTAGAATAGTCATCAATAAATAAAATAAAATAATTATCTCCAATATGCCTATCTATTCCAATAGGTCCATAGAGGTATATATGAACCAACTCCATGACTTCTTCCAAATGATAGTTTTTGTCTTTGAAACTAGTCTTTCCCATCTTTCCAATTTGAAATTTTTTGCATAGACCCATATTAGGTTTCTTCAAACTAGGAATGCCTCTTACTTTTTCTATTTTTTCTTACCTTGACTAAATTATCAAAGTTCACATGACACAACTTTTTATGCCATAACCAACTTTCTTCTATTTAAGCAATAAAGCATGAACTTTCACTAAGATATAGGTAGAATAAATTACCTTTAGTTTGTTTACCAAACCCAACTAGATTTCCTTTTCCATCTAGTAGCTTAGCTTTCCCATTCATGAATTTCACCTTGAAACAAATGTTATTCAACTATACCAAACTCAATATATTAGTCTTTATTCCCTCAACCCAATAGGCATTGTCACATCTAAGCTTATTTGTTAGTGAAATACAACCTTTATCTTTTATGCAACAAGGTTCATTGTTCCCAAATCTAACACTTCCACCTTCATAATGTTCCATATGTTTAAACTTTGATTTGTAATCATTCATATGATAAGAAAAACCACTATTAGTAATCCATGTATCATTCTTACTAAAATGATAAATAATTGCCATCTTATCTAACTCATCATCAGATTCATCTTTTACAACTATATAGAACATCTCATCATTATCACTACTATCAAAATCTTTAGCCATAAAACAATATTTCTTACCTTTATTTTTGAATTCATTGTAGCTCTTGAAATCCTTTCATGACCCATCAAGTATCAAAATATATGTTGATATATCTAGTCCTAAATAACAAAATTGAAATACAATATCTATACTATGATGGGTCGGGGTGAGGCCTTACATCCTCACCCCTAGGCATCAACTTCCTCCTAGAGTTCATAAAAAAAAGATAGGGGTATTGTGCTCTCTGGTACATCTCACAATAGGTGTATCATAGTCATGCTCTAGGCCATGCTTAGGAGTAATATATTCATACTGAGGACTATTTTTTTCCACTATGAGGTGCATTTAATCTTGTCAACTCAAGGACATATAGTTGAAATGGTTAGCACAGAATGTGCACTAGGTCTCTTAATGAGTCACTAAGCTTATGCTATAGGAAAGTAAAATACAAGGAAAAGAACTTACACTAATGTTGTAGGAAACTAACACACTTAACTCTATGAATACTAGAAATATAATGAAAGGATAACAAATATTTTAACTAGGTGCATACACTATAATTGTTCTCACATATGCTATAGGAACATTCATAAAGTACAATGATATAGAAAGAAACTTACAACTTCTACTTACAATACTAAGAATTCTTGGAAATAAATCTATTCTATCCTAATCTAATCCACCTTCCAAGTGGGCCCCCTTGGTCCACTTCACTAAACTACTAACACAAGATAGAAGCCAAAAACTATTTCATTAGATCTCAAAAATTCATTACATAACACAAAACTATAAAAGCATAACTTTAAAAGTCAATATTCTATTCTCATAAACTATTTATTTTGATTGGCTAAAAACTAACACACTTGGGTCGATTCCTATATATATAGAAAATCAACACTTATTTCATAACATCAAAGTAAATGACCTAGCTTTAAATCTACAAGAGAGAAAATATGAGAATAACAACTAAAGGTGGAAAGAAGGAATAATGGCTTAAGGTAGGAATAATAAAGTTTGAACATTTTCTCACCATAGAATAAATGTAGAGAAGGCAATAAGTCCTTATAGCTCCTCCTTACTCACTACTATGTCTTCTAGAACCATTGTGACTTTCCTCTATCGTGGCTACTCCTTAGCATTCTCTTCTCCTTGAATGCTGTTGGCACTCAACTTTTGAATTCCTCCAATCATCTTCCAATCTTCATTAACAAGTTAGTTTCAATACAAAGATATGTTTGTAAATAGAAATTCATCAAATTAAATTCAAATATAAGAACACACATTTTGATAAGTATATGAAATACTACATACTATATATAATATTAGCAAAAAATGGCATAATTTCTACCCATAAGTTTATCATAGGTTCAGTAAACATAGGTCCACAAATTTTTTGACAAAGATAAAATAGAGTATCAACAAATTATCCTAAAACTATCATGAAATAAAGGCAAATTTTGTTATCATCGTCTAGCCCCTGCTTAACTAATGCTTGTCCTCAAGCATTGCATTTCTTTGTTAATGACCTGAACTCTCCAATATTTGTCATTTTTTTCCTATTGCTCTTGAAAGTGTAGTAAAATACTCTAGTTCTCTCCCAAACTTCCCTCCTATGATCTTCCTATAGCTTATTGTGTCTATCACCATTAATGTCATATAACGGCCATAGAAGCATTAGAGGCTGGATGGTTAGGGGACACCACAATTATGGTCTAATCTACTTCCCTAACTCTAAGTATTTTGGAACCCTAAGAAGTGATGCTTCCAAGTTAATAGGATTGTGTGGTTTTGAATTTTAAAGATATTCAAGTAGTCTGGCCCATCTACTCCTAGCACCAGTCATAGCTCTCTAAAAATAAAACTTGGGTAGATTTTCATAGTCAGCAAAAACCTTAGCTATGATAGCAAAGATCCTATCCCTTACTTCTAGATTCTTCTTTCCATATCTTAATGTGAACCAATCCCTAAGAACTTCATCTGGCTTGCTACTTTCTGCTCTTAAAGGCAAAGGTTCTATCCTTTCCTCATCGCTGTAATTATTTAGCTACCTGATGTAGTTTGCTTCATTGGACATCTAGGACATAAGGGCTCTTAAGTGTATATCCCCTATGTAAAAAAAGGGATTCCATTGAGTCTCTAAAGGGATAGAAAAATTATTAACATATAATTCACAAAGTAAATTCTATTGCTAGGGTGGCAGAGTTTGATATAGTCCATAAAATTCTTGTGCTAATTTGAACTCTACATTAACATTCTTAAGAGTTAACATTAATTGAAACAAAAGAAATTTCTCTTTCAAATAGAGAGCATAAACTCTTGGTGGTGATCTACAAGCAAGGGCTTGATCAACTAACTTAAGGGTATGGTCCATTTGTTTCTTTTGGCTTGCTAACTGTTCCTTTAAATCTGCAATTTCTTCACCTTGAGATGCTATAATCTCATTCATCTCTTTCTTCTCTTCTTTCCACAAGGCCTTAGCAAAAAAATGTTGTCCATACAACTAAAAAAGGAGTTTCTATAGTGTGATAGAACTACTATCTTCTTCATGATCTCTTTTCCTTTTTCTTTGTTCCTACCATAAATGTTCTACAAAACTAGTAATCGATGTTGATTTATGGGGAACAAGGGTAGTGTTTGGATCAACATATTCAAGAACTATTTCATCCATATAGCTAGAAGTACCTAGTAGGTCTACTATGGTATCATCTAGATTTTCTTAAGTTTTAACCCTACATTCCTTAGTAGGATTTTTGGGAATGCTTGTATTCTTAAGATGGGGAGGAGAGTGATCAGAAACAATTTACACAAGGGATTCCTTAGTGGATGTTTTAGACATAGTGGAATCTTTAGAAACTTTCCCTCTCATCCTAGGGCTTCTCCTTATAGGGGTTTCTTCTTGCATCATAGCCTTTTGCTTACTTTTATCTTTGGGTGTCTTTGCTACATGAGTGGTTACTACAGGACTTTTCTTTATTCTCTTTTGTTTTCAAATTGTAGGGTTCAACTCTTCCTTTTCCTAAAAAGAGATTTCTTCCTACAGTTTTTGTTTCTTCTTGTCTTTGCTAGAAGTAGGTTTTAGGGTCTCTTGTATAGGTGAAGGCACATTTTCTTAAATAGAGATAGTTTCTTGCACCTTTTCTTGGGTTTTTTCAACTTCATCCTCTTGGGTATTTTGTTCAGTAGGCTCATTGGTAGGGACATTTTCCTCACTAGGCTATTCACTAGGGGTAGCTTGGGGTTGCAGAGTTTTGGCTTGCACAAATTCATCCCATGTCATGGGAGACACATCCCTAAGTGACCTCTCTATTAGTAACTTGATTAAATCATGATGATTAATGGAATTATCTTTTCCTTTTTGAGTCTCTTCTACACTAATGCAAAGCATATTATACAAGAAATTTGAAATGTTTACTATAAAATTATGCCTTACACAACTAAGTAATTTGAAATAATGTGCATGCAATTATGAGAATCTATCTTTGGATGTGAAATATCTGATTATGTGCATGGTTAATTCATTTTATGGTGGCGGCAATGACATTCTCTTGCAATCCTACTTTGTAATGTCCATTTGAGGATCAGGCAGCCTAGTAAATTGAGCTCTTCTTGACCTTGCATCATGTGTGCTAGGGTAATGTTATCCAACTATAGGCAACCTAGTCTCTTCAGCAATGTGTTCCTCTATTGAAATCACTATTAAACCCCAAATGAAAGCATCGCCCTCATTGAATGTCCTTGCAAATTCTATGGCTGCCTCCTCATCAAATGTGGTTAAACTCAAAAAATACCCTAGCCATCCACATGCATTAAACCTTCTTACAGCTTCTATGCCTGAGAGTAACACATTGTGCTCCATTGGTTCTCTCCTTTACAACTATCCACCCATTCTCTTAACACTTCCTTTGTTTACTCTATTTCCCCCATATTGTATTCAAGCTTCAAACTACTTTGTTATTTTACAGACTCAACTCACACTTCTTTGTTTTAGAATGCAATTAATATCATAACAAATTTTATGCACAATAATATGAATTTTAATGAAGGAAAATAATGAATATGTGTGAGAATTATTCAAAAATGAGGTTTGGATCACATAAAATTTAAATATAAATCACATCACAACTTAACACAAAAAATCATTCAAAAAAAAAGGGAGTACAACACCTCACTTGTGTACTTATGGCAATTAATTTTCATTAATGAAGGGAATGTGAAGATTTGAATTTTTTTTCTATAGATAAATAGAAATGTCATTGGATATTAGTGACCTTCCTTTACCCTTGCTAAATTTGGACAAGTGTCTACACTTGTCAGACCTAGTATGGGTAAGGGACTAGCATAGTGCCACCATTATATAAATTATGTAGTATTAAATATATTTAATGAAATCTACAGACTATAAGTGAATGATAATTCAAAAATGTTATACTTGTCATTCTGATTATTGCACATACCAAAAAGGTGGTAGAAGTGATATTAGGATCAGCAGCATCCGTCAGCATCTCGTGGGGTTTATTGAAAGCATGAAAAATTGATGATGTGGAAAGTGGATGGATGGAAGATAAATAAATGAGATGAGGTGGATGGGTGGAAGGTAAAGAGATGAGATGGAAAGAAAAAGTGAATAGAAAAGTGAAATTTATGTGAACATAAAGTCTTTATTATGAGCATGAACAAAGAAACTAATTTTGAAGAATGACAATTGGATGGTTGACACCTTTGGTTGCAGGAAGATTTACTTGATCTGTATTTGAATCTAGCTATTGAAACTGCTATAGGAAGTTTGCTTTTGTTTAGGGCCATTTGTATAATTTCAATCTATGAACACTGACTAATAGTTTGAAAGATACTAGATCAATGGTAGTTAGTTGAACTCCATTATCAAATACATGACTAATTTCATATGATCCTAGCCATCTTATCTGCAAATTTCCTAGCATATCTTTAAATCTGGAATCATATAGTAGTGCGTAGTCACCAACTTAAAATTGTTTACTAATAATATGAGAATCATGCCATTTTTTCCTTTGTTTCTATATCAGTTTAGAATGTTCCAAATTAGCTTTGCACATTTCATCTAGAGAATTGAGATGTAGAAGATGTTCTCTTTGTGCTATAGGAAGTTCAATATCCAATGCCAATGCTATCCTTAGAGTTTTATGTTCAAATTCAATTGGAAGCATTGCTACCTTACCATATAAGAGCTTGAATGGTGTGAATCTTGTAGTAGTCTTCAATGTTGTTCTATAACCCCAAACAACTTCTTGTAATCTGTTGCTCCAAACCCTTCGGTGCAAATGGACTATTTTTGTTAAGATGTTCTCCAGCTCATGGTTTGTGACCTCTATTTATCCATTAGCTTGTGACCTCTATTCATCCATTAGCTTGAGGGTGATAAGGAATATATTTCTAGTGCTTAATGTTATATTGTTTCATCAACTCTAAGATTAGATTAGAGGTGAATTGTGTACCTTAGTCATTGACTAGCTCTTTGCATACACCATAGCAAGTAAAGATCCCTTGATATAGAAATTTAGCAACTTTTTCATCATGAGCATGCTTCATAGCCTTAACTTCAACCCATTTTGTTAAGTAATCAGTGCACATAAGAATATAGGATTTTCCATTAGATGGAGGATCAATTGGACCAATGAAGTCCATTCCCCATTTGTCAAATGGTGCTAATGCCATCTGAGGATTAAGAGGCATTTCATTTGTTCTTGTTGGCCAGCCCATCCTTTGACACTTGTCACACTTCCTTGTATAGTTGATTGCATCCTTGTGAAGTGTAGGCCAATAATAACTAGTTGTCAAGATTTTGAAAGTTCTTCTTTTTGTTGTAAAGTGTCCTCTGCATGGTCATTATGACATGCATGTAGAATGTCATATGTTTCATCTTCTCTCACACATGTTCTCATATCTAGTGTAAAACAAGAGATTATCTATCAAGGAAAAATTAAAACTTTTCTCTACAAGTAGCTTCTTTTCCTTGTAGGAAAAATGTTTTGGTATTTTATTGGCTACAATGTAGTTAGCAATGTTTACATACCATGGAGTTTGAACAGTAATATGAAACACATGCTCATATGAAAATGCATCATCTAGCAAAGTAGTGTCAGTATCATCATGATGGATTCTTGATAAATAATTAGCTACAACATTGGATTTTCCAAGCTTATCAACAATAGTTATATCAAATTTTTGCAACAATAGTAACCATCTTGCTAACCTACCTATTATACCAGGTTTATTTATGAGATATTTAATTGTTGCATGATCAATATGAACAAATATGGAATAGCTAGTTATATAATGCCAAAATTTGTTGAGGGCATAAGTTAATACTAATAATTATTTTTCAATCATAGTGTAGTTTAGCTCTAGTCCATGAAGACTCTTACTGATATAATAGATTGCATTTTCAAGATTTTGGGATTGTTGTGCTAGGAATACACCTATGGCATAATCAGAAGCATTTGCATATATATGAAAAGGTAAATTCCAATCAGGGCCTTCTAAGACTAGGGTTGTAGTCAGAAGTTTCTTAAGCTACAGGAAGGCTTTATCACATTTGTATGTCCAACTAATTCAGCTTCTTTTGTGAGTAACTTATACAAAGGACTAGCTATTTTGCTGATATGTTTTATGAAATGTCTGTAATATCTAGCATGACCTAGAAAGGATCTTACATCTTTTGACTTTTTAGGTATGTGCAATGTTTGAATTACCTCTATCTTAGCTGGATCTACTTGTATTCCTACAACTAAGATGAAATGACCAAGTACTACAGCTTCTTGCATGAGCATGAAACACTTTTCACTGTTAAGTGCCAAATTATGTTATTGAAATCTTACCAAAACCTTTTCAACATTCACCATTGCTTCCTCAAAAGTGACTCCAAATGTTGTGAAGTCATCCATGTAGATTTCCATGCAATCATGTGATATATCAACAAAGACGCTAATGACAGCTCTTTGGAATGTTGTAGGAGTATTATATAGACCAAATGGTAAAATAGAGTATGCAAAAGTACCCCATGGACACATAAATGTGGTTTTGTCTTGATCTTCAGGAGCAATACCGATTTGATTATAACCACTATACCCATCTAGAAAAGAGAAATACTTCTTTCTAGCTAATGTGTCTAGAACTTGGTCTATGAATGGTAAAGGAAAGTGATCTTTTTTAGTAGCTTTGTTTAACTCTCTGTAATCTACATAGATTCTCCATTTTCCTCCCTTTTTAAGCACTATGACCAAGGATGACACCCATCTACTATTAGATATAGGATAAATAAAACCAACATCAAGCAATTTTTGCAATTTAGTTTTAACTATCTCTCTAAGGCTTGTATTTATCCTTCTCTAGGGTTGACAGAGTGGTAGACAACCTTCATTGATGTATATCCTATGAGTGCATAGTGTAGGACTCAACCCTTTCATATCACTATAGTCCCATGCAAAGGTATTTTCATGCTTTTAAAGCAATTATTTTAATTTTTCCATCTATGTGGGTGTTAATTTAGGATTAACATGGAAATTATGACCTTTAGTTAGTTCAACAATAGTGGTGGACTCTATCATAGCAGCTCCAAAGATTGGAGTTGCTTCTAATTTACAAGATAAAAGTGGATAAAGAATTTCAAGTTCTTTAAGCAAAGTACAATTCTTATCATATTCTTCATATGTGATTAATTCGAACGTAGAACTTTCAAATATATCTTTTTCTACCACACAACTGTTAGTGAAGATACTTTGAACTGCTGAATCTTTGTCTTGCAATTTTAGAAAAGACTATCTATGTAACATCATGAGCTATACTATGGAGTTTAACTCTTCTTCTTCATCTCCTAAATCTTGCCAAATAGATGTGCTTAGATCTGGTAATGGTTGGGATGGAGGATATAAATCAAATTTCTTTGTTGCTTGGCCATTTGATATGGTCATATTCCCTAATTTGCAACTTATGTTTGAATCAACTATGGCTAACCATGGTCTATTTAAGATGATAGGATAACCAGATAGATTAACTTTGGGGGATAAAATCATGAAGTCTATAGGATATTCTAGAGAATTTAAGGTTACAACTATATTTTCTATCATCCCATTAGAGGTAATAGTATCCTTCTATTGTCAACTTCTTCATAGTATCCTTGGTCATAACATTTATAGAAGCTCCAATATATATTAAAGTATTTTTAACAAACTAACCTTTTATACTAACATTCACTACTAGACTTCTTGGATCAGAATATTTTGGTGTAATCAATTTCCCTAGCATGATGTCAACCAATTATCCCACAACATGGGCTATGGTGGGGCCCTTATTCTTCCTTCTAGGCTTCTTTAAGCAGGCTTCCCTAATAGCTTTTCCATAAACTATAACATCCTTAATGGCTTGAGAAAAAGGTATTTGGACATGCATGTTTTTCAACTAATCAGCAATATTAAAAGGCTCTTCCTCTATTTTTTCATGTTTCTTTTGTATCAATTTTTCTAGAAAAGGAGGTTCTACTGTTGGTTGAGCTAGGGTTGACATAGTAACATTAGTTGAGTCAACAATTTCAGAAACTAAGGGTTTTGATGCTATAGGAGAGTCTGTTATTTCAATTATAAGAGGTGATTTAGGCATTGGTAAAGTTGTACCAGATCTCAGATGTATTTTAGCAACATTCAGGGTGTAGGCAGGATTTTACTAAGCATCAACACTATACATGGGTTGTTGTGGCTATTGGCTATTTGGGTTTGGTTGAGGTTGTGTAGGTAACTATGTTTGCCTTTGAGGTCCAAAATTTGTAGGTGGTGGCATTAGAGAAGGTGGTTGAACTAGAGGTGGTAATTATGGAGCACTAGTATTTTGGTTAGGCCATTGTTGAGATCCCCTCCATTGATTTGTAGACTACCAATTTCGTTGGGGTAGTTTCCATTGGTTCTACTAGTTTTGCCAATAGTTCTCTTATTTTTGCCATTAGCTACTCTATTGGTTAGGCCAAGGTGGTTGGGAATTCTGAGGCCATTGGGATTGTTGTGAGTTGTTTTGCCCAACATTGTTCCAATTGGGTTAATTTTGTGGAGGACTTTGGGGATTACAATTTTGCCATTGGTTACCATATAAATTTGAATTTTGCAAGGGATCTTGAGCCATACCTTGATGTTGGGCCCATGGTTGGAATTGAGCAACAAAGAATACTTGCTCATCATCTCCCTCTATCTTGACATACTTAGTTGGAAGATGTTGTTTCTCCATGCTTGCGATCAGTTTACATTAGCAATCCTTCTTTTTCTTCTGGCAATGAGGGCAGTAGTTAGCTAGTTGTAACTTAGCTTCAAGTTTCTTCTTCTTTGCAGTCATTGTATCTAGATGTGTAGCAATATCATTGATGATGTCTTGTTTGAAGTTTGACAATAAATTAGATATCTCAAGCTTTGAAATTCCTTAACTAATTCCTTTAGTGACTATGGTACAAGGTCCTCAACCTTTCTTCATGGTTGAACTTGAATAGTTTTGACAGATCTTCTTAAGGTCATCCAAGGAAGCTTGATATACATCACCACTAGCCATCAAGTCCAATGCTTCTAGACAGTCATCATTCACAACTTTCAAAAAGACTAGCTTTTGTGAATCCTCCGACAATACATCTTGAGGGTTCTTCTATAGTATATATAAAAAATGTGAAACATAATCTTCCAATGTTTCTTCCTCCTATGATATCCTAAAGATACCATCCCCTCTTGAACCAAATGCTTTGTAATATTCTTTATACTTATGTTGAAATAGAGCTTGCATCTCATCCCAACTTCTTGCTGCATTGGCTCCTAATCCCATGAACTATCGTAGAGCTAATTCTTTCAATGTTGCTAGAAACAATTTAATCCTATTGCCATCAATGTTGTAGTCAAAACTATGACAAACTATGTCAAATTCAAACAAGAAAGTATTAGGGTCTTCAGTTGCAAGGCCATAGAACTTCAAAGGGTAGCTACAGGTATATTCTTGAGATTATTAGTATTTAGAAGGCTTGGGAGAGGAAATGGAAAAGTAGGTTGTACCATGACTAGAGGTATTAGATTATGAGGTTGCTGCTAAAAAGGGACATTGGGTACTGGATGATTAACAACTAGTGGATTTAGAGTAGTGTTTTCAAGAAAATTGGCCAATACTTTAGTGAAAAGTTGAAGACCACTTATATCTATTGGTTCAACTCTTGATGATGATGCTATGGGAAAAATAGGGCTTGCATCTTCAAAAGGTAACTCAACTTCTTCTTCTTCTTCTTCAACTTCTTTGTTCAAATTAACATACTCCTATAGAAGAAATCTATCTTATTCCTCTTTGATGCATGCAATTAAAATTTTCACATTGGTGAAAAAAAATTCAAACTAGAGATTTCCAAAAAAAAAAAACTTATCTAAGAACTATGACTCAAAAATGCTCCTAGCTTGACACCATCCCTGACAATAGTGTCAAAAATTGTCCGTCTCACAATAGATTTATTATAGTCATGCTCTAGGCCATGCTTAGGAATAATATATTCAAACTAAGGACTATTTTTCCCACTATGAGGTGCATTTAATCTTATCAACCCAGGGATGCATACTTGAAATAGTTGACATAGTATGTGCACTAGGTCTCTTATGAGTCACTAAGCTTATGCTATAGGAAAGTAAAATACAAGGAAAGGAACTTACACTATTGTTGCAAGAAACTAACACACTTAACTCCATGAATACTAGAAATATAATGAAAGGATAAAAAAATTCCAACTAGGTGCATCCACTATAATTGTTCTCACATATGATGTAGGAACATTGACAAAGTGTGATGCTATAGGAAGGAACTTACGACTTCTACTTACAATACTAAGAATGCTTGGAAATAAATCTATTCTATCCTAATCTAATCCACCTTCCAAGTGGGCCCCCTTGGTTGGCTTCACTAAACTACTAACACAAGATAGAATCCAAAAACTATTTCATTAGATCTCATAAATTCATTACATAACCCAAAACTATAAAAGTATAACTGTAAGAGTCAACAGTCTATTCTCATAAACTATTTCTTTTGACTGGCTAAAAACTAACACACTTGGGTCGATTCCTATATATATATATATATATATATATATATATATATATATATATATATATATATATATATATAACCAACACTTATTTCATAACAGAAAAGTAAATGACCTAGCTTTAAAACTAAAAGAGAGAAAATATGAGGATAACAACTAAAGGTGGGAAGAAGGAATAATGGCTTGAGGTAGGAATAATAAAGTCTAAATGTTCAGTCACCATAGAATAAATTTAGAGAAGGAAATAAGTCTTCATAGCTCCTCCTTACTCAATACCATGTCTTTTGGAATTGTTATGACTTTCCTCCACCATGGTTACTCCTTAGCATTCTCTTCTCCTTGAATGCTATTGGTGCTCAACTTTTGAATTCCTTCAATCATCTTTTAGTATTCATTAATAGGTTAGTTTCAATACAAATACATGTTTGCAAATAAACATTCATCAAATTAAATTCAAATATAAGAACACACATTTTGATAACTATATGAAATACTGTATACTATATATAATATTAGCAAAAAATGACATAATTTCTACCCATAGGTTTATCATAGGTTCAGTAAACATAGGTCCACAAATTTTTTGACAAAGATAAAATAGAGTATCAAAAAAGTATCTTAAAACTATCATGAAATAGACACAAGTTTTGGTCTCATCACTCTCATTTATGCTGCATCCTCCCATGACACTATGACCTTATCATAATAGTCCCACTAGACTCTAACCTTGTCCACCTCTCTGCCCCAAAGTGAAAGGGTCCATCGAGCCAATATGTGAATGGGCTCCAAGGCTATTTTTCCATCTGACTCCACCTACAATGCATCCCAATCTATGAGGTGAGAATCATCATAAATATACTTTTGTAGTATAAAAACATGAAATAAATCATGGATACATGACAAGCTAGGTGGCAGAGCTAGATGATAGGTGACTAGTCCTATTTGCTCAAAAATCTTGAAGGGTCCAATAAAATGAGGTGCTAACATAGAGCCCTTTCCATAATAGATTGGACTCTTATGCGGTCACACCCTTAGGAATAATCTATCACCCACCATGTACTTTCTATCTACCCTATTGGCATTTGCATACATCTTTTATCTATCTTGGGCCTCTTTGATTTGTTGCCTAATCTATGTCACCCTTTATTCTATGTCCTTGACCAATTGTGGTCCAATGGTCACCTTGTCCTCGATCCTATCCCAACTCAAAGGTGTCCTACAGGGTCTACAATACAAGGCTTGGTAGGGTGGCATACCAATGGAGGAATGATGTCCATTATTGTAAGAAAACTCTGAAAGATGTAAATATTCCTCCCACTTAACATAGTTATCCATCACATACATCTACAACATATCCTCTAAAATCTGATTAACCCTCTCTATCTACGCATCTATCTGAGGATGGTAAGTGGTGCTTAAGTTGAGCCTAGTTCCCAATGATGTTTATAATTCCCTCGAAAAGGATGATGTAAACAAGGAATCTCTATCTGAGATGATCTTGCAAGGACTGCCATGAAGTCTGACAATGTCTCACAAGAATACCTATACAACTGTAGGAGTGGTGAAGCTAGTCCAAACTAGTGAAAATGGGCAACTTTGGTCAAGGTGTCAACCATCACCATGATGACATCATGGAAATGATAAGACATTAGAAGGCCAATAATGAAATCCATGGAAATAGTGTCCCACTTTGTCTTTGGTATTTCATGGGGCTACAAGAGTTCACCTGGATGTCCATGTTCTACCTTAACCTTCTGGCAATGAAGACATCTAGCAACAATATTAGCAATCTGCATCCTCATACTTTCCCAATGATATAACTATCTTAAGTTGGCATGGAGTTTCTTAACTCTAGGATGCACTACATAAGGTGCTTAGTGAGCCTCCAGAATAATGAACTCACATAGGTCTACTATGGAGGGTACATAGATGTGCCCTTTATGTCATAACAATCCATTAGAATCCAATGAAAAATCAGAAAATTTACCGTCAAGAGGTCTCTAAGAGTGGACTATCTAGAAATTTTTTGCATAAAATTCATCCTCTAGTAGGTGGTGTATAATACATTCCCTCAATCTATGCCTATAACCATGGAAGCAAGCTCATGACATTGTCTACTCAAGGCATCCACCACTACATTCTCCTTACCCTTAAGGTAATGCACCAAAGTCATACTCATATAGAAACTCCATCCACCTCCTTTTCCTAGCATTAAGATTTGGCTAAGTGAAAATATACTAGAAGCTCTAGTCATCTGAATGAAGTTCAAATCATCACCCTAGAAGGAAATGATGCTATCATGCCAATGCATGGACCACTACTAGAAGCTTGAGATCATGAGTAGGGTAATTAAGCTCATGCCCCTTGTCTAATCAATATAACAGCCTTTTAGTTGTAGGATTGGACATTCCTTACCACCAAAGTCCTATGCTGATTTTCATTAAATGTCAATCCAAAAGTGTGAACTTGAGATGATGTCTGAAAAGTATATGCTCTAGTTTTCACTAAAAGTCACTACTAATTTGAATGCAATAACCATTAAGGAAATCTATTATATCCAAGGGAAAGACAACTATCAAATACTTGGAAGGAAATTCTAAGTATTTAGCCATACATCTATGCACCTATTACTATAGGAATATTGATTGGTTCTATTTCTAGTGGCTGTAGGAACAATAGTTCTAACTTTAACTTAGAAAACTAAGTCTAACTTCTACTTACTAAAGAAAACTCCACCTTCCGCGTGGGCCCCCACAGAAGAATGAAGGAAAGACAAACTCAAATAAAAGTGTAGAAACTCAGCAAAGGCATATATTCATCCAATATGTAGTATTACAATAACTTGAAAAAACAATAAGATGTCTATCAACTCTATCTGTCTACTCACTACCTATCCTCATAGATATAGATGAGGTCTTATTTATAGGGAAGAACAACAAACTCCTAAAACTACGACTTCCTCATGAAGGAAAGTTAGTTACAACTTAAGACTGCAAACATGCAATCTGAAAGACATTAATTATCCCTTAAATTCCCCACAAATATAGATCATAGAAAATGCTAGATTTTCTCTTTTATATATCTTCAAACAACTTTCTAGGAATCCAGGTATCATGCATTGCATGTTTAATTGATTTCTTTGATGCTTGCTTCCTTGCTCAGCCATTTTATCAGGTCCCACTTTGTTATTCATTCAAATAGGTCCCTTCTGACTTTGTTGCCAAGTCTTCTAGCTACAACGGTGTCATAACGCTTCTCCTTAATGTCATTAATGCCTTAGCACTATTCCTTCGTAGTTTGTTTAACTCCCGATCAGCTTGTATCCTGCGATCAACATTTAATACACACAAGACTTATCACAAACATTTATTTTCATTTATTAGTTTATAAAGAAAAGTCATTAATTATTCAACTAATAGTTTTTGCAATCTCTTCAGCTGCAGGAAGATCTACCCATATCGAACATTCATGAAGAAAGATTTTTACCACAAAATGAACCCCTTTTTAAATATAATTTTGATTATCATTTTTTTCCCTATGTCCATACTGTATACATCAAAAGTTTAAAAAATTTACACTAAAGGATGATAAAGTTTAGTATGTTATAGACAAATGTTCACAAAAAGGGCTAATAGAACTTCTATTTCTTCATTTCATCATTTTTCCCCCCAATCGTCCTGAGGCCGGTCCCTTCAGCATCTATAGGTTTCTGATTCTCATCTGCAGTCTGAGGTTATTGGCAATTTTCTCCCTTGATTCATGAGCTCTGTAATTGAAATATCCATGATTTTGTTTCAACCTTTCCCATTTATATTCTTTAGTAGTCATGTTATATTCAACAAACAAATCATATTTTCCAAGCATAGGATGCAAAAGTATTGGCAATTGGAAATGAAGAGGTACCCAATAATTTTTTTGATTTCTTCCCAACATCAGATACCTGGGCATCCTACTAATGGCTAATTCTAGATTTTGGGGAGAGTACAACTCATTGGTTTTCAAGTCTTCTGGCAATCAAATCCATCTTAGAAGAGAAGCTTGTATAGGATCAAGGGCATTTACAGAGCAATGTTGCTCCCAATCTAGAAATGCCTGTTCGCTGACAGGGTGGATTTTGGCAGCAACACTTTGATTATTGTTAACAAAAAGAAAATCAAAGAATACTCTATAAGTGTTTGGTATTTCTGGCCGAATGCACAAGGGTTCAATCATTTATTTTCCCCTATAGGGAGCAGCCTGGTTCTCTCAACTGATCTCATTCTGCATCCATGACATAACAGCCCTAAACTATACATCTCCCACATATAACAATGAATTCCAATCTTTATCATCTGGTATAGCAAGATTATGAACATATAATTCACAGTGGAGATATTGCAGAGTCATCAGAACTGAATTGAATGTTGCATAAAATTCCTAAGGAGTGTGTAAGGAAGGGTTCAACCCCCGAGTAATTTGAGACAAATGAAAATTAATCATTTTCTTCTTTAGGAATAGTGTGTAAATTGGAGATGGGGACCTACAATTTACAAGCTCTGGGATGAGCTCTGTAGTCTTTGTGACATGTTGTTGTAGGATCATAATTTCACTATCTTTTTCTTCAATTTGTTGTGCTTGTTCCCTGATAATTCTGAGCATTTGCTTCTTCTCTAAATCCCAATTTTCTTTTTCCCATTAAAATTGTTGGTACAAACTAAAGCTGGCTGTTAATGGAGTGGAAATGTTTGGTGGTGTATGACGATGAAAAATAGGTCTATAATCTTCAAGGTAGTGCTTAGGATGATGGTGGTCAACAGCACTGTCATCCTAAGAATTTTGACATTTAACAAACCTTTTACTTTGATAGGCAACAATATTATCAAATTTTTCTGAAGGGGCAATGGCTGCAGGATAGGGTGCAATAGTCGTTTTATCTTGAAATGTTTCAATAATTTTTTGAACCATTTCTTGTGCAACAGATGGATATTCTTCTGATGGTAGATTATCAGTTCCCCCTGCTGGTTATTCAAATCCTGACACTATTTCCTTTGAGGACTCTGTGTCAGTACAACATTAATAGGACTATTCAATTTTGTAGGAATTTCCTCAGGCTTATTTTTATGTCCAATAGTAGGTGCTGTGTGCTTTGGTGACTGTGCAAGTGTAGGTACTAGAGTTTCAATATCAATAGATGGTATAGGAGGCTCAGCAGGTGGCGCAAGAGGTTCAGTTATTAAATTTAACCAGACATTCTAGTGACTCATCGTGGAGTAGAAATTGGTTTCTTGCCCTTATCAATAGATTTCCCTTTATTCAAGTTAAGTGTAGGTTCTTGTGATACTGGAGATACTTTTTCTGAACCTTTCTCTGCAACAACTATGTATGATTTTCTCTTCCTAGAAGTTGAGGCTTCTACGGTCAAAATTTTCCTCTTTGTAGTTTTAGGCATAGAAGCAAAAGCTGAAGCTCCTTGAGCCATTGTATATACTACTTTCTTGACTCCTACAATAGTTTTCTCTCTTGTCCCTACTCCTTGTCCTTTAGGTCCACCCCTTTTAGGTCACTCTGACCTTAGCTTTACAAAATCATCCCAAGTTCCCAAGTGCTACCTAGTCAACTCCTTTTCAATTATAGCCCTAATCAAGTAATGGTGGGATACCAAATGGGTTTTGTCTTGCTGGACATAGGTAGCTTGCCTTTTGATGATATTATAAAGGAAACTTGAAAGATTTATAGAACAATCCCCATGCCGCAAACTACTCAAAATTTTCAAATGAACAGCATGCAAATAGGAATATCTTCCTTCACATGTAAAATATCTTATGATAAATTCATTAGGGTGGATGAATTGCAGAGGTAGAGATAACCGTAATGTACCTTGCTTTTTGTTTTCCTCCAGCTGAGGATCTTCTAGTACTGAGAATTTCTATTTTGCTTGTTGTGCATCCATATCCTCTGTCCAACGTTCTCCATTTGTGGGTAACCCAAAAACTTCTACCACCATTTCTTCAATGAATTCTACCTGAATGCCCTTAACGGTTTCATATCCATCCCTCATTGTATTATGAAATTGGAGTGCAGTTTCTTGATCAAAGTACTTCAAACTAAGACAATAAGCCAACCATCCTCATTGTTGAAACAAACTACATGTTGCTAGGTCTGAAAGTAAGACTCTGTGATCTGCTGGTTCATGCCACTAAGGTTCTCCACCCATATTTTCAAAAAGAAAATATGCCAATACAAGAAAATTCACTAAAAATGATTTTGAGAGTATGGGCAGTGATAGCTATAGGGGTTTCAATAGAGGGAAATTGCAATACTTCAATACTTTCCAAACATCACATCCTTCAGTACTTCATGACAACATTTTAATCACCAAACCATAATGGGAATAAAGATCATGCTAAAAAATATACGCCATATAAATGAGGAGTTATGTGAAATCATGATTTAATATTATTTCACACATTTCAAAAGTACAAGCAATTGCTAGCTCATTACTGAAATGACCCTTCCCCGTACATCCTATATGCTAACTTAAGATTTCCTTGATTTTGTATTCATGATTTCGATTTCCCCTCAACCCAACCTAGCAGAGACTGGGTCCCACCAGACTATAAAGATTGCAAATTCTGAAAATTGAAATAACATGCTTTCCTAAATAAATAATAAAGTAAATAAATGCAAAGGGGGTCAAGTGTGACTGACCTGAGGTGCGATAGGAAGGATGAACCAAGAAGTTCCTTATTAGAGAAAGAAAGTGAGATGGAATGATGATGGAAAGACAAGAAGATGGGATGGAATGAGGTGGAAAAGGAATGAATTTTTGCATGAGCGCAAATTTTTTATTATTATGAAGGCCTTGAAAATAAATTCAAGGGGCTATAGGTGTCTGAGTGGGAGCCTTAGATGAAGTGGCTGCAAGAAGAGATGTTTCTGTTGTGGTGAACTGTTGAAGAAATTCTTCCTTGGTTGTTAGTTTATGATATAACTTCAGGTGATGCCCATTAACTAGGAGTTTGAATTTAATCAGATCAATTATTGATAGTTGAACTACTCCATTGTTAAAAATTATAATGATTTCATAGGGACCAAGCCATCGAGTTTGAAATTTGCCTTGGTGATGCTGATATTGTGAATCATACAGGAGTGCCCAATCACCAATAGAGAATTATTTGTCTTTAATGAATTTGTCATGCCATTGCTTTCTTTGACTTTGAATTAATTCTATGTTATGAAGAGCTGATTTTTGCCATTCATCCAACTCATTGAGATGAAAAATACGATCCTGTTGTGTTGTAGGAAGGGTAATATCAAGTTCCAAAGCTGTTTGCAGAGTTTTATGTTCAAATTCAATAGGCATAACAACTGTCTTCCCATATAGGAGTTGGAAAGGCATAAACCTAGTAGTAGATTTCCATGTTGTTCTGTATGCCCATAAGGCTTCAGGAAGTTTAGCTACCCAATCTCTATGATGAAAAGACACTGTTTTAGTGAGAATATATTCTAGCTCTCTATTTGTCACTTCTACCTATCCATTGGCTTGTGGATGATACAGAGATGATTTTCCATGCCAAATTTTATATTCCTCCATGAGTGTTGCTATTAGGTTAGATGTGAACTGAGGCCCTTGATCTGATTGTAATTCTCTTGGAACACCAAATCTGGTAAAGATACATTCGTACAGGAACTTTGCAACATCATTGTCATGGAGACACTTCATGGGTTTTGCTTCAGCCCACTTAGTAACATAATTAGTGCAAACCAATATGTAACTTTTCTGTTCTGATGGTGGTTCAATAGGGCCAACAAAATCAATTCCCCATTTATCAAATGGTTCTACTACTATCTATGGTTACAGGGGCATTTCACCTATTTTTGTTGATCTACCCATTCTTTGACATTTATCACATTTTTTGTATACTGAGCTGCATCTTTGTGAAGTGTAGGCCAATAATAACCTATATTTAGAATCTTTAATGTAGTCTATTTGTTAGCAAAGTGTCCATTACAGGGCTTGTCATGACAAGAATGAAGAACATCATATGTTTCATCTTCTCTAAGACATCGTCGTGTTACCTGATCTGGTCTAGTATAAAACATGAATCCTAAGATCCATGAGAAATTAAAACTCTTTTCTGCCAACAATCATTTTTCTTTCACAGAAAAATGTGAAGGAGTTTTTCTAGTAGTTAGATAGTTGGCAATGTCAGCATACAAAGGGCTTTGTGTTGACAAAAGGAAGAGATGTTCATTAGGAAAGCTATCTCCTATGGCTGCACTATCATCAGGTGTTTGAAGATGAGACAAGAAATCAGCTACAACATTTTCTTTACCTGGTTTGTCAATAATTGTGATGTCAAATTCTTGCATTATTAACAACCACCAAGCCAATCATCCAGAGATTGCTGGTTTGTTCATCAAATATTTGATAGTAGAGTGATTTGTATGCACAAATATTTGGTATCCTATAATCTAATGTCTGAATTTATTCAAAGCATAAATTACAACAAGTAGTTCTTTCTCTATCACTGTGTAGTTATACTCAGCTCCTTGAAGATTTTTGCTGATATAGTAAATTGCATGTTCTACTGAATCTATCTTTTGGCCATGTACCACTCCAATGGCATGATCTAAAGCATCTGTGTGTATATGAAAAGGTAACTCCCAATTTGGTCCTCGAAGCACTGGTGTTGTTGAGAGGACTTCCTTAAGCTGCAAGAAAGCTTTTGTACACTCTGAATCCCATACAAACTCTACATCATTTTGAAGCAATTTGTATAAGGGTGCTACAATTTGACTGAAATCTTTGATAAAATGCCAATAATATCCCGTATGTCCTTAAAAAATCCTAACTTCTTTCAATTTAGCTAGTATTCCTTTAAGAGAAATAAAGTGTCCCAAGACCACTCCTTCTTGTATCATCATAAAGCACTTTTCACTGTTTAAAGACAAATTGTAGTCTTTGAATCTTTGTAAAACCTTATCCAAGTTTTCCTTGGCTTCTTCAAATGTTTTCCCATATGTGGTGAATTCATCCATATATACTTCCAAACAATCTGCATATATGTTAGAAAAAATGCTAATAACAGCTCTTTGGAAAGTTGTAGGTGCATTGCACAAACAAAATGGTAGGAAAAAATAAGAAAATGTTCCCCATGGACATGTGAATGTTGTCTTGTCCTGATCTTCTGGTGCTATCTAGATTTTATTGTAACCACTGAACCCGTCTAAGAATGAAAAGTATTTTTTTCCTGCAAGATTATCAAGGACTTGATTGACAAAAGGCAATGGAAAATGATCCTTTTTGGTAGCTGAGTTAAGTTCTCTATAATCTATGTAGACTCACCATTTCCCCCCCTTTTTGGGAACAATAACCAATGGTGACACCCATTGGCTATCAAAAATAGGATATATGAAGCCAACATTGTGTAACTTTTGCAATTCATTTTTGACAATATCCCTTAATGTTGGGTTTATCCTATGTTGAGGTTGTCGCATAGGTTTATAATTTAGACTAATATAAATTATATGGGTATAAAGTACAGGATCCAAACCTTTCATATCTATATACTCCCAAGAAAAAGCATCTTGATGCTTTTGTAATAGTTGCAGGGTATCATGATGTTGTGCCTGAGATAAGGACTTTCTTATATTTAATTCTCTTCCTGGAATGATTGTTTTTTTGACTACTTTTTTAGCCATAGAAATTTGCACAATTGGTTGTGAATCTATCTCATGTGGTAGGAGTGAATGCATAAATTGTGCAGACTTGGAATAATGTAGTTCACTAGATAAAAGCAGAATGCTTTCTAAGACATACTCTTGTGTAGAAGATGTCTCAAGTTGTGTTCCATACTCATTCATTATGATAGAAGAAATGACATCATCTTCTTCTTTAATGTTTACGAATGAGTCCCGTGAGATCATCATCAATTGCTGAATAGAATCTATGTCTATATCAGAGTCATCCATATTTGGCTAGACAACTTGATCATCTTGCAACAAAGGCTAAGTAGGAGAATACAAGGTCAAATTTTTAGTGTTTGTTCCATATGAAATAGTCATTTTCCTTGATTGGCATGCAATATAAGCATCTGTTGTTTCTAACCATGGTCATCCTAAAATGATAGGGTAGCCCCTAGTACTTTTTTTTGGAGAGAGTACAAAAAAATCAACTGGATACACCCATGAATGTAATATGACAGTGACATCTTTTAGCATACCATCAAGAATGATGGTAGAACTATCTGCTAGTTGCAAGATTGTTGGCGTCTGCATAAGACCAATGATGCTTAATTTGGACACTACTTCCTTGGTTATTACATTGATGGATGCTCCTAGGTTTATTAAGACATTCTGCACTTGTACTCCTTGAATGGTGAGGGTTACTACTGGGCTGCCATGGTTTACATACTTAGGCATTTTGCAATTATAGAGCATAAGATTAGAAAGCTATCCAAGGACATGGATAGTCTTTGGGTCTTTCTTTTTCCTTCTTAGTTTTTTAACACAAGATTCTCTGATGGCTTTTGAATATATAGGTTCTTCCTTGATTGCATCAAGTAAGGGAATTTTTACCGTCATTTTCTTAAGTTTCTTAAGCAAATCTAGTGCAGCTTGATTTTCACTTGGTAGTATTTGCTCTGTTAACCTACTAGGAAATGGTGGTGTTTTGGCTGCAGGAGAAACAATGGTGGTAGGGTCTTGAACTGACTCAGCATTTGTATCATCTATTTCTGTTATAATGGGCTACTGAGGTGAGGCAAGCATTGTTCTAGATCTTAGATGGATATCATTCAGGGTGATGGAATAACTTTGTTGCTGGGCTAAAGGTTTTGCACTATTAGGGTTAGGTGCAGGTTGTGTAGGTAACTGTGGCTATTTTAGAGGGGCTGTATTAGCTGCAGGAGGTATTAAGGCTTGTTGTTAAGGAGGTTGAGTCAAAGCTGGCTGCTGCTGGTGCTGCTGCCAATTCTAGGTTTGCTGCCAACCTTGTTGAGATTGGTGCCAACCTTGGTTAGGATACTACCATCCTTGGTTGGTCTATGGCCAACCTTGGTTAGGCTTTTTCCACCCTTGGTTAGGCTGCTACACCCTTGGTTAGGCTACTGCCAACCTTGGTAAGGTTGCTGCCAATGATTATAGTTACTATGTTATTGTTTCCATTGACTATGACCACTATAATTATGGAGTGGGTCTTGAGGAATACCTGATCTTGGAGCCCATGGCCTTTGTTGAGAAACATAAAGGACTTCCCCATCTTCATCAATTTCCTTGAACTAAGTAGGCACATGTTGTGATTCCAAGCTAGCAATAGGCTTACATCGACAGTTGTATTTCTTTTCTCTGCAATGTGGGCAATATTTTGCCAACATACTATTAGCATCCTCCTTCTTCCTTCATGCTTGCATGGTATCCAATTGTGTAGCAACATCATTAATGATGTCTTGCTTGAAATCTGACAAGAGGTTTGACAATTCTGTCTTAGATACGCTTGCCCTAGGAGTCTTTTGGAGCAAATCCCTCAAACCTCATCCTTTTGTTTTTGTTTCTCTAGAATAGTTCAAAAAAATATTCCAAACTTTAGCCCATGTCTTCTATATAATATCACCTCTAGCCATTAAGTCTAAAGCTTCCATACTCCTATCATGTACTCCTTTTAGAAAGAGATGTTTTTGGGACTCTTCATTCAGCCGATGTTGTGTGTTGCACTATAGGTTAAACATGAATCAGGTAACATAGTCCTCCAAAAACTCATCCTCCTTTTGTGACATTTTAAAAATGTCATCTCCTTTCAAATCATGGCCTCTACAATATTCCTTATATTTATTAAGGAATAGATTACTCATAGTTGGCCAATGTATCATAGCATTGGCACCTAAACTCATGAACCATCTCAAAGCGGCTTCTTTTAGAGTTGATGGAAACAATTTCAGCTTATAGGGATTAGTTGTGTAGTCAGAACTTCGAAAAAGGATGTCAAACTCAAAGAGAAAAGTTTTTGGGTCTTCAGTAATAAGGCCATAGAATTTAGGCAAGGCAGTTGAGGGTATATTTTTCACAATTTGATTACCCTACTAAGGAGGAATTGGAAAAGGAAATGTAGGCTGAGCTATTGCCATTTGTAGATGTCCTAGTGGTGGCTAATAAATGACTAGAGCTAATGGATTATCTTGATATTCTGGCTCAGCAAAAAGATTATTCAAATATGGTCGGTGATTGTACTTGTTTTGGTACTTCTGCAAATACATTCTCAAATAGTTCTTCTTCTCTCTCTTCTCTTTCTTTAGAGTCAGGATAAAAAGGATCTTCCTGATTGAAGTTGGGAAGAAATATTCCAAGGTGATCTCTTCTTCTATGCATGCAAGAATGCTGAAAATGAAACTAAATGACTCAATAGTAAATACTAGACTGACATGATCCCCGACAATGACACCAAAAATATGTCTAATCAATATAACACCCTTTTAGTTGCAGGATTGGACATCCCTTACCACCAAAGTACTATGCTGATTTTCATTAAATGTCAATCTGGGAGTGTGAACTTGAGATGATGTCTGCAAAGTATATGCTCTAGTTTTCACTAAAAGTCACTACTACTTTGAATGCAATAACCATTAAGGAAATCTATTTTATCCAAGGGAAAGACAACTATCAAATACTTGGAAGGAAATTCTAAGTATTTAGCCATACATCTATGCACCTGCTACTATAGGAACACTGACTGGTTCTATTTCTAGTGGCTACAAGAACAATAGTTCTAACTTTAACTTAGAAAACTGAGTCTAACTTCTACTTACTAAAGAAAACTCCACCTTCTGCATGGGCCTGCACGGAAGAATGAACGAAAGAAAAACTCAAATAAAAGTGTAGAAACTCAACAAAGGCATGTATTCATCCAATATATAGTATTACAATAACTTGGAAAAACAATAAGATGTCTATCAACTCTGTCTATCTACTTACTACCTATCCTCATAGATATAGATGAGGTCTTATTTATAGGGAAGAACAACAAACTCCTAAAACTACGATTTCCTATTGAAGGAAAGTTACTTACAACTTAAGACTGCAAACATGCAATCTAAAAGACATTAATTATCCCTTAAATTCCGCACAAATATAGATCATAGCAAATGCTAGATTTGCTCTTTTATCTATCTTCAAATAGCTTTCTAGGAATCCAAGTATCATGCGTTGCATGTTTAACTGATTGCTTTGATGCTTGCTTCCTTGCTCAGCCATTTTATTAGGTCCCGCTTTGTTATTCATTAAAATAGGTCCCTTCTAACTTTGCTGTCAAGTCTTCTAGGTGCAATGGTGTCATAATGTTTCTCCTTAATGTCATTAATGCCTTAGCGCTATTCCTTCTTAGTTTGTTTAACTCCCACTCAGCTTGTATCCTACGATCAAAATTTAATACACACAAGACTTCCCACAAAAATTTATTTTCATTTATTAGTTTATAAAGAAAAGGCATTAATTATTCAACTAACAATTTTTGCAATCTCTTCAGCTACAGGAAGATCTACCCATATCAAACATTCATGAAGAAAGATTTTTACCACAAAATGAACCCCTTTTTAAATATAATTTCGATTATCATTTTATGCCTTATGTCCATACTTTATACATCAAAATTTCAAAACATTTACACTAAATGATGATAAAGTTCAGTATGTTATAGACAAATGTTCACAAAAAGGGCTAATAAAACTTCTATTTCTTCATGTCATCACCCCTGGAGTCTCCTAGACTCATAAACTATGGCTTGGCCCTTTTGCATAAGAATAGCTCCAATTCCATCAAGGAAGCATCTATGCATACAACAAAATCCATTAAGGAATCATGTACTACTAAAATGGGTGCACTAGTGAGTTCCCTCTTGAGCTTCTAAAAGGTTTCCTTACATTTTTTTGTCCACTCAAACTTCTTCCCCTTTCTCTGAAGAGAGGTAATATGGTGAGCTACTTTAGATAAACTTTCCACAAACCACCTATAGTATCCTACTAATCCCATGAAACTTCTGGCCTCTATGATGTTGGTAGGTGTTGGCTAATCCATGATGGCTTGGATCTTGGATGGGTCCACTGAGATCCCATCCCTTGATATCACATGACCCAAATAATGCACTTCTTATTTGAAAAAGACACATTTTGACAAGCTACCATAAAGCTAATTCTCCCTCAACTGCTGCAATACCTACCATAAGTGCTTTTCATGTTCCTTCTCATCATGAGAATAGACCAAAATATCATCTAGGAACACTACCACAAAATTTTCTAAGAATGTGAAAAATACCTCATTCATGAGGCTTATAAATATAGTTGGGGCACTTGTGAGACCAAAAGGTACCATCATGAACTTGTAGTGACTATATCTCATATGGAATGCAGTATTATGTATGTCACTTTCTATAATGTGCAATTGATGATACCCTAACTTCAAATCTATTTTTGAGAATACTCAAGCACCCTATAATTGATCACATAGGTCATCAATTCTAGGTAGTAGATATTAGTTCTTGAGAGTTACCTTATTCAAATGTCAGTAATCAACACACAATTTGAGTGACCCATCCTTCTTCTTAACAAAAATCACCAGTGCTCCCCAAGGTGACACATTGGGTCAGATATGTCCCTTCTCCAAAAGTTCCTCTAAATGAATCTTAAGTTCATTAAGCTCATGGGTGATCATCTTGTAGGGTGCTCTAGATACAATTTTAGCTCCTGGTACAAGATCAATATGGAAATTAACTACCCTTGGCGGTGGCATACTAGGAAGCTCTCATGGAAACACATCTACAAACTCCAATAGTATCGAATAATCATTGAGGAAGGGTTCCTCCCCTACATCCTCCTCTCTATCATTGATGGTGATGGAAAATAGATAACACCCCTTTCAGATGCACCACTTAAGCTACATGGCAAAAATCATACAGAAGGATACTGGCCTCTAAACTCTTGAAATAACCCTAGGTGTACCATGGTCATCTATAGACAATTATTTTTGTCTACAATCTATCTTGGCATTATGAGCACTAAGCTAATCCATGCCAAGAACTACATCACAGGAACCCAATAGAGTAATATGCAAGTCTAATGTAGTAGACATGTCTCCAATCTGAATCAAACACTCATGGATCAATGAATCAACTAACACCCTAGCCCTTGAAGCTAACTCAACCTCCTACTCAACATCTTGTCTAGCTACCACTAGCGTACATTGCTCCACTACAAATGGGGATATAAAAGAGTCTATAGCTCCAGAGTCAAATAGGGTAGTAACCTCATATCCTCTAATCATACCTATACCCTCAATCACTATGGCCTAGTGCTCAGCTTGGTGGTTATCAACTGCTACAAACACCCTATGGGATCTACCCATATCACCTACTCTAGGCTCTAAGGTGGCTCCTCGCTAACTACCTACTATGGGACCCTAAGGACACTCTCTCGCAATATGATCCATACCACCATAGGCATAACATTTCCCATGGGTCTAAATCTATACTCTGTATGGCCTAGATTGTTGCTAACCCTCGGTCCTACTAGACCCACTAAAGCCTCCCCTAGAGGACTGCTGAGTCCTAGCTGGCTATGTATACTGGTTCTATGGCCTTTGATCATGTTCAAGGCCCTATGACTACCACTATTTGGGCTTAGAGCCCTAGTAACCCTATGATGACCTCTATTTAGTTTCCTACTACCCTCTCTACTATGTCTGTGGGGCCTTTGAAGACCCTATCAAGTGGCTCTGATTACCCTTCCAAGAGGGTTTTTGCTATGCTGGCTACTGGGAGGGGTTTTGGTTATGGGACCTATCTCAATATTCCTATCTAGTATGAATATCTTTGGTAACCAATGTTTTCTCAACTACCTCTCTAAAAGTGGTAGGAAAATCCAACCAGACTGATCCTTGGAGAGATAAGTTAAGGCCCTCAATGAACTGATGGATGAGTAGCTTCTCATCTCTCATGTACTCCACATATGGAAGCAACTCTAAGAACCTGCTCTCATACTAGGTCATCATGAGACCCCTCTGCTAAAGATCATGGGACTCCTCAACTTACCTCTTTTTAAAGTGTCTTGAAAAATATATATTCCTTAAATGGTTCACAAAGGACTCCCATCTGAGTGTCTATATGTCTACTCTCCATATAGTCTCCTCCTACTGCCACCGAGTGGAGGCATCCTCTTGTAATAGGTGTATAGCTAGTTGTGCCCTTAGATTGCTCCTATGGGTACATAATCCAAAGCACCTCTATAAACTCTGTAACCATGCCTTTGCACATGTGCCATCTATGGTACTGGTAAATAGGGGTGGCTTGAGTCATAGTAGGTCACTAATCTCATCCCCAATATCTCAAGGTGCTCCCACTGGTGCTCACTCTACTATAGGGGTGGCTCAACTTGGTGTACTGATGCTTTCTCTAATTGTCTACAAGTCTAGGTGGGGGACTTCTACTCCTTTCCCTAATATTGGCCCCATGCCCCTTTGCATCCTACTATCCTAGTTGTGGAATGACAGGTGGTTACCTCTATTGTACTACTCCAATAAGATTGTTAATAGCATTCAAAAATTGATTAAGATTTGGAAGTCATCCCAGTGGAAGTCCTCCCACATCCTATCCTACCCTCTCTTGGCTTATTGGGTTTTCTCGAGGACCCCTAGCCCTCCAACAACCATTGTAGGTGATCACAGGCATCTCACACAAAGTTGTAGTTCATAGATTATATGTAAAGGCTTAGGCTCCTAGTGTTGGAACAAAAAGCTCTGATACTAGAATATCATGCCCATAATTCAACAAGGCAAAAACAAAACTAATTTTATTTTTTGAAATATAGAAAACTAAAGGTAAGGAACTTAATCTATCCTTAAACTAGGAGGTGATGAAGTTAGAAGGTGGAATGAAATTTGCTCCAATAAAAAATTGGATCTCTTTTATTCTTAATTGCTTGTTTATTTATTTATTTAATTCAATTATTAAATTAAACAAAAAATATTACTAATTCCAATATTATGATGAAAGAAAACCATTGCCACCATTTAAATAATGTGGATATTAACACACCTCTTGTTTTCTTTGACATCATTATTATTAATTCACCTTTCTATTAATGTTTCACATTATTATACTATTATTTTTTTTATTTTTTAATCATCCTATATATGATATCTCCAAATTATTATTTTTAAAGCCACCATGAATTCAACAATCTAATATTAATGTTGGTTCTTTATCTTATATTGACAAGGAAACTCATGCTATTTTTATTCTTTTTACAATTATTCAAATCTCTCAGCAACTAATTAATAAAACATTTATTATATACAATTCACAATTACAATGAACACCAAAAAGTTAACATATAATCACTTTCCACTTCCTCTTTAGACTTTTACCAACAATTTTTCATATTCTTTTATATAAAAATATGAAGAACATTAATATCTCCACCTCCATTTGTATAGGAGTGAAAATAGGAGATCTAAATAATGATAATGTCTTTATATATAATTTATATAATAAACCAATATACAAAACTTTCATTCCCCCTTTTTCTCAATTTTTTTAACAAAACTGGATGACATGATAATATATGAATATTTCTATTATCATTTTAGTAACTAACTTTAAGGATAAAATAGAATTCAAAATTATAGAATGAAAATAATATTATTATTAAAATAAAAGCTAAATCTTGAATAAAAGCTAAATCTTTCAATCCAAATCAATTATAAAATAGAATGATCACTATTAAATTCTTATTAAAATTTGTTAATATCATAAGATAAACAAAATTTAAATTTAATTCTAATTTGACTAGATAAACATATATTATAAAACCGAAAGATTCTATTAGCTCTTAGTTGATTTAAAAAATAGACTAAAAGAAACTTGATTAACATACATAAATAAGTTATGACCATAATAATCAAATCCTCTATAATAAATCAAACCAAAATATACAATACGTTTAATTTATAAATAAAAAAAGATTTAAAACATTCTATCTTAATATTTCTCCTGGCCCTCTAAAACTGACATCTTTTATTTATACATAATATAATACTCTAACCCTCCCTTAACAATATCCTAAGCTAACCCTTTATATTTTCTTCACTAAATACTTTAAAAAAAAAAAAAAACTTTAAACAACTACCCACACTTTTCTTTCCATACCTAAAAACTAGGTGCTTAGGGAGGAACATGGCCATGGTAAGTCTTGGCAATAAATTTCTTTTTTCACCTTCAAGTCATTTTCTCACCTACCTGGCTGCCTAAAATGGAGGAATCACATTTGGGGAGAAGGGGATGGGCTGGCCTCCTTTTCCCCAAGGCGCAAAGCTAAGTGAATTAATGCCCCTCTTCATTAAAGGTGAGGCTACCCACATAAAGGCGGAGTATGTTTTAGTTTATTTTTTATTTTTTACAAAGAGAAAGCCAACCATCTTGCCATAATCATTATACAAGCCTCCTTTTAGTTGAAAATCAGCATACCTTACCATTATTTAATTTTTATTTAATTTAATTTTATTTTCATTTGTTATTTTAGGCCATAGGGGTCTAACAATGTACTAAGTTTGAATAATCTTTTGTATAGCATTATTAATAAGATGGTGACTTTTCCTTGATTTGATATTAGGTGGACCTAGGATATTTTATTCTAATAATATTATTATATAAATTATGGCCTATTTTTTTATTTGACTATAATAGCAAGGGTCTTATTGAATTTACTTATTCATTTTCAAGAAAGAATATGCACCTATAGGTTTTTTTATGAGCTTAACTTAATTGACTAGTTCTTTTCATGTATTCTCTAAGATTACTTAGATTTGAGTTGATGATATTTTAACATTGCATCATACATTATAATTTCCATTCTAATAAGAAAATTTAATGTAAAACAACTATCATTTTACCAACATAATCTACTTGCAAGATACATTAACACAGAACTTAAATGGAATCCATTGATTATAATTTCATGATCATTAAAGATTCAATATACATTACCGACCTTTAATTTCAAACTATCTACAAATCCATTATCTATCAATTGCATATTAATTGGAAATCATTAATGAACACCAAAGCATTCAAATTATTCTTATGAAATTTGAGGAGGTAAGAATATCACAATGATAGTTTCCTATTCATTCTTCCAAGGTATATCATAATAAAAATTATTTTCTACAACAAATTCTAGTTTAAGTAATGATAAGGCAACATCAACACAATATCAAGCAAGCAATGGGGTGGTGGAATCATCATATCAAGATACACAATGGAAGGACCTCACAAACAAGATGTTTCATAATCTCTCTATTTGGCATATGCATGAAATCAATGACAACACTCCTACAATACAATGAAATTCACATAATAAGATGAAGTTTTCCTCTATTTCAATACCAAAAAAATAGTATTCTCTTCTTTTATGCAAGGAAAAACTTCACAATCTCCAAATGTCCAAGGCATCAAGCAAAAACCTACAAATAAGAGACAAATGTAGAACCATGGAGGCTCACCTCCCAACCTAAGCCTCAAGGAGGACACCCATCGAGCTTGGAGAAACAAGGCACAAATGGTTGCTTGCTAAACATAACATATCATGCATGATCACAATAATATAAAAAAATTCTACAAAATACATTACAATATAATCCAACCCAAGGCTTGAAGAAAGATTCAACAAATGAATCAAGGTATAGGGTGAAGGTGGGCTCTCTCCATGAGGAGAATTTCCAAACAATGATTCACAAATATGCACATATTCTCATTATCAACTTTTCCTTTCAAGGTTTTCAATGACTTCCCTCTTCACACACCTCCTTATACCTCTTAAAATGCAAGTAAACAAGAATTCCATATTCCATTGAACACATAAAAAGCATCTCCACACATGGGAGAGTTCCTCAACTACATGAGTGAGCCCAACTAACCCCTTCACCCAAGCATCTCTTCCCTCCCAAAGATGAGTGATGCTTCAAACCCATTACACAACATACCACATGAAACAAACAAGATTCAAGGAAGGAATCACATAAATTTCTCACGTGCATCACTCAAACAAGAAGATCCTTATTCACAATCCACATCTACATTATACCAAATTACTATGAAAGAAGAACACCATACCAAATCCACATGCAAATGAAGAACACCATGGATCATGGGTACCAACCTCACTCTAGGTAATGGCAATGGAAAATTGTAGTAGAGCTCCTTATCCTCTTCCTTCAAACCCTAGTTGTCTCTAAAGATAGAGAGTGTCCAAGTGAATTTCTAATTTGGTCAAGCCTCTATATATCCCTCTCATTTTCGGATTCAATAAAAAATGTATTCTTTTTGGGGTCTCCTGGGTCTTCTAGGGACCCTGGTGGTCATTATTAGCCCCCTAACTTAAAGTATTAACATGGGTAGAGCTTATTTTTGTTACAATTACACCTTAGAACCACTTAATGGCTCTCATAATGCTAGGTAAGTTCAAATTTCAAATTTCCTATGGTGGTAACCTTGTTCTCTTTACTAATTTAAGGCAATGAGTCAAATTTCTCAATTAAGGTATTTAACTTAGGATAAGGTGGCCACATGATCCATTATCAAGAACATGTTGTTTTCACATAATGAGTACAAGTGTCAAGTGACACAAACAAAATTTATTATACATCACACATGACACATTTAGAATCTACACATGAAATAAATACCACACATCACAACAAGGGTTATGAATCTTATAAAGACTCACCTTAGTAGTGTCATATTAACATGTGTTTATACCTTGTTTCCCCATTATGTTTCCATGGTTCCTTTCCTGCACACTAAACTCCAACATCAGTAGCCTAATGAAAAGCCACATATAAAATACATATGAAAGTAAAAATACATGATAACTTTTTTAATCTACCATTCACATGCAACACATTCCATAATTAACTTCTTATCCTCCATCATTTACATATAAAACATTTAATCATTAATCCTCAAAACCAACTGCATGTTACTAACTTTCCTAACAAGATCAAATTAAGCAATTGAAACACATCATATTTCCATTTCATACCATAAAAGTGAAATATTGAATAAATATCCATTAATCCATCAACTATGCCAAATAAGTCCTAATACATATCATAATGGAAGACCACAAGGTAAATATCATCAGTTAAGTAGAAAAATTTGTAGTCCATCAAGTATCAAAATATATGTTGAGATATCCAGTCTTAAATAACAAAATGGAAATACAGTATCTATGCTATGATGGGTCGGGGTGAGGCCTCACATAGAATTAATTAAAACCCATAGTAAAATACTTAATATTTTAATAGCCATAATTAAAATAACCCATACACACACACACACACACACACACACACACATATACATGTATATATATACATATAAATATATATATACATATAAATGTATATATATACATATATATGTATATATATATATATATATTTATATGTATATATAGATACATTTATATATATATACATACATATATATACATATATATATACATACATATATATACATATATATATATATACATACATACATACATATATATATATATATATATATGTGTGTGTGTGTGTGTGTGTGTGTGTGTGTGTGTACACACACACACACACACATAACCATGTGCTTACTTCCTAACTATAACTCCTAATCCTTATACTTAACTCCCTTAGAAAATGCCAAAACCTATGAAGTCACTTATTAATAAAACATTTTAGAAGACAATTTATTCAAATGAAATTAAATACATAAAATAACACTCTATACTAGCCATCTAATAGTAACAACTAACCCTATCTAACTACTCCAACAACATACTCATTAAACCACTATGATCAAATCTATCCCCATATAACAAATCCCTACCCACTCAACAATTTTAAAAAAAAAATCTATCTAAAAATTAAAACATTAAATACTAATTAGTTTTCAAAATTCTAACAATAATCATCATCTACTAACAACTAATTTCTAACTAACCCCCTCAAAACCCATTTACTTTCCCCTAACATACCCTCTTCTCTACCCTAACCTTTCCACTTCATAGCCTAAGGTGGTATGTGCACTACAAAAAACTAGTACAAGATGGGAGCACTTGATGGATGATAGGAGTGGTTGGGAAGAGGATGCATGCTTGGAGAGGGATGTGTTAAGTTGGAGATGGAAGGGAAGGAGTAGTGGTGAGGGGCCCACACCAACTAAGGTCCTTCTCATGCTTCCAATTAAATTTCAACATACCCCATGCACATTAATGCAAACCTACATCCAGGTAAGAGAGGAGAGAGAATGTGGCACACATGGAATGCAAGTGGTTGGGTGCTATGACAAATAAAAAGCATTTATACAAGTTAGGATTGCAATTTTGTAAGGAGGTTAAAAACATGTTAGTTAATTTGATTCTAAACAATGCAATCACCATGTGAAATCTTCTATGTCCATACTTGGAAGAGGGAGAAGTGAGGTGGTAGTGGGGACCATGTGCTACCCCATCCCCCTTGTTTTATGAGCCTATATTAATTTATGATAGTGATAATGGGGCATTAATGAAAGAGGGGTATTGAAGAATTTAAGAGAGTGTGTGTAGTTAAAAATGGTTAGAATAACTATTGGGGGGGGGGGTGTGAATTAGTTACTCAAGGTCTATATGTACTACTCGAGAAAAAATGTTAAACACATTTACTATTCTTCTTTTCTTGTTGTTTCTTAGTCTCTACTATAAAATAGTCATAAACATAACATGTGTTGTATAATGAAAATATTATAACATATAAACATTCAGAAGACATTCATCACAGCTTAACACTAGGATTTTACGTACAAACCCGAATTGGGAAAAATCAACAACAACATGTTACTATTTTCACTCTTTCAGAGCAAGCTCTATTGGGAGCCAACCCTATTAAAGGTTACAATATAGACTATTAAATGTGACTTGGTTAGAGGATTTAATCACCCTATTAGGAGTGGCCTTGTAAGAGGACTTTGATCATTCCATTTAGAATGTCACCTAATAAAAGGATTTATATAGAATGTTAAGTCTTTAAATGACTATTAGGTCAACATCTATTAAAATGATTTCAATACAAACTAGTTCCAATGCTAAGAAAGAAAATAGTAGGTTTTGATCTATGTGATTATAACTCACTTTTTGTGGTTTAGATCTTTGTTTAGTCCTTATGTTGGTTCACTTATAAGCCTTTCATTGTCATCTATGATCGTGATTTTCTTGGAAAGCCTTTAAGAAATTTGTTCGCTCTTCTCATCAATACTTAAGTCTTGTGCTCAAAATCACTTATCAACAACAACATCACATTTGCAAGCCTTTTCTTCAAGCATTGCATTCAGTCACTTGTATGACTTCTGATCAAACTTGCTTTGTATGAATTCCTTCACATACAAACTTGCACATACACTGGCTAGATAGCTCTTCAGTAGCGCATAGACAAGGCACAAAATGTTCATCCTTGTATCACCTTAAAAAGGAAATCTATGCTTTACCATTTTCTACATCCACCATAGATCTTACAATTTAAAATTAGGTTCAATTTGATTCAATGTATCTATACATCTTCTTGATAATCCTCTAGAAACTTCTCTAGAGCCCTTCTGTTAGGTCTTTACCTAACCATCACCTCAAATTAAATGATCAAACTCATCAATCTTATCTTTAACACATTTTACATCTCCCAAGAAAACAAGTGATTCTTCTTGGTCTTACAATTCCTTTGAATTTTATCTTTTAGTATCACTCACTAATCACTATATTTTGATACTTGGTGGGTATTGAAATACTCAATCATTGTATAAGATTTTTGGCTCAACATCAAGTAACTTGTTCAGACAATGCTAATGCTTGGTCAACACTAGATTTTCTTAGTACTAACTATGGCTTTGTTGACACTAGTAGGTGATCCCACAATAGTGTGTGCCACTTTTGTGGCATGAATAAAATTAGAAATATATGGAAATTTCCAATTTCCAATTTTCAATTGTTCGCATGAACATTAAGGAAATGTTCGCACAAACATTCCCTACATTTATGTTCATGCAAACATAATTAAATATAAATAGGAACATTCACACAAGCATTAGTACTAGAAAGGTTCACACATATGCAAAAAAGTTACTATTTTCACTTTAAATTTGCTATTTTTTTAAAACATATGTTCGCACGAACATATGTTTTCAAAAAGCTTTGCTATTTTCTTAGTTAAAAAGAAGAAAAATGATGTTTTGACCCTAAAAAATGGGATCAAATGATCTCCTATTGTAAATCAATTCTCAGAGCAAGCTTTCTAATGACTATAATTTTAATATGTGTTATATTCATTCAGAATTTCAAAAATGAGTTTAACTCATTATAGGTTTATTAATGATTGAACATCAATTGACTCTAACACTTCCAAAAAAAATTGTAAATTATGCCATTTTTTTTGAAAAATCTCTAGGAAATAGGTTGCTAAGATAGCTTTCTATTAAAAATAGAAAATTTTATTTATGATATATTGAGTTCAAGTTATGCTTGTCAAAATGAATGTATGTCTGAATTATGATTGATGTCACTTCAAAACTTCATAAACTATACAATATTCAAGCAAATTGAATCAAATGAAATAGATCCTCTAGATATTTATGTTACATACTCAACATAAAAATAATTACCTCATTATCATTTGTAGAAAAAAAGTTATACTTGTCAAGCAAACTATCACTCTTGAAAAAATTTGATTTTTCATATGTACCACTTTTTGGGGTAGAAGAAAAAATTGACTTCAATAATTTATTTTTTAAAATTGAAAATTATGGTTATGAATTAGGAACAAAGTACTAGAAATATTTATTTTATTTCATCTTCAAATTATTCATATTTTTAGAGATGATTTCAAAAATATTGATTTCAATGTCAAAATTGGTCAAAAATTGGTACTCACTATTATGGGATCACCCCACTTGCATTACTCAACACTCCTTAGTATTTACTCTTTTTATTGGCATGTCTTAGCTTTCTTGACATAAAACCTTACTTTTCATTATCAAAGTCTATTTAATCAAATGTCCATTGTAACTTCGTTTTTCATAACTTCAACCTTTCCTCTAGCTACTATAGTTATGAGTAACTCTCAAATCCTCTTCATCAATCAATACATATGACATTTAAACTAGATATCCATATGTCTCATCTGTAGATTTGACATCAAAGACAAAACAAAAAAAAATTGATTGTAAGTTTTCAACAATGTCCCTCTTTGGCATTGATGACAACATCTGACATATCTGAAATACTAATCATAACTTAGTTACCATACAATCTAAAAGATTTCACTTCCATGAGTGACCAATATCCTTAGTTTCTTTCTTATTCTCATCCATCTAAAATTTCAAAACTCCCTATATTAGTTTTTATCTCTTTCATGATTCTCCCTCTTTCATCTCAATTTCTCATTCATTCTCTCCTTCTTTCTCTCCCTTATTGTTTTTGATTTGTATTCTCTCCCTTCTTATTGTATTCTCTCCCTCTTTGAAAATAATGCCAAAGATGTGTAGCTATCTCAGTGTCAAATTATTCATACATTTCAATTATGTTTATTTTACATGTTTGGATGATACTTGTCATCTATTTATGACTAATCTTTTATGCAGTATTAAAGTAATCAACCTTAGGCATGTCCCAAAGTATAACTATATTGCACCACTATGTAGAATGTTTGTTTAGCACATGTGATGCAATGTGCCATGTCTCCTTAAGTAGCTTTAGTTGGGGGAATAACCCCTAATTTAACTCTAAGATATTCATGAGCATCTTTGGGTAATGGCTTTGTGAAGTCAACAATATGTTCCTTTGTATTCAGACATTCTAACTTCATTTCTTTGTCTTGAACAAGTTCTTTCAAGTACTGATACTTGATAGCAATATACTTTGTCTTAGTGTGCATCACTAAACACTTTGAAATGTTAATAGCACTTGTGCTATCACAATAGATAACTAATGGATCTATAATCTCTTCCTGTATTCCTTTCCACAATTGCTTAATCCACATTATGTTTGAAGAATTCACTACGACTACAACCCACTCAGATTCAACTATTAATTGAGAAATATAATCCTATTTCTTGCTTATCCATGACACCAATCTCTTTCCTAGAAAGAATATACCTCCACTAGTGCTTTTTCTATCATCAATATTTCCTTCCCAACTAGAGTCAGTGAAAACCTTTAGTTCAAATCTAGTGCTTTTCTTGTAGTATAATCCATAGTCTTCTATCCCTTTACAACCATCATGTGATTCTCTTTAGGATTTGTTAAGAATCTAGCAACTATCCCAACTACCAATGTAATATCTTGCCTGCTATGAACAACATATTGCAATTTTTCTATCATGAACTTGTATAGGCTCTGGTTCACATTAGTAAAATCATCATTCTTAGATATCTTATGTCTTGTAGACATAGGTGTACTCATTGGCCTTGGATCATTCATTCCAAAAGTCTTCAATATTTCTGTGATGTATTTCATTTGTGAAATTAAAACACCAAACTTCCTTTGACACACTTTTAATCAACAAATAATTTGATTTCACCAAACATAGACATTTCAAATTCCTTTTTCATTTCATTAGCAAATGATTTACATAATGCTTCTCTTCCTCTAAATATGATATAATAAACAAATATTTTAGATAAAAGTACTTCATTGTTCTTACCATTCGTCAAATATAAATGATTGTTGTCATTTTCCCTTTCAAAACTAATTTTCACTAAATAGTTATGTATTCTTCCATACCATGCTCTTGGTGTTTTCTTCAATCCATAAATAGCTTTGTTTAATTTACATACTATTTTCTTCTTTTTTGGATCTACAAATCCTTCAAGTTGTTCAATGTAACCTTCTTCCTCTATTATACCATTTAAAAATGCATATTTGATATCCATTTGATATACCTTGAAATTCTTGTAGGATGAGTATGCAAGTAGAGTTCTGACTCCTTCAAGTTTGGCCATAGGAGAAAATGTTTGTCCATAGGAAACACCTTCCTCTTATGTGTAACCCTTGCATACAAATCTTTCTTTTTCCTTGTTACTTCACCATTTACATTGAACTTGTTCCTAAAAACCCACTTTATCCCAATGACATTTTTTACTTTAGGTCTTGGCACCAATATCTATGTACTATTCTCCTCAATCTAGCCAATTTCTTTATTTATAGCTTGTATTCAATCTTAATTTTCTAAAGCATATTTTATTGTTCTAGGATCAAGCTCACATAATAAGCATGGGTAACCTTTGAATTTTCTCCTTGAGATAATAATTGATTTAGCATCTCCAATGATTTGATCATGCTTATGATGTCTTCTCACATATTTTTCTAAAATAGATGTTCGAAATATAATATAGACTATATTACTAAGAGGGGAGGGGTGAATCAAGAACCAATAAATTTTTTATACTTAACTGACCAATTAAATAATCATCACATAATTTGATCTAGTTGCATGCATAAAAGAATGAAAGAAATAAAATATTCATAATAATTTTACACAAGATATGGTGACCTAGAAACCTTCCAAATAGAATGTAAAACTGGGGTGGGGATGATACCCACAAGCTTTAGTATTGCAATATAAAGTTCATTTGTTAAGGCTTACAATTGATCACTTCTAATGATCTACCCTATTAGGAGCAATATGATTACTAGGTTCACCTTGTGAAAGGATTTACAAAATATACAATAAAGTATGTACCTAGTTAAGAGATTTAACAAAAGACTGTTAGGTCTACCCTGATAAAGGATTTAATAATACACCTATTAAGATGAATGAGTGGCTAATCTCTGATCTACAACTTTACTTTGCTGATTGAGATTCCTTAAATTGTAATGATCACCTTGTTGTGATAGATAAATATTTGTTGTGCCATATACTACTTGTAGCCTTCAATTCACACTCATCTACTAATTACTTTGCATTCATTTGTCTTTGGATATGATAAAATAAATTACACACACACACACACACACACACACACACACATAAATCCAAATAAAAGCTTACTAGAGTTAGCCACAATACCAAATCAATCATAATTCAAAATATTGGCCCAACTACTATAACTTGGGTTTTGAATGACAACTTGGTGATGTTCTAATACTTGGCAACCACTGTCAACTGTCAGTATCTTGTAGTACTTGGTTGAAGTAGAGGCTTGGTCCATATTAACCACTTCAAGTAGAATCAATTCAATTAGCTTTGGTGACTCGATTAACACTAAGAAAATTGACATATACTAAATTACTCAGTTGAAACTCCATGGCTCAATGAACACTAGATTTACATCACTATCACTGCAAGCTTGATAGACATTTATGAAATTGGTTAACCTTGAGAGCTTGGTCAAAATTGGAGAACTCAGTTAAAACTATAGAGCTCAATTAACACTAGAGTCTCCATCACTTCCACTAAATATCTTGGTAGATATTGCTATGTTCGATGTAAACTATAGATTGTGTCTAAAGCTTGGTAGCAACTTTATTTATATTTCTTGGCTTGGGAGCAATTGAACCACTTGGTTAATAGTATTGGATAAAATATAAGCTTGGTAGCAGCATAACCAATTGATCAAGTTACTAATATGAAAATTTGACTTTAATGTAAACAATAGGTAGATGTCATCTTGTCTCTTCTTGAGGTTCATTTGGAAAAAGAATCTTAGGTACATTTCATCTGTGTCGTTTAGGTTCACATTTTGAATACTCAACATTCACTATCTGATGATTGATATTGCATGTTTGTGACTCAAAATTTTTATTCTATTGCTTGTTACCAACTCTTTGTTGCTCAAAAATTTGCATTTTTACCTCATCATTTCTTGTTTGATGGGAACTTGTAGCTTGATTTGTCTACTAAAATTGAGCGATGGGAGCATCATCATCCACATAAATTAATGTACTGGATACACTTCAATTTCTTCATTACATGAAGCATAACTTTTTCTACAAACTCATCAACTCTCATATTTTCACTTTCCACAACTTTGTTAGTGTTAGAATTTAAACACTTATAATATTTTCTTTTTATGGAATAACCCTAGGAATATGCCTTGATCACTCTTCGTGTCAAGTTCTCCATTCCCATTATATTTTAGTATATAGCATCTACTTCTAAATTTTTTGAAATAGTTAACATAAGGAGCATAGCTATACCATAATTCAAAAGGTATAGCATTTGTACCTTTCTTCACTTGAACTTTATTCAGGGTATAGACAATAGTACTAATTACTTCTCTCCAATATTTTTGTGATATGCCTTTCTTCATCATCAGTATTCTTTAGAAGTCCATTATTGATATATTTCTAATTTCAGCTATCCCATTCTAAGGAGGGGTCCTTAGTTTTGACATTTACCTTTTAATTCCTCTATCATTACAGAATGTATTGAACTCATGTGACATGAATTCACCACCTCTATTAGATCTTAAATGCTTCAAACTTTTCCCTATTTCTTTTTCAAATGAGGCTAAATACCACTTGAGTAACTTAAAAACATCAAATTTAACTTTAAGAAACATTATAGTCATCATTCTAGAGTAGTAATCCATAAATAGATTGAAATATTGATCTCTAGGAACTTTTAATACCAATTGGTCCACGTAGCTTAGTTTGAACTAGTTCCAAAATATTATTAGTAGTATATGTATTACCCTTAAAACTAGACATGGTCATCTTTCCTAATTGACACTATTTACACATAGCACTATTAGGCTTTTTTAGTTTAAGAAATCCTCTCACTTTTTTGATCTTACTAAAATTCACCAAATTGTCAAAATCTACATGACATAATATTTTGTGTCATAATCATAGATCTTGTTGAGAAAACATAATTTTTTCTCCTAATAGGTCTAGATAGAATAAGTTACTTCTTGTTTTCTCACCAGTTCCAATTAGCTTACCATCACCATCATGTATCTTGGCCTTTTGTAAAATTCAACTCTATAACCTAATTTGTTTAGCTATGAAATACTCAAAAAATTGTAGTTAAATCCTTCAACCCAGTAAACATTTTCACATGTTATTTACTTTATCTTTTATAACATATGGGATATCATTACCAAATTTAACATATCCAAATTTGTATAGACCAATGTCTTGACTTTTTTTTTTATCACCAGTCATATGATTGGAAAATCCACTATCAATTTTTCATCTATCAATTTTGTTCACATAAGAAATTAATGAAATTTTATCATCTTCATCAAACTCTTCTTTCATAGCAACATAAACAACTTCATCATCATTACTCTCAGATTCATTATCATATTTTTCTTCAACAATATAATAAGATTTCTTACCTTTATCATCCTTGCTTCTTCTATAGTCCTTGTCATCTCTTTTAACTTTGTACTTGGTTTCCTTCTTTTCATCCTTATCATCTCTATCAGGAATCTCTTAGCAATATGATCAACTTTATTGTATGAAAAACAAATGATAGGAAATTTACCTTTGAATTTAGCTCTTCCTCTTACAAAAAGTTTTGCAATGATGGCTTCAAGTTCATCAATCTCATCATCATAACTATCAGTTTCACTCTTCACATGCTTTTCTTTCTTCCTACTAAGAATTAGTTGTCATGTGAAAAAAGATTCAATGGTAGTAGGTGTGTAGTTATCAAAATTAGACATTTCAAGAGTAGTAAATCTACCAACTACACCTTCTAAGGTCAAGTTATTACCTATTGTGTGTCTTGGTTATTGAATTATAGAGATTCTAATGGCATAGATAGAGATTAGAATCCTCAATATCTTTCTTATCACTATTTCATCTTTAATTGTTCCATTTTCTCCTCAAATAGAAATAAAAACCTCTTTAACTCTTGTGCATTATTGTACTATGCTCTCACCTTCCATCATTCTCATATCATAAAATTTACCTCTTAGGCTTCTACACTAGCTCTTATTACATTATCATCACCTCCATCTATGGTCTTCCATCTATCCCACATCTTGTTTGCAATGTTGCAATCTTTTTATTGATCAAACTTGACATAGCTTAGGGATGATACAATCTCCAACATTGGTTGGTTGTGATCTAAATTTTGTCTTAATTATTTAGTAGTTAGAGGACAAGTTTTTACTTTTACATATTCATTAAAACTAGAAGATTTACAAAAGCATCATGGATACTGGATATGTACAACTTCATTAGGGTCTACGATGTAGGAAAGTTCTCCTTATTTAGCTTGGGTACATCTCTCTTGTTTTCTCATTATCTTTAGCTTTAAGTACCTTAAAAATTTCCTCTATAAGAACTTAGCTCTAGTACCAATTGTTATATTTGTTTAGAATAAATAAGAGGGAGGGGGCTCAATTATTTATTCAAGGTCTATATGTACCACTCAAACAATAAAACATTAAACACACATTCTTCTACTTTTCCTTCTTTGGTTTGATCAATACTACAAAAATGTCATAAAATTAACATGCATTGTATAATGAAACCATTATAACATGTTGAATATGGAAAAAATGGGATCTATCATCAACCCAAATTCCCAAAAGGAATGATCCAAATTGATCAATCACAAGGAAATGATCAATGCACAAATGAATCAAGCAATGTAGAATATGAAGAAAAGAGAAGATCCTATAATCTTTCTATTGAATGTATGTGCTTGAAATTTGAAATGAATAGAAGAAAAATACTAACCTCAAAGTAGGAAAAATCTAGAAATTGCTAATTTTTTATGTCTCTGTCCAATTTCAAGGAATTCTGCAACTTGTTTCAGACTGCAAATGTCAAGATGAAGAGAACCCATAAAAAATTTATCCTTTTGAAGGTAAGTCAACCTTGACCATAGGGCACAATTCTACCCCAAAAAGTTGACATTGACCTATACTACTCTAACAAAAATTTTGTTCACAGATCCCACAAGTTTGGTGAAAATGGTATCCAATTATGTACTTAATTCACTATTCCATACTTGTATCTACAAGAAAAATGGTGTTTTTGTTTGGATAGGGGTTTACCTTTGTCAAACCCTAGTTTGGAGTCAACTTTAATAATGGAATTGAAATAAGGAATGCTAGCAATTAGTAGAAGTAAATCTAACAAGTTATGATATTTAATAGATATGCAATTGTGTTTGAAGTGTAAACAAGTATATTGATATGAAACCTTGAACATAACATTAAAAAATGTCAATCAAAACCTCCATGATTGTATGCTTGGAATTCACATTGAGAGAATAATGAGTAGATCTTGAATATGAACAAAATATCTTGAAGGAAGATCACACCACTATTGTTGGTGTTTGAAAACATTACCAATTTTCAATTACCCCGATGAGAACAAAATACATCTAGGGGCAACTAACTCCCATTTTCAACATGTCCATTTAGACACCAGGCCAACTATAAGGCTTGACCCTTCTTCTTCTTCAGGCTTTCCAAAACCTAGGTGGGTGGACCTATAGATTCTTTATATGGTACCAGTTATCAAAGCATACACTAAATCTAATATGAAGCAGATAAAACCCTTATTTATCCTGATAACTCATGAAATAACATCAATCTATAGTAGCTAAATGCATATCTAGGAATCTCACAAGCTGAGTAAGGGCATTCTATTAGAGCTCTTCAACATGAAAGGGAAATACAATTCAATAATAATGTTATATTTTCAGCAAACCATGACATGAATCAACATAAGCCTATGATATTTCAAGATGATTAGTGCCTTATCTATTGGGCGGTCACACAAATCCCTAAGACATATCCTAGAACGTCATTGATATATGCCATATATCAAGACTTTCCTAATCTATCTATCCACTTTATGAATTATACATCTGCATCCTTCTAAATCTCATACTCAACCTATCCCTTCTTAAGATCTGCAATCCTATGATGATGAATTAAGCACTTACATACCCTTTGAGTTACCAGCAAAATAAATCAACATATATAACCAATAGATTGCAATTGAGTTTCATATTCTTTATTTACAAAACACAAGAGATTACATACAACATGAATGGAAGACAAGATACTAGAAAGAAGATTAACTTGTTGTTGAATTCTATTTATTTCATTGAAACAAATACAAGAGATGCATGAAATTGAAATGCCAAGCTACCTAATAGGTAAGAACTATTTGCATAAAAGACTTAATGCTATTCAATACAAGATAAGTAATGCTGAAAGAATGGTTTCATAGTATTGGCAATGCATCAAGACTGGACCAAAAAACCTTGGTATCACAGTAGTATGCCAATTTTCTCCAAAAGACTAGAACCTCTACAAAGAATGAAAGATAGAAAGATATAGAAGAGAAAGAATTCCTAGATCTGATCTTTACTTGACAAGTGTCCACTTGAAATTCAATCTTCTGGCAAATAAAAACTTCTTCCTTCCTTCTCCCATTTGATCTGATTTGATTTCATCATTAATCTTTAACAAACTTGCAAAACATCTCCTACTGAATGATGAAATCCTTTGAGTCACCAAAATATCTGGTTTTCACTAAAATGCTTGGTAAAATTTGAATTTTACTGAATGAATGTGTTCAAATTTCAACCCAAACTGTATTCTCACTACCTTTTAACCATATTCAAGTCACTACTATGTTAGAAATTAGTTCTGATCTTTGATTACCTGAATACAGTTACAATCTAGGAACTTGGGAGAAAACTTGGTATAGCTCAAACACATTGCTACCTATGCAAAATTTGACTACAGAATCAGAAAATTTAGCTCTTCTCGATTCTAACGATATATTGAAGTACCTAATTCTGATAAAAAATGCCCCTGTTATGGCAGTTTGAAAAACAGGCCCCTGGACTAAACTTTGGCAATTAAAATGAAATTTTTTTAAAATTACATAGCTTGGACTATATAAAAAATTTAAATCATTTAAATTTTTCATTTGACAAATCATGTGTTGATCTCACTTAATTAATATTTTAATATTCATTAATATCCTTAATTCCTTCACTTCAATCTCCCTTTACGTTCTCACGAGAATGACATACTAATATTTCATTAACATCCCCCATATCCCATAACCCCATAAATCTCCAAATTTTGCTTCCCGTCCATATGCTTAAAACTTCCTATTACATTCTCACAGCCCAAACGTAGCATCAGAGACCTCAAAAAATTTGTTTACACCTATACAGGAGCCTCAATTTCGTAGTGTCGGGAAGCTTGGCACTTACCACTTCTAATCTTAATAAGACCATAGACCTTCTATATATTAACCTCCACTTTTACATGAGTGTAAGCCTGTAGGGCTTTTCCAACTGATCTCCAGACATACGTTTAAGGATTAGCAATTTGGTAAGTCAAAATATGTTCAACCCTGCCAACTGTTCACGTGCACGGGTCCACCCTAATGAACTGGCGCTTCAAAAGTTTGTGTGTCCTTAAGACACATTCCATATTGCATGGAAGTGTATTTAAAGGTTTAAAAAATTTAACCCATAGACAATGTGGGACTAAGTTCTTAAACTATTCCTCCATCTTTAAAACTAGCAGATGACCCTGTGTTTCTTGTACGCATTCTGTTGAAGCTCCCTTGCATGAGTTGTCCTTGCTCCAGGCATTGACTTCTCCATTTTTGCTGGCATATTTCCTTTTTTATTTAACATGGGAAAAGCTTTAACTTTTGACCATTTTTATTATGTTCAAATTACTGGATCTCTTCCTTTTTGCCATAGACTTTCCTGTCTATTGCTTATGATTGCATGCAAATTTGTTTGCCCTGTTTCAATTGGCATTGACTTTGGATCTGTTGTGGGTTGCTCTCTTATGGCATGGCTTCTTACTGGTTTCAAACATGTGCCTCCTTTATATCACAGTGCCTCCTATTAAAACAATGGCTCCACTTGCTTTGTTCTCTATCGATGCTTCTAATTATGTGTGAAGCTTGCTCTTTTTCTCCATCCCAAATGCTTCTTTTTGCCTACGTGGGTTGTTGTATTAGATTTCTTCTATGCTGCTAGCTATCTTTTTATAAGTGTGGAAGTCATTTTCCTTGCTTTGCCATGGAGGTTATGGATACATGGGTGGCATGAATGCTATGGCATTTCTTGCTAGATCTGCAACTTTCTTCTTTGAAAGTATGGAAGGCCCCCTTCTCTTCATTAGCTTGCCCTACCGTTAATGATAATGATATATGCATATACTCTTTTAGCACCAAGGAAACCTGTCCATGGTGACACTTTTCTTACACATAAACACATTAAGGTGAGGGAATCCATTTCAAACTAGCCATAGGATTCATCCATATTTGTTTGTGGCTTCTATTTCTTGTGAATGCCATGTTTTTGCAAATGCTAGTTGGCTTCATCTAATGGCGCTTTTTCTCTCTATGGTTGTCTTCCATCTTTGCAATGCCATGGAGTTGGGGCTGCAAACATGGACGAATGACTTATATAGTTGTTAGATGTAGATTCCTTCCTTCATTGACTGGAGCTCTCATAAATTTTAAGTTTAGAACAATTAAAATTGCAATCCATTACTTTTCATTGATATCTTTTGGTGTAACTTTAAAGCATTGCTCAGATCCTTCAAAGAATATTTTCTTTCTAATCCTTTAATATTTTGATTTATTTAAACAATTCTTCAATCCTTCACCTCTACTTCAGAAATTCTCATGCCTCATTCCACACATTCATTAGATCCCAATTAATGGTAACATGTGTAAAATGAAAGAACACTTGGTGATCATAATCAAAATAACCCTTCGAGACAGTTTGTCCTTCACAACAAACTATTAATCCGATGGAATCAGTCGGGCCCCAAAGTGGGTCTAGCTAAAAAAAATTTGTTTCTGAACAATTGATATAAAAACTGATCCATCAATCACCTGATACTAATTCACATCAAATTTGACTGCTGAATAATTGATTTGAAACTCATTTTACCAATCCCTATCAAACTGTAAATTTGATGTCATGAGGTCTGTTGACTACCTTTAAAAACTGACCCGAACAACTAACCAAGCCCTGAAAATTGACACACTGAATCTCTGTCCCACATAGTTTCAGCCTGTCAAATCTTGTCTCATGAAAAATTTCCAATGAAAAGATATTCATTGTCAAAGCTGCCTTCTCGGATTTACCTACAAGAAAACATGTCAGAAAACAACAAACTAGGTTTGGATTTGGCTTTGAAAACTAGGAAAATTGACACTTCGAGAGACAAAAATTGGGACATTGGTTCACTATCATGAGGAGAATATGGATCTAGGATTTGAGCTCATGATGAATAACAAGACACAAATGGTGAGCGTTCAAAGTGGGCTACCTAGATTTGCTGATTGTAAACAATGACAGAAAGTGATTCTTTGGAAATAGAATTGACCCGAAAAAGTTTGCATATGGATTTTTCATGACTTACAAACTGACAAACTTGGAGTATTTTGAAAGGAAAACACAAGAGTACAATCCATTTGGCTTGACCAATCACAGATCTCAAGTTACAACATCCCAAACAGGGGTTCCAACAAATCTACAAATGTTGACACCAGTAAAAGGATAGAATTTGTGTTTGGAATCATGTTTGAAAACTAATCAAACAGATTCATCATGAGCTAAAACTTGAAACATAACAAGTTTTTGATGTCTACAATGCAATGCAAAAAGAATTTCAAGATTTTGGTCAACTGGGTCAAAATTACAACACGTCAAACACAGCTTCCCAGAATTAGGTGCAAAGTGCATCAGCATGAAAACAATAATTGACTAACTTTGAGGGATTCAAAACCTAGTCAAATGAACTCGAAATAACTTGAAATCTGAAACATAGGCTCTTAGGTATGGATATTAGGTACTCCAAAAGTGGTAAGTCATGAAACATTTCTGGGTGCAAGATATTCAATGGTAAACATAGCCTCCTGTCGCTATTTGACACTTAGGTGAAAATGCAAATTAGACATTGGCTCAAAACAGGACTTCGCCAAACAGCTCAAAATATCAGTTTATCATCATGGAATAGGTAGACGGGCTGAATGGAAGGTGTTAGAAACATTGAACACCATGTAGGCCTCACACTGACAGTCAGGTACAATCTCATCAAAAGGGCATTTATAGGGCTTGATTTGACTCAAAATTTGAAATGGGGCTAAAATTGAAGCATGCAATTTTTCATCCCAACAACTATGATGGCTAGATCTAGGGTTTTGAATGATGAATCTTGAATGCTTGAACCAAATCCCTTCAAAGGCTTGAATGCTTCAATCCTTGATCTTCAATGGAAAACTTGAATGATTGAATGAAATAATTCTTTCTCACTTGAAAATTATAATGTAATGCTTATTTGAAATAATGGATCATCCAATATCTCCTTACTCAATTTTCTTTCTTAAGTCTTAGAGAAAATGAGAGGAGGAGCCTTCCTTATATAGTGATATAGGGCACAAACTTCTAGAGAATTTGACATTGGAGAATTAAACCTTGATTAATCATAACCCATAGAAATATGCCTATATTAAATGTAATTTAAAAGTTTACTATTCCAAATCCTGAAATAGCTGACAAATAAGCAAGAAAATGCAACTTTTGAAAGCCTGATATCCCAAAACTCCCAAAAATTGAAAGTTTGACTTGGGGTCAAGGATGAGATCAACCCTACCCTAGTTCAAGGTTGAGGTATTCCTTGAACTACGTTAGGGTGAAGGTCAACCTTAACCCTTTAGGTCATCCTTGACCCAAAAAGTCAAAATCCTCAGTTTGATAGAGAAAATGAAGAGATTAGAGAGAGAGAGAGAGAGAGAGAGAGAGAGAGAGAGAGAGAGAGAGAGAGAGAGAGAGAGAGAGAGAGAGAGAGAGAGAGTTAGAAATATAGATTACTGAGAGGGGGGTGAATCAATAATATAAAAACTTTAATTTCTAACTAGATATTATTTCTTCTTTTAAACCATGCATAGAAAAGGATTAAAGTAATGTTGAACAGTGATAGTAACAATGTACAAAAATAACTCATAACACCATATTTTGTTAACTAGGGAAACCCTGGCCAAGGTAAAGCTTCGATGGGGATGATACCCTCTAGATAATATACTAATATATAAGTTATCTTTTAGAGGATGGACCCTAGTAGGATTCAATGAGAAAATTCAATATAAGGAGTCCCTCTTAGGAGATTCCAACCTTGTTAGGAGTTGTAGTATAGTACATGCAAGATGAGCCCACTGCCCAAACATGCATTTCCAATTACAAGAAAAGCTCATTGCCCAAACAAGGAATCAAACTTCTAGAATATATGTGTTGTATCTTCTTCCTTGACTAATATCTTATTTTTGGCTCAATCTTGGATCACAAAATAGCTTTCACAAAACTTTAAATATATCACAGTCATAAAAGTTCACATACAATCACAATTACAAGATAGCATGATAGCACACCTCTTATCACCAAATGTCCTTTGCATAATTACCATGCTTTTACATAAATTATTTTTGGGTTAGCTAAGACCATAATCCACTTTTCCAACTTAGAGTAAACATCTAGGATGTTGGCCCTAATTGGACAAGTAATTATCTTGTAGGAAAAATAATTCTTTCCTTCAATTCCACTATCCTATTTTACTAAAACATGATTATCTACATTCAATATAGTTTATATTTACTTCTAAGGTTATAAACATCATCAAAAACATGTATACTATCTCTATCTAACTTTTCTAGTCATGATATGGTGTTAGTAAAAAGTTATAAACAAAAAAATACACTTCTATAAACCAAATTCTATACTTAGAAAATTTTTTGGTTACCAAACACTAAGTATCTTTATTTTTGAGGTATCTTATTAGCATGTACATCATGTATTTCTATAAATGACAAGAATTACATATCATTATTGGCTAATTGTCAACAATCTCCCCCTTTTGTATTGATGACAACAAATAGGAAAGATTGGCTAAGTAACAACACTTAACACAACAAAAATAAGCAACATATTACATTACATCTATTACAATTACAATTTTTCCAACTTTGATATATGCTCCCCCTTACAATATGTTTGACATTATGTACTTAGAATATTCTTGCCTTTAAGTAATTTCCAATTTTCTTCCAATTTTTTGCAACTACTCCCCCTTTGACATCAATGACAAAGGTTAAGGTATCTGAAACTATCAAAAATTGTTCAAACATGTTGTCCTTCCCTAAGCTAATATGATCTTCATGCAATCATAAAAGTTTTCCTTCAGACTATCTATACCCTTAGTCCATGTTTCATTGGTGGATTTAACTAAGGTGAGAATTGCACATAAATAATATGATGCAATCTCAATTGCATTAAGATCTAAGTATAAAAAATTAGAATAGGTGTCCTTGGCCTTAACACATTCTTCCAACTATTTCTCAATAAAAGATATTTTTCAAATTAATAGACTCTCTAAAATTTGTTCCCTACAAAGTTCCATTTTTCTAATATCATTGTGAATACTAGCCACTTGTTCTTCAAAATCATCAACTTTGCAAGGTGGATGTTGGATCTAGCTAGATAAAGACTCTAGCTCACTTATCTTTCCTTCTATCTAACTATTGATTTCCTTGGTTAGCTTGTATGATAAGGTACACTTGATATACAAATTTTTCCCATCCTATTGACATTTTTGAAGTTCCTTGATACAAGTATCAAGATTAACCAGATCATTCTTAACATTTTAATAGATAGTGCTAAACAAGTTAGCATCATGTGAAATCTATCTTGTAGCTTTTTCCAGAAGTTAGTAAACTCTACATGAAATGATTTCAACACTACTTGTGCCCTCTATTCAAGATCTAATTCATTGTGTTGCACTACCAAAGTATTGTACAGTCTGTCAGTAACCTCCATGAAGATTTTCTATAAACTCTTTACTATCCTATTTTTCTAAATAAGCTTTGATAAGGATGAGATTAAATCTATTTTATCATCATCAGTAGCTAAACTAGCAAGAGAGAGTGGAGTGAAAGAACTAGATGGTTTAGTATCATCCTCCCTTTGTTTCTTAGCAACCTCTTTCATTCTTCTCTCTTCTTCCTCTTTCTTTTATTTTTCTTTCTTATATTTTTCTCTCTTCTCTTCTTCTTCCAATCTCTTCTTCTTATCTTCTTTTGTCATTCTATTCTTTTCCTCCTCTTCCTTTCTTTTGTTCTCATCCTCAAGAAATTTCTTCTTGGCCCCCTCTATTTTCTTCTTCTCTTCTTCAAGTAGCCTCTTTTCTTCTGCAATCTATCTTAGTTTATCTTCAATATCCTCGATATTTGGTTCATTAAGTTTTGATCCTTCAAATGGATTTGTATCATCAATGTTAATGGTAACATTGGTTTGATCAATTTGCATAATTTCATTGCTTACTAATACTTTTGAGGTTTTGGGTGGTAGAGGACATGCTAACTTTGACTTTGTCAATATTTGACTGATAGTTTTCATGGTCTCACTTCTTAGTTTATCTTTTTCACCAACCATAAATAGAAATGGTCTCACTTTATTTCTCAAATATAGTGTGAGATTATTCAATAATCTTTTAATCTTTCCTTCGTCATCAATTTTGTAAATAGTTCTAAGCATAGAATTCCAAAGTTCTAGATCTTCTTCTCTTGTAGGTGTCTTTTTCTCAATGAGTCTTTCATAGACTTTCTAGTTTATTATACCCTCAATATCCTTCAATTTCAAATTATTTTCTATGATATATCTGACATTAGAGATATCAATTTTATCCTTCACAAAATTGCTATACAAATAATAAAATTTCTTCATCTAAACATAAATACCCTCATTAGAAATAGTTGTGTTTATCTTCTCTATTTTTAGCTTCAATAGTTGTTGAGCTTTTCCTATTGATTTCTTTTTCATTGTCACTTTCTCTACTTTCTTGATTTCTTGTTCTTCTTCCTCTTCATAACTAGACTCAATAACTATCAACAATGTTTTCTATCTTTTTCCTAGTCTAATGGCTTGTTGTTTTACCCTCTTTGTCTTAGTAGTCACTACTTCCACCAATCTTTCATATTTTCTCTTAGGCTCACTAGGCTGGACATCTGACACTATCGCATATGGAATGCTTTTCTCCAAAGATGTTTTTGCAATAGATACTGACAAAGGTTACACATTTAGTATCCCTTATTCATAGTTTGTCTTATAGTGTCAAACTCACTTTCTATGATACTGGCCTTTGATAGTGCTTTCTACATAATAGATTCTATTTTCTTGTGTGATGCCTTCCTCAAGGTTTCCTGATGAGTTGACTAGGTAATCTCATCATAGGTATCAAATCTATATTCTACTTTGTCTTTCTTTGATTTCAATAATAAATCAATATAACTGACTATTGTATCATCATTTAGTTCATAACCCAAGGGATCAAGAAATGTTTCCTAAGGTCCCGCTACTTGAATATAGGTAAAATTTGTACAAGTCATGATGCAAATGCCTTCCTTAAATCTATCTATAATTGCAGGTGCAATTCTGAATCTTTATTTCATTTCATTCTAAAATGTTTTCATTATCAAGTTGCCACTATCCAATATCATATCTATAGGATGCCTTTTGCATACTTCAGTAATCTTCTCCATTGTACATCTATCACTGCTCATTATTTCTATGACTGAAAAATAAGGATATGTTTTAAGTACATGAAAGAATATATGATTTATCAATGACTAGAATCTAAACACACCATTCTTTGTCATCTTGATCTTTTCTAGGTTCTCTAAGAGTTGCATGCTCACAATTTCACTAAGATTTACTTGTTCCTTCTCTACACATATCTAATAAGCTACATAGATGAATCTAGCACATACTTCATCAATGTTTGAGCTTGCACATACAAAATAGGCAATGATTCTACTCAAATATCTTACATCATCTTTCTTTATGGTGTTGATCACCATAGATTTTCCATTATATACTATTTTAGTATAACTCTTAACCTTCTTCTTGACCATTTTCTCTCCTACAAGTACACTACCTTGTTTACTAAGACTAGCTACCTCATGAATAAGGCTTGTAGAAATATCGATTCCATTATATTGCATCCATAATTTTCCATCATGTATTTACTACCAATAGACTCAAACTTACTATTTAGATAACTTTCTACATCTTCAAGATATACTACATTGTTTGGAGTGATAAATAACACTAAGTTAGTGTTTCCTTCAGTAGGTTTTATAGAAAAACCTTCTACTTAGCTCTATGCTCATTCTCAACATTGTACACTAAAAGGCATATCCATGATCTTATCAAACATTTTACTTTTACTAAACAAATTTATAGAAAACGGATAAAATACCTCTTTCCAAAAATAGGGTTTTCTTCAAAATCTCTTTGGCAAGTTGCTTCTAAGTGATTTTTTCTTTGGATGTATTCACAATGAAGTGAAAATTAATTCTATACTCTATTTATTCCATCAACTTGAACTTGGATTAGTTGTGTACTTTATAAAAACAAAAAAGCTATCAATTACATTCTATAATCAAATAATTGGTCAAGATCATCTATCTAATCTTCAAATACCACCTCAAATTTTCCATAACTATATTCCATCATGAAAAAACTCTACAAGACTTCATTCCATGAAATCCTTTGTAAAACATACTTTTCATCTTTTGTTATAGAATTAACCTTTACTGTAATACCAATAAGTCTAAATTGCTTCATAACTTGTTTAGATAAGCTCCAAATTTCAAGTGAGCTTAGCAACCATCTAAATATATCACATTACACATTTTACTAACTTCACTACCTCTAATTTAGTTTCTGGATGAAGTTCTCAAATTTTGATGTTGTAAACAAACTTAATTCAACTTAATTGAATTAAACTTGAAAATTGACTTTGATCTTCTATCTCATCATCATCTAGACTTTCTTTTTAGATATCTACTCCTTTCACAAATGCCTCATTATGTTCTTCTTGAAGTTCACTAACAACGAATTCTATGCTCCTCATTGTCTCTGTTAGTTTTAGAGTTCCTTTCATGGTTCCTTCTGTCATTTCAGAGGTTATTTCTAGCATTCCTTCTATTATTGAAGTTTCTTCCATTATTCCTTATATCTCTGAGGCTTTTTCCATTCTACAATATTTTTCTATATGTGGACAAATTTCATGCATAATTGACATACTGGTCCTTTGCTTCTAGGATTCTACTAATCATTAGGTACATGAAAATTCTAAGTAATGTTTCCTAAGTTGTTACAATTATAACACATGATCTATCTTCTGTCTTCATGAGATCTTCCTTCTTTCAATTTCAATTCATTAGATCTTCTTTTATCTATAGGGTTAGTATTTCTGACATTCTACTATTTCTTCTATCATTATCATACATAGGTTTCCTACAATCAATTGCATTATGACCCATACCATGACAATTATGAAAGTAAAAGTCCTTAATATGATTAAATGACTTGTTAATACAATATTTTTTCATATGACCTATTTCATTACATGAAAAACACTTACCTCTAAATTTATACCTAGTTTCCTTAGAAGATTCCACTTACTTTGGTTCATCCAAAATTTCAACTTCCTTGTTTTGCTCAATTTCTTTGGATTTATTAGAAGATTGATTAGATTCAATCTTGTCATTAGATTTGTCTTTTTCTTTCAAATTTGATCTAATCTCAGGTTTCACCACAAAAATGTTAATTAGATAACCAAGACTAGTCTTATCATAATTAAGTCTCTATATTGATATTGAATCACCAATACTTTCTCTGCTAGAATAAAGTTTCTCAAGCTACTCCTTGCACTTAGTTAATTGGCCTTTCACAATAGTATTATACTTATGAAGTTCTTCATGATCTTCTTTCAATGTGTCAAACTTAGATGTTGTCTTTGCTAGACTTACTCTTAAATCTACATTTTTATTCTTCAAATCAGATTCAACTTTGGTAGTATCATTTCTAAAAGTTAACTTCAGATTCATAATCTTCAATTCATGCTTCAAGATTTTGTACTCTATTTTTAGTTTTGAATAATCATCATCATTAGTTCTAGATTCAGTAGATTGAGGCTTGGATTTGAGATGTTCAATCTTTTCCTTCGATTGACGAATGTATACTTGGGAGTCTTCATATCTGTCCTTCAACTTACCTCATTCTTTAGTAAGGAGATCAATTTGTTCAAGAGCTTCTTCAAGGTTCTTCATTAGTTGTTCCAAATCCACATGGATCTTACTGAAGCTATTAAGCCTCTTCAAAGTAACTATGCTTTGATACCAATTGTTAGAAATAGGAATTATTGGGGGGTGCAGGGGGGGGGGGGGGGGGGGGGGTGTGGGTGGGGAATAAATTAGTAATCTACAAACTTTAGTCACGAATTAGATATTATTTCTTACTTTAAACCATGCATAAAAAATCAATAAAGTAATGTTGAACAGTAACAATAATAATGCACAAAGATGACTCATAACACCATATTTTGTTAACTAGGGAAATCTTGGCAAGGAGAAAACCCTAGTGGGGATGATACCCACTTGATAACATACTAATTTATAAATTCCTTATTAGAGAACATACCTTTTTAGGATTCAATAAGAAAATTCAGTATAAGGAGTCCCTATTAGGAGATATTGAATCCTTGTTAAGAGATTCTAGCCCTATTAGGAGTTGTAGTACAATAGATGCAAGATGATCCAATTGCCCAAACATGCATTTCCAATTACAAGAAGAGCTCACTTCCTAGACAAGTATTCGAACTTCTCAACTATAGATGATGTATCTTCTTCCTTGGCTGGTCTCTAATCTCTAGCGCGATCTCGGATCACAAAATAGCTTTTAGAAAACTTCAAATATATCACTTTCACAAAAGTTTACATACAATCATAAGTAAAAGATGGCATGATAGCACACATATTATCACAAAATGTCCTTTGAATAAATACCATGCTCTTATACAAATTTCTACTAGGTTGGCTAAGACCATAATCCACTTTTCCAACTTATAGTAAACATCTAGGATGTTAGCCCTAGATGGACAAGTAATTATATTGTAAAAAAAAATCCTTTCCTTCAATTCCATTGTCCTATTTCACTAAAACATGATTATCTCTATTCTATACAGTCTGTACTAACTTCTGAGGTTATACACATCATCACTAACATGCATACTATCTCCATATAACTTTGCTAGTCATAATATGACATCAATAACAAGTTATAAACAAAAAAATACACTCTTGTAAACCAAATTCTATACTTAGACAATTTTTTGATTACCAAACACTAAGTATCTTTATTTCTAAGGTTTCCTATTAGCATGTATATCATGTGTTTCCATAAATGACAATAATTACATATCACTGTTAGCCAATTGACAATAGAGAGAGAGAGAGAGAGAGAGAGAGAGAGAGAGAGAGAGAGAGATCCATGCAAAGACCCAATCAAGGTACTTGACATGACCCTAGAGCACTTACTTAGAGAGCAAAATACTCTTAACATGAAATCACTTTCATTTTAACATTATACATTTAGCCCCCACTTTAGCAAGAGTATGGATGAGATGTGAACTCTTGATGAAGGAGAAGGAGAGATCCAAGTGGAGTAACCATGAGATAAAATAACACTTAGCTAAGGACACAAGCCACTAGGCTAAAGATTCTAACTCAACATATACACATGAGGGTGTGAAAACAAAGAAAAACAAAAACAAAGCTAAAAGACACAAAAAGAGGGGTTAGTACTAAAGTAAACCCAAATCAAATAGCACAAGAAACATTGGTACGAAATACTTCTCATAGTAATATCATATTTGTAAAGCAACATTAAAACATTAGTGATTACATAAGAAAGACAAGAGCAACACTATAAATAATATAGCTTCATGATCTAGTCCTACAAGTATGAAAGAAAAAAGAAAGAAAAGAAGAAGTGATTACCTTGCCCAATAAGATACCACCCTTACCATGAATCACTAAAGGAGAGGAAAATTCAAATAGGTTGCCAAACCTAATAGTTCACCCATAAATTATGCTTGCAATTATAATGTGTCTTCTGACAGATCCTAGAATACCCATAGATCCACCTTCTTATATCATTATGAATATGAAATTTGTGTCTCCTTAGGATTTAGGAACTTATGTGTGTTACCTTTGGAAGATTTAGCATATTGAAAAATTTGAAAAATGTGTATCTCTTCTAGATTTAGCGACTTGTGTACATTATCTTCCAAGATTTAGCATATTGAAAATTTGAAAAATGTGTCTCTCTTCTAGATTTAGCAATGTATGTGCATTACTTTCTAGGATTTAGCATATTTAAAATTTGAAAAATGTTTCTCTTTCGGATTTAGAAACTTATGTGTGTTACCTTATGAGATTAAGCATAATTTTAAAAAAAAGAAGCTATAGTACAAGGGAGATCAAAGAGAGACCCTATATATGCCCCCCTCCTTATCATGGTTGCCTACTAGACATGATGAGGAAAAGGAACATGAGACCTACCTTAAAATGTGAGGAGATATCCTATTTAACAAAAATATATACCATATTCTTAGTGAGGGATATTAACCCCTACATCAAAGAGTATAAATAATCATAAAAAGAATATGTCACTTATGGAGAAAGGATCCTCCAAGAAAGATATCTTATCAACAAGACCCCTACCATAGAGGAGTTCTTTTAGATAATATATCATCTTTCAAAAGTAATCCCAAAAAGAAAAAATATTCACTCATCAAGCCTCCTATAAAAAAGAGGAAGAGAAATCTTTGAAATGAGAAAATCAACTCTAAAACCAAAGAAGGGGTAAGGGTTTATAAAGAACATAATTTGCAACATAGAGAAGAGGTCATGACCTAGGAGAAAAACCTCTCATATAAAAATATTATCCATAGTTAAAACATACATTAGTGTGAAGAAATACTATTGCACTATATAAAAATGCCACTAAGCCAAGGAAAGCAGTTCCCTAGACATAGAGAGAGAAAGAAGAACCTTTCCCCACAAGGAAGAAGACAAGGTATACCCTAAAAATAATATCTTTAGAATATATATCTTGAATAGAATCTATGGATGATTACAAACATAATACCAAAACCATAGAGAGATAGGATTTAAAGAATACCAATTAAGCTCAAGGTACAATATATTCTAAAAGCCTAATGAATCCTAAGAGATTGGATAAAAATACACCTCTTTCTCCCCAATCTAGAGACAAGAGGAAAAGAGATCTATATTATATCAAAAGGAGGGGAATCACCTATATCAAAATTATGAAGGAATTGAAAAATTGCATGAGAGTGAGATATAATTCCTAAAGCAACTAGTTCATGAACATACAATTAAAAATGTATACAATCAAAAAGTAAATGTCTATTACTATAATGAAAAGGAAATTTATACTTGGATAAGGAATCTTTTGTTATAGGTTTAAAAATTTCTTTTTCAAATTTATTAATTCAATATAAACCTCTTTATCTATATTTTGAAAATTATAAGAGTTATGCAAGGTGGGTGTAGGGAGAAGTTTATGAAGAGGAGGATGATGATTAGCATCACCTACCTTAATTTGAGATTTAAAATATCCAACACCATTAAAATCTAGTTTAGAGGGTATATGAACAAGATACTTAATACCATGTTCATTAACTCCAAGTCCTAAACCTCTATAACCTTGTTATCATATCATATCCTATAGTTTACCTATCATGTAAAGCTACTACATGAGGCGATTGTTTTTCATGCTGATGAGTAAAGGTTGCCTAAGGTAGAATAATAGGTTTTGAAGAATTTTATTTACCCTTTCCTTTAATATCATCATAAATTAAAGGAGAAGGTAAATCAAAGAATTCTTGCACATATGTATCCAAAAATTTAACTTAAATTTCATCATAAGTATGGGAAGAACAAGGATTAGAAGATGGAGATGTAGGCATCAGATTATGAATGATAGGATTAGGATCAAGAAGATTAGGAGATGGTATATTATCTACCAAATTCTTTGCATTATCCAAGAGAATAATCATTCTACCACATGAATCTTTAATGAAATTTTTGCATGTAGGAAGACTAGTATCAGTCAAATTCATAAAAGCATAAGCAATAATAAATGAAGGATCATGAACATAATAAAATGAATAGTACTCTCATAAAAATCATAATTATGGTCAAGAAATGCTAAAATAAGGGTAATAAGGAGCATAACCATACACCAAAGCATCTTAAAAAATTTCATAGTAAATGAAATGCAAGAAATGTTTTTGTATTTTATTGAATATGTAGATTTTTTCATATTTTAGAATTTTAAAATGCATGAGCATAAACTAAATCAAATCTTAATGCAAGAAAAGACCTAAAAAATATTAAATTTAACACCACAAAGCACAATAGGGCACATATGAAAGATAGGAGGTAAGCATGTCGAGTTCATCAAAATGAATAGGGAGAAAATAGGATCTATCCTCAACCCAAATTTTCAAAAGGAATGATCCAAATTGATCAATCACAAGGAAGTGATCAATTCACAAATGAATCAAGCAATGAGGGATATAAAGAAAGGAGGAGATCCTATAATCTTGCTATTGAATGTATGTGCTTGAAATCTAAAATGAATAGAAGACAAATACTAACCTCAAAGTAGGGAAAATTTGGAAAATGCTGATTTCTGATGTGTATATATAATTTCAAGGAATTTTGCAACTTATTTTGGATTGGAAATGTGAAGATAGAGAAAACACAAAATTTTTTAATCCTTCTAAAGGTAGTGTTGGCCAACTTCACCTTCCTACCAAAATTGCAATATTTGAATTCAAATATAGTAATGTTCACATATTTCTAAATATTCAAATAATAGGCATGAAAATACATTATAGTAAAAACCTCAAATGGGCCAACATTATCCTATCCATTAATCTAAGGTAGATCAATGATTGTCACATCCCTGCATTCAAAACATTGTCAAAAAATTGTATGATATGGGGAAGTGACAACATGCCACATGTCCATGGGCCCCCTTTGCTCCTTTGATTTTGTGCAGTCATCAATGGTTTCTTGTCCATCGTCCCATCTTGACAAATCAGTGACTAGTGCTTACCTACATCCTAAGAATTGTCAAAAAATGTATGATATGGGGGAGAAACTCCATGACACATGGAACTAGTGAGCCCATCCTAGTGCTTTGTATCGATATCATATTTCCATCATCAATTTTCCCAGATCGATGGTTGTCACTTGCCCATATTTTGAGATAATAGTATTTTAATGCAATCTAGAGAAGCAAGGTTTAGGCGTGTGGATGGTAGGACCAACTTAGGGTAGTAGTCATAGTTTTGAAGTGTTTTAGAGGGTGGCACATGACACTACTTGGTTGACCAAAATGGTTTTGAACATGCATCTGGCTCCTTTGATCATGACCATTGGATTTTGGTGCTTCCCCACTTTCTAAAGATGCAAGAAGTTTAAGCTTTATGGGGAAGTGAGGAAGTGACACATACCCTAGGTGGGGCTAGGTCTCTTTGTGGGATACAAAGTTAAAGATAGGGAATTAAAATCTACAGGTGGTAATATCTCATTGGTCAGGGTTTTAGATGCATTAGTAGGATTCCAAGAATTGCATAATGGTTGGATCAAGTGTGATCTATGGTAGATGTATTCCCACATCCTTGAGTTACATGATATTTACTTAATGTAGGTATACACCATGTCGTCATGTGTCCTTATGGGCCTAGTTTGTAAGGAAGATAGACATAGTTAATAATTAACACCAAAGGCTAGTAGTTTCATGCAACATCATGGTTAAGTGATAAAGTTGGCATGGTTAAGTAATAAAGTGGTCAAATAGATGAAGACCTCACAAGTTTGAAAATGAAATAAAATTATTGGTCCACATGGTACTTTTTGGTTATAGGATTTAGTTTGACTACTGACGTTGTTGATTTTTTAGCCAACAATGAAGGAAACTAGATTCTCTTATCTGATATGATCGTTATGATTGATCCCAACCACTCTAGGGTTATTGCTATGCTAGTAATAATATAGAGGCATTTGAAGGAGTTGATGAAATCCAACCCTACAGCTCACCAAGATTGCCTACATACAAATAACCTTTCAAAGAGAAACCAAGGAAGGAAGAGATGGAGCTTGGAAAAACCCTAAATGGACATGAGAGAGAACATATTGCAAAATAATGAAAATGTATTTACAATGAGTTGAGAAAATACAATGAGAGATCTTGAATATAAAGGCCTCATGGAAGCTTGTAGAACAAGTTGGAAAGTGGTAGAAGATAAGGTTGACAACTAAGCATCCACAAAAAGGTGGAACATGCTAGAAAGGAACAAACTTCTGTGTTGTCAACAACTCATCACTACAACAATTAAATACTAAATAAATGCATTAACCTAAGTAAACTTAGGTAAATAGAATAAATAATTAATAATTAATTATTTACTCTAACACCCCCCCTTAAGTGCAACTTAGGGGAATTCCTTAAACTCACAAAACTAAGATGAAATGTAGAATGGGTCCTAGTAATGAGGCCATGTTAGGTACCCATGTATAGTGCAAAGAAATACAACCTTTGAAAATGGGGAAAGAGAGAAAACCACATGGGAAAAATCCTTCCCCAAAAAGAGGTAATCTAGTGAAGTACTAAAGAAGCCTCCAACTAGAGAAATGTCCCATATAATAGGAACAAAGAGTGATCATGAATAGCATCACTAAAGCATGAAGAAGTCACAAATTTTTTGACTGGTCTGAGGAACCTCCATGAAAGAAGGCACAAATTGAGCATGTCTATATGGTAGATGATCCATCTTACTAAAATGCATAGGTAGCCAGGTACTGCAATCACCTCATATATAGGATCAACCACTAAATACATAGCTCAGACTATCACACCATCAAACCAAGGATGTATTAGAACAATAGAATAACCCCCCTTAATGTAGATGGGGTGAGATGATAGGAAACTAAGAAGGTGGGCCAATATCCTCTGTAGACAGGACCAAGAATGATGAGAGAGGGGAAGAGGTACAAACACATATAAAGACACAATCACACTGACGCTGTATGAAAAAGAAAAAGGAAGAAGGACAAAAACAACAAATAGTTATCCCCCCATGGTGCTTTATAAAAATAGAGCAAATACAACTGTCTCAAAATAATGTTCATGAACTTGAAATGCAAGAGTGTCACTTTATCTCAGTGTGTATACATAAAAATGCTTAGAAATGCTAGCTACAATGATCAAAAAATGAAAAAAGGTGATACAAAATGTATTATAGCCAGAAATAAATGATCTCATGCCTTGAAAATGATCCTCAAACTTGGAACACCTAAGATATCCAACTCCACAACTCACCAAGATCACCTACATGCAAATAACTTGTAGAAGGGAAACCAAGGAAGGAAGAGGTGGAGCTTGGAAAAACCCTAAATTAACATAAGAGAGAACATATTGGAAAACAATAAAAATGTATTTACAATGAGTCGAGAAAATACAATGAGAGAGCCTGAATATAAAGGCCTCATGGAAGCTTATAGAACAAGCTGGAAAGTGGTAGAAAATAAGGTTGACAACTAAGCATCCACAAAAAGTTGGAACATGCTAGAAGGGAACACACTCCTGTGTTGTCAAAAACTCATCACTACAACAATTAACTGCTAAATAAATGCATTAACCTAAGTAACTTAAGTAAATAGAATGAATAATAAATAATGAATTATTTACTCTAACACCCCCAAGTGCAACTTATGGGAATGCCTTAAGCTCACAAAACTAAGATGAAACGTAGAATGGGTCCTGACAATGAGGCCATGTTAGGTACCCATGTATAATGAAAAGAAATGAAACCTCTAAAAGTGGGGAAAGAGAGAAAACCACATGGGAAAGACCCTCCCCCAAAAAGAGGTAATCTAGTGAAGGATTGAAGAAGCCTCCAACTAGAGAAATGTCCTATAAAATAAGAACAAAGAGTGATCATGAAGAGAATCATTGAAGCATGAAGAAGCCACAAATTTTTCCATCAAAAGGAAATTGTTGATATAAAGAACCTCCATGGAAGAAGAAGGCACAAACTGAGCATGTCTATATAGTAGATCATCCATCTCACCAAAATGCATAGGTAGCTAGCTACTGCAATACCTCATATATAGGATCAACCACTAAATACATAGCTCACACTATCAAAACATTGAACCAAAGATGCATTAGAACAAAAAAATAACCTCCCCTTAATGCAGATGGGGTGAGATGATAGGCAACTAAGAAGGTAGGCCAATATCCTCTATAGATAGAACCAAGAATGATGAGAGAGGGAAAGAGGTACAAACACGTATAAAGACACAACCACATTGATGTTGCATGGGAAAACAAAAGGGAGAAGGACAAAAATAACAAAAAACTATCCCCCCATGGTGCTGTATAAAAATAGTGTAAATACAACTATCTCAAAATAATGTTCATGAACCCAAAATGCAAGACTGGCACTTTATCTTAGTGTGTATACATAAAAATTCTTACAAATGATAGCTACAATGATTATAAAAGGAAAAAATTTGATACAAAAGGTAGTATAGCCCAAAACAAAGGATCCCATGCCTTGAAAATGATCCTCAAACATAAAACACCCAAGATATCCAACTCCACAGCTCACCAAGATCACCTACATGCAAATAACCTGTCGAAGGGAAACCAAGGAAGGAAGAGGTGGAGCTTGGAAAAATCCTAAACAAACATGAGAGAGAACATATTACAAAACAATGAAAATTTATTTACAATGAGTTGAGAAAATACAATGAGAGAGCCCGAATATAAAGGCCTCATGGAAGCTTGTAAAACAAGCTGGAAAGTGGTAGAAGATAAGGTTGACAACTAAGCATCCAAAAAAAGGTGGAACATGCTAGAAGGGAACAAACTTCTGTGTTGTCAACAACTCATCACTACAACAATTAACTACTAAATAAATGCATTAACCTAAGTAAACTTAAGTAAATAGAATAAATAATTAATAATTAATAATTTAGTCTAGCAACATTCCTTCCACTACCTAATTGTCCATTTGGGGAGTTCTGGCATTGATTTTCATCATTTCTATCATTTCCAAGGTCCTTCCAACTAGGATTTAATGATTTCCATATGCCTGATGTGTACCGTAATCAAATCTCCCTCCAAATTTGTAGTAATAGTGAGATGTAGTGGTTCAGCTTGGTTTCTTGGGGAAGGTATCCTAGTTATGCTTGAGCTATAAAGGAAGACTTTTTAATCTTTGCTAAGGTCAAACCCTCTCTATTTCTCTAACATTTCTCTAACATGCTACTAGAAATTCCCTTTTCCCTTGAACTATATGACACTCTATCTTATCCCTTTCAGCCATTGATGTACTCTATAAACTCCATTTACCTATCATCAATTTATTGTGAATGTCCACATCTTACATGATTGTATCTCTTTTTCCAATGAATAATACATAAGTGATGTCCTCATTCCTTGTGTCACTCATTTGGTTTTCTGATCTACATGTGATTATGGAGTTAAGTAAGTCTAAATTTGCATATCTTTGGATGTCATGATAGTTCAAAAAGTGCATGTATGGGCACAGACTAGTTTAAACACTCTATTTTGGTGCATCACTTCCTTAGGATAGATTAGGTCTTTTTTTTATGCATTGCCTTCTCCCTCTTTTCCTCTCAAGCATAGTTAGGTGCATCCTGATAGGTAAGGAAGCTAGCCTTCTCAAGAGGCTCAACCTAATTGTTCAAGTCCCACAAATTGGAGTTTGTTTCCATGTTTCACAAGGTTTTCCTTAGGTAAAAACTTAGGAAAAGGGTGCAAGCTTTTGTGACAATAGCTTTTGGCATGCTCGATGGGACATCATATTAATAAGATTTCATGTTTATTGGTGTCAAAGAAGAAGGAACTCATTCATGCTAAGGAAATAATTCTTCTCTTAGCATTTCATGCCTTCAAGAGGCTCATTCCACAAAGCACTTGGTGACTCTACATCCTTTATATCTAGTTTCAAACCAAGTTGTAGTGATTCATGCCCAAAGCTAAAACAATGGTATCTTCTAGAGGTAATTTTCAATACAAATAGCTCTCATTTTCAAATCCTAGAAGAAGAAAAGCTAGAGTATCTTTATCACCAATTAGGAGTATAGAGGAAATACATACACCTAGATGATCCAACTCCACTCCTCCTATTTTAAGATCTTAACCTAGAATACCATTTGCTAATATATATAAGTCACTTGCTTATATGGCACAACCTAGAGCTCATACTTTTGCCACATTTAATGGTGGAAGTCCTCTTTTGTTAGTCCAAAGACATGATATACTAGTAGTTGCACTTAAATGTATACCTAAGTTTATTGGTGAAACTTCCATCTCTCCCTAAGAACACATTTAAGAAGTTGCAAATGTCTACAATATCCATGGTGTCACACAAGATGATGTTGATGTTAGATTCCTAGCTTTATATTTGAAAGGAAAAGCTTTATAATGGTACAGGGGTCTACCACATAGTTCTAAAATAGATTTGGATGGGTTGGGAGTTGGATTATGTAAGTATTTTGAGGATAAAAGTAACCATATGTCACTTTTAAAGTAGTTGACTACTATCAAAAGACCACCCCATGAATGTATGACAAGTTTCAATTATAGATTCCAAACAATATGGGATGGAATACAAACTCTAATGAAGCCTACCCCTAGTAATACCTTCTTGCATTAACTAAGAGCATTAAATAGTGATATTTCCTCTATAATCCAAACTATGGGAGGAGATACATTTCCTAATGCTTATGAGATAGCAATAAAAGAAAAAAAATCCTAATACAAGGAGGAAAGCTAGTCCCAAGGCCTTCTATGCTTTTCTTCCTAGATATGCCAAATTATTAGCCAATAGTAACCCCTATTCCCACACCTCCCTCATCACAACCCCTTGCTCTAGCCCCACAATATTCCACTACTTCAAATGGAATTGATGAAATTAAAGAGATGGTTTATTCTATGATGCAAAACATAGATAAGAGATTGCAAGATCAAAAGAGGAAGCTATAAGATGGTCTCTCAATGATGTAGAAGGTACACAATAAGGCGATGACTTTTGAGAGACAACAAGCTTAAAGTATTAAGGCTCCCCAAATACAATACCAAACTCCTTCATGGTGTAGGAATCTAAATCATAATCATGGTAATACTCCTTTTGATCAGAGTAGGAAGAATAATCATGCTTGTACTTCAAGTGTAAATTAGAGTAGGGCCTTAGTCCCTCAAAATAATATGGCTCAAGATCAAGATTTTTTCCCTCCTACAATTACTCCTATGCATATTGTATGTGCCAGAAGACTAAATCTTAGTTAGCCTTGACCACTCAAGACCTTGCAGTAGGGAAATCATATAATCTAAGCCAATCCAATAATGCCCCACATCTACAAAAACAAGGTGATTGCTCCTACATGAATCATCAAGTGAAGGAACATTGTAATGTAAACTCGGATTCCATAGTTCACAACACTAGGAGCAAGAGAAGAGATATTGAAGATGCTACCCCTCCTCCTCCTATTTAAGCCTTAACATCAAATGTAGTACCTCATGTATAAGAAGTAAATGATAAATCTAATTCTCCCTAGTAAAAAATGTAAGATAATAATAGTAGAGATGTGAAGCGTTGCCAAGTTATTCCATCTCAATCTCTATACATGTAGCTCTCAAAGTTTTTGCTAGAGCACCTAATGCATCATTAAATGTGGTAGATTAGATGAACAAGACTAATGTGAATATTTCAAAGTGGGATGCTATTGCTACTATACCCATGCAAAAAAGCTTGCATCAGCAAGAACTAGCGAGCATTGAGCCAAAGTATTAGTCATCTAGCATGGAGAGTGCCACAAGTCTTGTACAACCATCAAAGGAGGTAGAAACAAGTAAAAATATTATACACCCTCCATTTTATTTTTCTCTAATTATAGGGGATAAACTAGTCCATAATTTCATGATTGATTTAAGGGCTAGTAGTTCAATGATGCCTAAGTGTGTAGCTGATGCTCTAGAAATGAAGTATGGGCCCATTGTTAAGGATGTATAACATTTGGATGGTAGCATTGTTAAGACTATAGGAGTCCTTAGGAATGTTGAAATGGCCCTACATACATGCCTTGGTTGTATTGTAATCCAAGATATATCAATTGCTAAAGTCAAGCCACATTTTGTCATTTGTCTTTCAAGAGACTTTACTCCCCAAATAGGTGGTTACATATCCTTTGAATAGTCATATATATTTTTTAGAACAAGATATGTGATCAAAGCTTCAATTAGAGTATAACCCTTAGCCCTAAAAAATATTGAGCCCTAAAATCTTAACCTCATCAATATGAATTGTACCATCCATGAAATAGAGGATAAGGACATAAAAAATGAACCTAATACTTCAATGGTAGAGGTTCTTAATTTTCTTTTGTATGAGTGGGCTAATGCATATCGGTTTGATCCTATATTAGAATCCTTGGAGATGGGCCTTGGTACTTATTGTATATTAGAAAAGGATGCTCTTATCCTTGACTTGATGAAGACTAAAGAAGATATAAGGAAGATATAGAGTATGTACTTTTATGGGTCAAGAAACAAAAATGGATTAGGGGATGGTGGGATGTTGACTTCTCTTGCATTAGAAAGGTATTACTTCTCCTTTAAAATTTAATTTAGTTGCATGGGTAACACGGTTGAGTATGAGGCATTGATCCAAAGTCTACAGCTTGATCAAAATAGAGGAATTCAAGTTTAAGTGTATATGGAGATAGTAAGTTGATTGTCAATTAGGTAAGAAATCAAAATGTGATATAGGAGCATTATTGGTTTCTCTGCTATCCTACATATTTTTTAGTTTTCCTTGTTGCTTTTGAGTTGCAATGTCTTGCATTGTTGAGTCCTTATTTATTGTCAAGCATTTAATGGATGCTGAGCTTCCTAGTTGATGTTGAGTTCACAATTGCTACCTAGTGTCTCTTGTTGTTGAGTCTTTGTTGTTGAGTATTCTTTGGTTACCAATTCATCCTTTGGATGTTGAGTTTTCTTTTTTTTTTGAGTTTCTTTGGATACTAAGTTTGTGTGTTTGCCAAAGTTCCTTTAGATGCCAAGTTCATGTATTTGGATGCCAAGTGTTAGTATTTTGTAGAGTCTTCATTTACCAAGTTGTCTGTATGCAGTTTCCTATTGAGGCCAACCTTTTCATTTAATTTGGTGATAGGTACTTGTTGAGGGCCAACTTGTGGCTTTTCTAATGGTCTAGAGTCTTCCGTAAGCCATTTTGACAAGCATAAATAGGGTTTTCAGTCTTAGGTTAGAGGTAGAAGATTAAGTAGAGAAGTTAGAATAGAAGTTAGAGTAGATGTGCCTAGAAGTGCTATTTGAAGCTAGATCATCAATCTAGAATTTGTATATTATATCTAGTCATAACCCAGAAGGCCTTACAACTGGGCATGTATGCTAAAATTTAATAATTAATAGAAGTGATTTATTCTCTCTCTTTTTTATTATTCTCTTTGTGTGTTGTGTTTCCATTGTGTTTACTCTTGTAGGTGGTCTAGAAATTTGGGTGTGACTTTGCCCCTAGCTATTCGTAACCCTCCTTGTGTTAGGTGGTATTAGAGCTTGAGGTTTTTCTTTGTGGAGAGTAGATCATGTAGAACCTACTAGAAATATGACCAATTAGTCAAATAAGATGAGGTATGTGTTTTTAATTTATGGCAACATATGTTTTACTATATAGCTATGATTAGTTGTGATGGAAAATTGTCTAAGTATTGGACAATGTTATAGTAGCATGATGAGATTTATTGATAGTGGAATATTCCTTTAGAATATTATCTTATGTAGTTGATTATAAATGCATGATATCATCCTAATGATGTATACCAGTGCACATATTTGTATAGTAAACCTAGTTCAAGTTATGAAGAAAACATCGATGCAGATACTTCACTAAATATAATAGAGCAAGTCAGAAAATTGAGTTGTATGACTTGTAGAATTATTTTGATTATTATTTCTTGATGAGCCAACTCTAAGGATGCTATGTGAGCTGAATAAGAAAGGATTTATTAATATGATTAATATAAGTAAAGAACTTCATTTGTGAAGTTAGATGTGAGATATGTAATGCAAAGTTATGATTCAAGCTATTATATCCGTAGTTATTTTTTATTTATGAAATTGAGTGAATAGAAGAGAAGTTTTTCTAGAGTCTACCACAGGCTAGTATGAAGAATTGACAATCAAAAGAATTGCAAAGTATAGCAAGTGATCTAGTATTGTGTGTATATCTATTCTCTTAAAGAACTTAATTGTATAGTTGCATGTTAGGGTAGTGGGCTCTTCTTGCACACATTTGTATGTGATCCACCAAATCCTGATAGGGTTGAGGCTTCTAACAAGGCCTAGTCTCCTAAAAGAGACTCAAGACACTATGCATTCTTCATAAGACTTCTAACAGGGTTAATATCCTTAACCAAATTCTTTATACAGTGAATCATCTTGTGGGTTTCATCCCCACTAGGGTTTTCCTTTGGCTAGGATTTCCCTAATTAACAAAATATGGTGTTATGAGCTCTCTTTATGTATTATTGTTTATACTATTCATCATTAATGGTTTAATTTCTTGTGCATGTGACAAAATAATTAGTAATATCTAATTGTTAGCAAGAGGATTAAAAATATTGATTCACCTCACCATCTTAGTATTATATATTTCTAACAATTGGTATTAGAGCTTAGTTATTTAGAAGAGGATTAATAGCTTGAATACAATCCCTATGGATATAGAATAGTTGAAGAAGAACCTTGAATAAGCTCTTGAGCAAACTGATCTCCTTACTAATGAAAGAGATGGCCTTAAGGATAGATATGAAGATGTAAAAGTTTACATTGGTAAAATAAAGGACACGATAGATAACCTAAAGAAAAATGACCTAGTGAGAAAACTTGTGATGATGATATTAAATATCTAAAGAAAGAAATGAGATCTTAAAACATGAGTTTAAAATAGTATAACTCAAACTAAGCCTTAAGAAAAATGGAGGAAAGAATGATACTGAAATAAAAGTTGAAAATGTAGATCTAAGATCCCAATTAACAAAAGTGACATTTGAGTTAGAATCTATTAAGATGGAACATGTAGAATTAGAGAAATACATTAATATTGTGAAAGGTGAATTTGTGCAAACTAAACAACAACTTGAGAAATTATATACTAGAAATGATAAGATTGAAGAATAAATATTTGTACAAAGACCTAGTTATGACAAGACTAGGCTTGGATTCTTTCTTGGACAATCCACCAAGAAATCTATTGGGAGAAGAGACTCTAATACTACTAAAGTCAAGAAAGACCTAAACATGAGCAAATCTGATGATATATCTAAAGACAAAGAGAATATTACTCACTTTGAGAAATCTAAATAATCTAATAAAGATGAGGAAAATAGAAGAAAGAAATCTCATGTCAAATGTGATAAACCTAAACTTATTGGGGATGATTACAAAGGTAAGTATTTTAAACCTATTTAAAAAATTTATTGTCATAATTGTCATGTATATGGACATTATATAGTAGATTGTTAGACATTTAAATTTGATAATGATAATGCAAATAGTAGATAGTTTAGGAACACTAACCATGTAGGTAATAGAAGAAGATCTCATAGCATTGAAAGTGGAGAAAGAAGAAAAGTTGTTTTTTATAATGTAATAAATCTTGGACACATTGCAAGGAATTGCAGAGCACCTGATAACAAACATAGTGAAAAAAGAAGGAATGTACCTATATGTTAATTATGTAATAACTTTGGACACAAAAAAATGTTTTGTAGAATGGATAGAAAAAACCTAAATAGGAATCAAAACTATAGAAGGAACAATAGAAGAAATGATGATACTCTAAAGGAAGAAATGAAAGAGTTGACGGAAGAATTCAAGGAAAAATTTGCAAAGGCAAAAGAACCTAGAAGTTCTCATACAATACCTAAAGAAGTACATTCTAGTGTACTTGATAAGATAGTAAAGTCACTTATTGTCTGTGACTCATGCTACCTAAATTAAGAATTCTTAGTCTACAACATATCATTTAATGAAAACTAATGTTAGAAGAAATAATAGAAGTTGCACAGTTAGTAGTATATACTAGACACTGAGAGAAGTCTACAGTAAAGTGTGCATTGCTTGATATGATTAGTATAATGTTATGCAAAAAATAATATACTCTCTATTACATAGAGATAGTATTTTGAATTTTTGATAGAAGTGCATTTAATGTAAAGTTTAGATTGTGAAATATTTAAAGGAAGAAAATTGATTTGCAAACATCATTTTCTTGTGTGAAATCTTAAATGCAATATTGAAGAGTGATTTGATAGTTAATTGAAGTGTTGAAGAATTTTGCCGATACACATGATTGATGAAAGCCCTAAACTACAAAATTGAGGTATTTTTCAAATTTTTTGAGCATATTTTCAGTAATAGCATCACAAGAAGTGTTTGATATTAGTAATAGACTTAGATATAACTTCAAGAAGCACCCATTTGTTTATCTTCTTGATGATCCCATTGGAGCATTTTTGCAAGTGCTGGAAAATGTTCTTCATTTCAAGGACATAAGAAGTTATATTCACTATAAGATAGAAATCATAGGAGTTACTGAGATCCATAAAGAATTGGAGAAAATGTGCAAAAATTATTTATCATTGAAACTAGAATATGCATACCTAGGACAACATAACCTAGTTAAGTACATGTTCTACACAGACTTTGAAAACCACAAATGGACAAGAATCATTTTGAGTAGAGTTCATGATGACCTCTATGGTTAGGAGATTCACTTATATGAATTGATAATGACCCAATTCACAAGGTCACTAGTTTGAGCAATGAAGGATGTAATCCCATGAACAAAAAGAATGTGTGTAGAATAGTTGAAACAAATCTCAACACAAGTTTTGATGGAAGAAACATGAAGATTAACACCATTTAGGATGATGGAGTAAGAATCCTAAGTAAAATTTTGGGTTATAATTTCAACCATGGATTTAGGATAGATTTAGTCCTAGCTGGATTTCTTCATGTAACTTATGTGATGGTAGTAAAGGGTGAAAAAGTTAATCTATGTGACATTATCTAAACTAAGTTGTTGGATAACATATCAAGGATCAAGAAGTGTAAGAACATAGTCTTTAGGTTCGAATCCCTATTAAGTCATCTATTTTTCTATATAACAAAGGAGTTTTTTGGTATTTCTAAGTGGGATGGAAGGAAGTCCACAATGAAAACTATCACTTGAGCATAGAAATATAAATAAAAAATAGTTAGGGACAATGATATTTATAGAATGATGAAATCATTCAAAGTTGAAATGAAGTAGAGGTATAGGATACCACCTACACTGATAGAGAAATATAAGGATGAACTTTATTTCATGGTAGAAATAGATTTCACATGCATGGAGGTAGTAGTTCCTTGAGTAAAGTTCATTGAACCTATGGGTTATGAAATGAGTATTGAACTAATTGAAGGCTATGCATAGATAATTGTACACTCTAAAGTAGATTTTGAATGCCCTAGATGGGGTACATATACTAAAAAGTGAAAGAGGTCCAAACAATTCTAATGGACAAGGACATCAAGAAGAAAGTGAATAAAATAATTGATTCTATCTTAAAAGATTCAAGGATGACAAGAAAAGAATTTGTAGAGGTGAAAGGGATAGCCTTGGAGATGAAGGATAGTGGTCAAACTAAATTATTAACTCTTAAACCTATTGCAATGGTTGGGCCTACTGTAGAGGTCATAGTTGCATAGACAAGTGTGCAAACATCTGTATTTTCATATGCAGTAGTTGCACAACATTAACTCTTGAGGAACCAAAAGAAAACCTGTGTAGATCCCCTCTTCTAGAAAAAGAACTAAGCAAGAAAGAAGTGGACTGAGTAAGAGGAGAAAAAAACCTATAGATGAGTTCCTCAAAATAAGAAGAAGAGACTAGTGACAAACCAATAGAGCTTGTAGATCAAGAAGCAAAGTCTTTAACAGGAAGGAAAGCATGGAAGCGAAAGGTAGAAAATCTTAATATGCAAATTATTAATGACAATAATTTTTCACAATTGAATAACTATTATGACTTGTACAATAATAAGGATAGGAGACAACTAGAAAATGTTGTAGTTAGAAACATGACAACTAGAAAATGTTATAGTTAGAAACATGATTCTAAAAGATAAAGGTTTGATAGAATAAAAGGTCAAATTCCTAAAGATTTGTATAATAGACTACGAAACATAAAGAATAGTGTAATTGAGGAAGATAAAAAAACAAGGATTAATATGGTGAAAAAGCTATGTATAGTAAACAATCAAGAAGAGTTAAAGGAAATACAAAAAGGTATAGCACCCTTGCTATAGAATAAGAAGAGATCCATTCTTCTTATGGGAGAAAATTATGATGAGGTAAATATGAAAAATTAAAAGGAAATAGTCACATACATGTCTACTATGCCTAAGGAGATTGAGAAGAGTGCATAGTCAGAGGAGACAAGCCCTACTATGGCAACAATTATTCCAACTCATGGTTCTAAGCAACCAACTGAAGCTTCAATTCCACACATTACCTTTGATAGTGAATCCATGCATGTAGATAACACAAATGTAATAGTGGATAGAACTAAAGATCCATTAAAAGATTTTTGGCTCTATCATTGTTGGGAATATTGTTGACTACAATAGTTCTTTTGATGAAGAAGAAGAGTAGGAGAAAATGAAAGAAGATGTATCTTCTATGTGGAAAGTGGAAACTATGTAATCTAACACTAAGGAAGCTACTACAAGTGCACCTATAGAAACAATAAAACCCTCTACACCACCTACACAAGTGGCACTGATCACCACAATAGTATAGTCAAATGATGAAGATGAAGCACTAAATCTTATATCTTCTTTAAGTAAGTTTCATAAAAAGAAGAAATCAGTTAAGTCAATTGAGAAGAATTTAACTTCAGCTTTGGACATATTAGAAAAGGCAATAAGTTCTATTAATACATCTACAAACATTTAGTAGAGAGTAGCAATTGTGTGCAAAACATTTGACAATGAGTTTACAACACTTACTAATGTTGCTACAATGCAAGCATAGACTGAGCATCATCGTAATCTTCTTAATACTATGTGTATAAATATAAGGAATGGTATAGAAACATTTAATATATGCATTAACATATTAAGGTAGAGTATGGAGGAAGGGAATAAAATATATGCCAAATGCTACATGACATACATTCACCTTCATAGTTTTGATGAAATCAAAAGAAAGGTAATTGAGCTTTAGATGCTTATAGAAAAATTTTTGAAACAAGATCAAAAGTTAGAAAACTTTGAGCATTCAATGAAAGAAATTCATGATAGTATCTGGGATATACAAGTAGAAATAGAGAAAGCCGTAAAAATATTTTCTCTTCTGAAAGATCATTTATTAGCACAAATTACATTGTTACAAAATCAGTTGGAGGAATGATTGGTAGCTAAAAACTCATATGACAAGTTTGTGGCTATAGAATTGAATGCAACAGAGTTAGCTATATATGCCTTATGTATGCTAATAAGTTTTTTAGATGCACTAAAAGATAGTTGGAAGAAACACCTTATGTAGTTGAATGCTAACTTCAGTGATTGTTTCTCTAGATTTTGATGTAGCCTTTAGATTTTGATAGGATTTTCTTTTTGTTGACACCTTTGTCATTGATGTCAAAGGGGGAGAAATAAAGAAAATTTTAACTATAATTTATATAGTTGTATTTTGAAGTATAGTAGTAAGCCTTACTTCAAACTGTAGACACCTAAAAACCTTTAGAAAATAAAGTATTTTTACTTTTATTTTCTGAAAAATTCTTGATGACATCATCATTAATTAATTAATTAATTTTTATGCCATTAAATCCCTTTATCTTAATTAAAAATATTTAATTAAGGAATCCCTCCCAAAAATGTTTAAATCTTATTTAAACATTATTTCCTTATTTATTAATTATTTAATTAATAAATTGACCAAAAATCCTAAAATAAATTAAAAAAATATTTTTTGCCCAAAACTTGGCCAATCTTCTTGAGACCAATAACCTCTTCCAAAATCTTCTAATCCTTCTTTAATTTTGATTAAAGGCTAATCTCATCATTTCCTATCCCTAATCCCAACTCAAAATATTTAATCAAGATTAAATATTAATCCTCATGTTTATTAAAAATATTTTAATAAATATCTCCTCAACCCAAACCCTTGAAATAAATAAAACTTTATTTATTTCATAAAATCTTATCCTAGGAAGTTCTAGACTCTTCTAGAAAGTCTTCATCCTCATCCAAAGCCTAGACTTTTCTAGAAGATGTCTTTAACCCTAATCCTAATCCCCTCCTAACCTTGTCACATTCCCTTAACATGGGTTAAGACTTTCTAACTCAAGCCAAAGTTAACAAATATTTCCTCCTTCACCCACCCTCATTAATTGCAATCCACTTGCCATCCACTTGCCTAGTCCTAAGCCATCTCTAACCCTTCCTCTAATCATTTTTACAACCCTAAGCAAGCTTAAAACCCCCCTAAACCCTCAAATTCGAATTTCATGGTATCTCTCACAAATATCCTCAACCACAAAACTTTATAAAGCCCACAAAGTCATAAATGTTCTTACAAAGCACTTATGAAGATTTTATCTCTTGAGCATACTAACATTGCTCATATACATTTTGGCACGCCCAGTGGGACCCTGCATGGGTCGCCTTCATTAGCTTTTTTAGTCAAGTTTTGTATGTCATTTGCTGATTTTGGCTAATTTTGCTTGTTTTTGTGATTGGTAGAATTGTATAATATTGTTTTGTAGGTCCACATGAGCATGAAGAAGACAAAGGAACTCATAGTCTATCTCATAGTATTTTCAGATTTTTCAAGCTTATAAGTGGACAAAGCACTTGGAATTCTTCTTCCTCTTCTTGTCTATATTCTTCTTATTCAATCTACTTCTTCTTCTTCTTCTTGTGGGAGATCTTGGCAATTTTTTTTTTAAGGAAGAAAAATCATACACACTTCTTTTTAGTGCTTAAAATGAACCCCCAAATCATACTTAAATCCATTAAAAAATTAAAAATTTGCAAAAAAGAAAAACTCTTTTAACAAATGAAACTAAACCAATCTAATCATTTGCATCCTTTCAACATCAAGGTTTTAGATGCATTCATGCAAAGTTAGGAACACTTCATTTTTGAGAATTTAAAAAGAACTTCAAGTTTCCATTTCAAAAGGTTCAAAATCAACACTAAGTGCACACTAAAATCTAAATAAAACTCAAAGCATCAATCAAGGATAAAATGAACCTCATTTGCAAATATTATAAAGTTCTTTTAAAAATCTCATGAAAACTAAGAGTCCTAAATGGTTGCCAAAAATTGTCCTAAAATTTTTGTTATTTGTTCCAAACAAATATCTTGTTGCAAAATCTTGAATGTTTCTTAGGTTTTTCATGCATCAAAACAATCTAGGAATATCATTTTTGGGCTTAAAACATGAAAGCTAGAACACAAAATCTTGAATGAAAAGCAAAGTCCAAAGAGTCATTTTCATTTTTGAGTCCAAAAACAATCTTGAATGATCTAAGGTTAAAACAAAGCACTTCAAAGTTCTTAGAACAACACACAAAATCTCAATCTTGAATGCTCAAAGGAAAAAAACTTGAATGTTTAATCACTTGTCTTTGAATGCATGTTGCTAAACACACTCTTGAATGCCATGGATTAAAATCAAATTTTCCTTGAATGCATGATTAAAATAACAAATCCAATCTTGAATTCCAAGGATCAATTAACCATTGCAATATCAAACACTTCATTTGGAGCTTTTAAAATTGAACAAAACAAATCTCTTTTCCACATGCAATTTAGGCAAAGTTTGATTTTTGGACATTTAAGAAACTTTGTTAAGTTAAACACAAATTTTCAAAAATCAATTTGAGTAGTTCCTTGGACTCGCCTCTTTTCTAATCACCCATCAAATATTAACCATTGGTTGCAATCTCAGCGCCATTCATGGGGATGGGTCTACTTGAAAAAAGTGTTAAATGTTCCACAATCTAACTCACTCACTTGGTCTTTGAATGTTTGCTTTAACTTTATCAAAATTCTTAAATGACCAAAAATCTAGATTAAATCGATCACACTTCATTTGGGTACTAAAATTGAACAACTATTGACGTGGAGGGCCTCTGGGCGTGTGCTTGACAAATCGAGTCTCACACATCTTTGCTTTGGGATTAAAACAAAATCACACCAACTCTTAAATGCTTTAAAGGAAATTAATCGATACTTGACATGGAGGGCCTCTGGGTGCGCGAGTTTTCTTTTGTTGACCCTAACTCTTCTTCTTTTTTGCATTTTTCGATCGATTTACTTTTGTTGGCGCTTCAAGTTGGAATTGAAAATTGTCTCTTAAACATGAGTGCTTGCAAAGTCTAGATTAGCACACATTAGAGTAAGTTGGTAAAAGAACTAGGATGTTTTTTTTAGCCCAAGGTCATCCAAGTCTTCTCTCCCCTTGTTGTCTTTCAAGGCCATCTTGGGTGCATAAGACTAGGATCCAAAACCTTGTTTCTTCTTAGGCGGCCTACTTGGGGATTTTATCACCCCTTGGATGACCTCAACTCCCGCGTTTCGGCGGAGTATAAGAATCGAGAGGTGAATCAAAAGACACCTCTCTTGGGATCAAGATTTTGTCACTTGGGCTAAGCCTCAAGGAACTTTATACCCTTGAGAACTGAAAGAGGAGAAGTGGGTTACTGCTCCTCTTGGCTGTGTGACATCTTTTTGGTTTCATCTATGGATTTGGGCCTCACGTACCTTGGGTATATCAAGGACTCCCTAAATAAATCAACTATCAACCTTGTAGACAACCATCTAGGATATTAATGTGCTTGAAGTGACTAATCAAAACATTTGTAGAACACACACACTCCTTGGCCGAAGTATCACATTCTAGGAATCAAAACTTCTATCTGGTTGTTTCTATCTATTGCTTGGTCTTTTACTTATTGAATGAATGTTTTCCAAACTTGGTCAATCCTAGCTTAGGGTACACTTAGCATAGTCATTGCCTATTCTAGAAGTTGAACAAGTTGAAGCAAAACAATCAAGGTCTCTCAAAGCCAAGCAGATTCAAGAATTTATGTCACAGCAACTCAAACCCAAACAAAAGTTTCACAAAGTTAAACTCAAGCCATCTCAGGCATACCAAGAACTTTCAGCCAAAAAAAAAGAAATAACACCAAGCCTATGAATTGCCAAACTCCACAAAGAAGAGGACAAAGTTGCTGACGAAGCACTTCAAGAGGCTTGGTTAGAGCGCACCATCAAATTTAGCCAACATCCAGGAGTTAATCCTGCTTATGCCTTACCAACTAGGCATGATTTCTATGATTAGACACCCTTGTTTCTCCACATCTTCTTGGATAAGCTTCACTTTAGAGTCATATTTGTAGAAAAGCCAGCCATCTTAGGTTATCCCCTTAAGCATTATTAGCTCATCCATCTCATTTAGAATCAAACCATCTAGCCAGCAATCCAAAAACTGCACATCTAAGCTTTCAAAATTGTTGTCACCTTGCTAAAAGTTTTCCATTCCTAAAAACTTTCAAAACCACCAATCTCACCAAGGTTATCCCTTTTGAAAAAGCGTTGTCTAGGGCAATCTAGCTTTTCCACTTGTTATCCCTCATCACCTTGAGCTAAAGGTTGGGATCCACAAGTGGTCAATCTCGTGTTCTTCCTAAAGGATCATCAGTCTATCCTTAAGTTGACACAATCACCACCAAGCTTGCACATAGGAAAGCAGACCTTTTGTGCTTTGGCAACATATCTTTGAAGTTAGAATCCCAAACCCAATCCTCCTTAGGTTTTGTCATATAGCTTTGCCTCAACCTAGAAAATCATTTGCATAGAAAAGCATTCCTCCCTTTTGCATCCACTAGCATTTGTTGCATCTCATCCCTAGGAACATTTTTCATGCCACCTGTCATTCGCTTAGCCAAGAAGAAAGAAACAATGGAGCCCTATCATTTGTATCGAAAAACCTCACCCCCCTTGAGCACTCAGCCATCCTTTAGCCCAGAGAAAGCTATGCCATCATCTACTAACATTGAAGCTTTCATGAACCAACCAGGAAATGCAGTATTGGTAAACACCATTATAGACAAGAACAAAGAGACAATCATGGCTAATTTTCTAAGGGACAATGTAGGAACCTTTGACTTTGGAAGACCCCCTCCATTATCAGATCCATCTCACCCATTGTTTGGGCAACTGCCACCACCCATAGGCTCTTATGATCCAAATTATCCTCAATATATGCCAAAAGAAGAGCCTCCAGCCAATCCATATGATCCAACAGACCCAAACATACCATCATCCACCCAAGTTGAAATCTCCATGATGCAAGCCAACCCAGCCACCACCACTCCATCCTTGGTTCATACCTCTCCTCTCCAAACCCCCTTTACCCAAAACACCTCACCGTTCACGCCCTTCACTATTGCTACTACTGCTCCCCAACCCATCCTTCCAAATCCACCTATCTCCCAAATCAATGCTAGCATCTTTGGCCAACCTCAGCAATATACAACAGGGATGCTGCCCATGGGGCCAAGTAATCAACCTTTCATCACCCCCAGCTTGTTCACCACAACCCAAAGCACAATCCCATCATTTCCATTAGGTCTTGGAAGCTTAGTGCCATCAGCCACAAATCCACAAGCTACTACCCTCACTCCACAAAGCTAACAAACCCCACAAGCTACTACCAATGTTCTGCCTAGCTCTCAAGTGACCCAAGCTCCCACCACCACTCTACCAAGCTTCCAAATCCAGCTGCCAAGCTATCAAACCCCATCAATTCCATTTTCTAGCTTTCAAATCCCACCACCTCCACCACCAACTAATCCATTACCTCCTATTACCAACTACTTTTCAATGTCACTTCTAGGAGGTAACCCACCAATCCAGCCAACCACCAATTATTTGCAGGTACCATCCCAAATGGGGGCGCAACCCACATACCTTGGTCAAACCCCACAAGCCCCCCAATCCTTTCCCCAAGCTTCACAACCATCTTATACCTTACCTCCACAAAGCAATTCATTTATCCCACATCTAGCTTATGTTCCTCAATCCCAACCTCAAATCCCATATCAACAACAAGCCTCGCAGCACATGCATCAATATGCGCCACATCCCCCTCAACAACTCGTCATCCACCATGCAGCTACCCAAACAATGTACAATCCTTATCAGAAAATCCCTCACAACCATCAGTATTTAGTGGCCCCATCTAGCACATACCTACCTCAAGGCACTCCTACATTGGGGGCACCCCAGCCATCACCTATCAATTCATAATGGGAGCAAATGAAGACAGCTCTGAAAGCCATCCAAGAAGGGAATGATCCAAAGAAATTCAAGTTTGAGAATGTGTGTCCTTACCCATTTGACAGAGCCATTACCATGACACCATTTCTCAAACACTTTGAGGTACCCAAATTTGACAAATTTAGAGGAAAAGGAGACCCTGTCAAACATATCAAAGAATTTTACATGCACTGCCAGGACGTGGCATACAATGATATCTTCCTCTTGTGCCTTTTTCCCAAAAGCTTGGCTAGACCAGCTCTTGAATGGTTTTACAGAATCCCCTATGGAACAATTAAAAACTTTGCTAAATTATCTAAGGCATTCGTAGCCCAATATGCCCATCTTGTTGAAACAGAGCTATCAATAGTTGACCTTGTCCACACTAAGCAAAAAGGTGGAGAAAGCCTTGCTGAATACCTGCAAAGATGGAAAACCATTACCACTAGCATATCCTACACCTTGCCAGAGCGCCATGTGGTGAAAATGTTTATTGATAATGCCCATCCCAGCTTAGCTCACCACATGACCATGAACTGTTTGTAGACCTACAAAGATATCAAAGAGAAAGGAATGATCCTTGAGCATGGACTCATTAAAGATGGTGTGGTCAAGATTTACAAACAGGCCAACCAAAATCAATCACATTCCAATGACAAGTCTAGATATTGGAACAAAAACAAGCACGTTGCAGCAGATGGTGTCACTGACACCAGACATGTGAATATTGTTGGTCTTTCTCACAACTAGTCCAACCCACCATATCAACCAAACAATCAACAAGTTATCAACTACCAACAACAAAATAACTAAAGCTATCAAAACCACAATCCAAGACCCAACTTCCAAGGGTCTAGCAATCAGGCTAATGCCATCAATGTAGCTCCAGGACAAAAGCCCAGATTCCAACCTACACCTAGAAACTATACACCCCTTGGTGAGCCATTGGATGTCATTTTTGAGAAATTAGTCAAGGAAAACCTCATCAAATTTCCTCTTACCTAACAAATTGACCCAAGCCAATCCAAAGCTGCATGGTACAAAGACAATGAGTACTGCAAATTTCATAGGGTAAAAGGTCACACTACCCTCAGATGCATGAAACTGAAAGACTATGTGCAAGACCTCATTCATCAGAAGGAAATCACTGTTGGTGCCCAAACCTCTCCCAATGCAGGCTTACAGATCTATCAAAATGCTTTTCCTCCTCACAACAATCAAAATCCTGGAAAAGCACCTATCCAAACCAACAACAACAACACCAACAACCGTTAGCCAAACCAACAGCATGGGAAGAACAATGACCACACTTCATCCTATATAGACTATGGTAGCCTCATAGGTTGTATATCCAAGAAAGAGCCTTTTGTCAATGTTATCATTATCCAAGGACCAAACAATGAGTGTGGAGTCACCACTTGAAAAGTGCGATTTAACATTGTAGGCCCACCAGTTTCACCAGCACCATCAGTTCCATCAAAAAGTCAATACAATATCTTGGAACACCTTGGGAACATGCCAGCCCAAATCTCCATTTTAGACCTTCTCCGCACTAGTCCTGTATACAAGAACATCCTTGACAGTGCTCTCATAGAATCCCATGTCCCTTCAGATATCAACACTACTAATTTTTGTAATCTAGTTGGACACCTTTCATCCTCATGTGCCCTATCCTTCAAACCCACCGACATATCGTGGTTGAGCCAGATCACATTCTTCTACTTTGCATAGCCATCATGGTATCCAACTTTACCATAAAAAGAGTAATGATAGATAATGGATCAGCCTTGAATATTTTCACTTTAAAATTCATAAAACAAGCTGGGTATACTAAGGAAGATATCATCAGTGAGGTTATCACCATCAAAGCTTATGACAACTTGGAAAGAACCACAGAAGGAACTATTTTGCTGCCAATCAAGGTTGGGCCAGCCATCCAAGAAACACTCTGCCATGTTATTGATCAAAACCTACCATTCAACATCCTCCTCGATCGCCCATGGATTCATGCCATGAAGGTCGTTCCATCCACTTACCATCAGTGCATCAAATTTTCACTTCAAGGCACCGAGGTAACCATCCATGCTGATCCATAACCCTTTGTTTACTGCAATGCGGTTAAAGCTTCATATACAAACCATTGCCCTGGAATTGATATTGACACATCCATTGCCAGCTCATCCCACACTTGTAATAACCCAGAAACCATTCTCGCCTCCACATTATCTACCGTAAAGATCAACAACAAAGGTTGTGGAGAGTATAGTCTGTCAGATGCATTTGCAGTTGGAGCACTCCCACTTGATCCACATGCCCATGGACGATTGACATATCACAAAGCTAAGGAGATTCCACCTCCTCGACACAAACAGTTTGGCCCAACAACCTTTGTATCCTTAAAAATCCCTCTTCATGAGGAGCTCACTCCAGATATCAATAATTGGCTACATAAGGATGCACCTCCAAGAAATCAAGCATGCCTTGATCACTTCAAAAAAAAGTACCCCCAAGAACATAAGCTCATCATTGACAAATGGAACTATCAAGGTGGTGGTCTAGGACTAGAATAAAGAGGCATGCAATGGCCCATCAAAGCACACAAGTGGGAAACAAATTTAGGTCTTGGCTTTGGCATATCCACAACTGGGGGCACCAATGAGAATGGTCATGCTTTTTCGAACATTCACCACGACCTTGTCAAAATTGAAGACATTCCTTAGGAAGTTGAAAAGAGAGCCTACGACGATATCCTAGACCAAATCTCCCTCGGAAACTCTATTCTCCAAGAACTATCCATCCACCTCATTGACCTACCACTCGCCCATCCACAACTCATAGATTGGGACCAACCAAGCATCATACACATTGATGAGTTCACATCAGAGGAAGCACTTCTGAGATTCATGGGAGCTGAAACACCTCACAAGAAAACAAAGCCAGATTCTGCCTATATCTACAAGCTAGATCCCAAGGGGTATTTTGGAGAAAATCCCCAACTTAGTTTCGATACACCCAAAATTGGAACTAGGGTGAATTTGAGACTAGCTAAGGTAGCGAAGAGAACCCCTCAGCAAGAACATCTAGAGCCACAAGAAGAACATGAGGATTTAACATTACCTCCTCAAGATAATTGACCAAAGATATCTTCTATTCTAATTGAGGATACTAGGGAAGTCAACATCGGTTCTTCAGACATCCCTAGGCTTGTTCACATTGCTGCATCCGTATCACAAGACCAAGCTGATCTCCTCTTTGAGGTCTTAAGAGAGAACATTGGCCAATTTGCATGGTCATATCAGGACATGCCAGGACTTGATCCAAAGCTTGTAGTTCATCATCTTGCAGTCAATCCCAAGATGAATCCCGTCAGACAAAAGCTTAGAAAAATGCACCCGAAGATGGCATTACTCGTCAAAGCTGCGTTAGAAAGAATGTTAGCTGCTAAGGTTATCCGACCTATCGACTATTTAGAGTGGATCTCCAACATGGTCCCCATCACTAAGCCTTCTAGTGACATCAGAATTTGCACTAATTTCAGAGATCTTAACAAAGCTTGTCCAAAAGATGATTTTCCCTTGCCTAACATAGATATGATTTTAGATCTTACAGCTGGACATGAAATTTTGTCCCTCATGGATGGATTTTCTAGGTATAATCAAATCAAGATTGCAAAAGAGGATCAACATAAGACATCATTCACTACCCCTTGGGGAACCTTTTGCTACACCATGATGCCTTTTGGCTTAAAGAATGCAGGGGCTACCTATCAAAGAGCTATGACAGCCATTTTTCATGATCTCATCCATAGCATTTTGGAGGATTATGTGGATGATATCTTGGTCAAGTCTCATACCTTCATGGATCATCTTGCTGACCTAGAGAAAGTCTTTGATAGGTTAGCCAAATATCATCTCATGCTAAATCCCAAGAAATGTGTCTTTGGGGTCACATCTGGCAAGCTTCTAGGCTTTATAGTTTCTAAACAAGGTATAGAGATCGACCCCAAGAAGGTCCAAGGCTATCTTAGACATGCCTCCTCCCCAGACATTGCGACAGCTTCATTCTCTTCAGGGAAAGCTTCAATCTGTTCGGCGCTTCATCTCCCAACTTGCAGATAAGTGTACACCATTTTCACATTTACTAAAGAAGGATGAGAACTTCAAGTGGGATCCTTTATGTCAGCGCAGCTTCGATCAGCTCAAGCAGTATCTCATCAATCCCCCTATCTTGGTTCCACTAGTTCCTGGTCGTCCCCTAATTTTCTACATATCAGCAACACCTACTGCTCTAGCGGTACTTCTAGCATAGCTCGATGACTACAGCAGAGAAAGAGCCATCTACTACATCAGTAGAACCCTAGTTGGTTATGAACTCAATTACACTCCTATGGAAAAAGCTTGTTTGGCAGTTGTTTTCTCAACTCAAAAGCTTCGCCATTACATGCTAAGTCATACCATCCAACTAGTCTCCAAGATAGACCCTCTCAAGTATATGCTCTCCAGAATAGCACTTACAGGCTGTTTGGCCAAATGGGTTATGCTCCTTAGCAAATTTGACATCCACTATGTGAACAAAAAGGCAATCAAAGGGCAAGCTATAGCAGATCACCTAGCTGATGCACCTCTAATAGATGCTTATCCGTTGATCACAAAATTTCTAGATGAGCATATCTGTCTAATTGAAGAATAGCCCCCATGGAAACTTTATTTTGATGGCTCATACACATCTCATGGATCAGGGGCAAGAATATTGTTGGTCACACCTCAAGGAGATTACATTCTAAAAGCCTTCAAGCTACAATTCCATAGCACCAACAATATAGCTGAATATGAGGCCCTCATAGCAGGATTAAAGATAGCTGCAGAATGGAACATTGCTGAGTTACAAATCTTTGGTGATTCTCAACTCATCATCAAGCAAGCCCTAAATGAATATCAAACCAAAGATGAAAAGCTATTACCCTACAAAGAGCTAGTTGATCAGCTAACCCAGCATTTTACAAGGCTTCAATTTACACAAGTGCCTCGAATACAGAACAAAGCAGCAGATGCTATGGCTACTATAGGCTCACTCTTGGAAATTCCCCAAGAAGCTACACAGTATGAGTTTTTAGTGGAGCAGCTCCTCACACCTGCCTATGCGAATGAGGATTCAAACCATGTCTCCCATGTCAGCAGCATGCAAATCTTGTGCACACTCTAGCACAGGATCTACAACCTCTTGTACCACCTTGGCCTTTCGCTTGTTGGGGCCTTGATCTAGTTGAAACTATCACACCCCTCTTATCTGATGGACATAAATGGATAATAACAGCTATAGACTATTTCACTAAATGGGTGGAAGCAGTCCCCCTAGTCTCAGCTACAGGAGTTCAGGTCTCCAAGTTCATCTTGTACCACATTGTTTGCCGCTTTGGCATCCCATCCACCATCTTCATCGACTACGATGGGAACTTTGAAAATCTCAACATGGAAGAATTATGCACTTCCCTCTGCATCCATCACCACTTTTCTAGCCCATATTTCCCACAAGGTAACGGCCAGGAAGAGGCAACTAACAAAACCCTCCTCAAAATCCTAAAGAAAGTTTTCAATGATTTTGGCCATGATTGGAACCTACAAATAAATCTAGCCCTATGGACCTATTGAACTTCCTTCCGTACATCCACATGCACAACTCCATACTCCCTAGTCTATGGTGCCGAAGCGGTACTACCTATAGAGGTTGAACTTCCCTCCTTGTGCATATCTTTGCAAGGGCAAATATCAGATGAAGAATATAGAGTAGCTCAACTCACCCAGCTAGATCTCTTAGATGAGAAGTAACAACAAGCCTATGATCATCTCACAGTCTATCAAACTCATCTCAAAAGGAATTTCAACAAGAAGTTGCTTCCATGGCACTTTCAGCCAGGTGACATGGTCCTCAAAGAAAACATGAAAGTCCAAGTAGATCAAGAAAAGAAAGGCAAGTTTGAACCTACATGGCTTGGTCCTTATGTTGTAACTACTTCCTTTGGCTCCGAAGCCTATCAGCTATCTACACCGGAAGGAGAACTCTTGAATGATCCTACTAATATCATTCATCTCAAGAAGTTCTATGCTTGAAGATCCTTGGTATACCTAGCTTTTGAAAAATACAAAAAAAGAAATAGTAAAGAGAAATAGGCGTCCAACGGTGAAAACTTGGCAATTCAAGCACCTTGGATAGGTACCTTGGTGAAAACCTGGTAATTCAAGTGCCTTGTGTACTAAGACTAATCCATTATCTATCACTATCCTATGCCTCATCCATTCACCTACTATCCCATAAAACACCTGCTTGTTCCCTTGGTGTTCCAACCAAATATCCAAAATCTAATGGAGCTTGTAAATACCTCCTGTACAACTTGTAAAATCTTGTACCTCAGCTTGTAAAGTCTTGTACCAAAGCTTGTATTATACCTTGTAAATCTTGTACCATACCTTGTATATCCAAATCTTGTCCAAAGTTTGTACCATATTCTAGCCTATAAATAATCTTGTATCCTAGCTTGTATACTATCACATGCACACACAAAACCCCATTTTCACTTAAGCTTTTTGCAAACCATCTACCTATCCACCTATCACCTATTATAGACATCCCATCCTCCACAAACATTTTCATCTCACAAAAACCAAAACATGAACAAACTTGTACATCCTCTTTAGCTTAGTACCATTGTATCTATCTAGCTTCTATGATAGTTCCTCCTTGATCAGCATCTTGCACACATCACACAACCCTTGGTTAGCTATTCCAATGCATCATTTAGCTAGATCTCCTATCACCAAAGTGTTATCCTTCTTAGTTCATCTTGCCAGACGCATCACTCATCTAGATCCACTAGCTTAGGTGCTCTCCTATAAATCCTTGTAGGATATAGCTTTCCTCATGTCTGATCTTGGTCCGTTAGTACCTCGTCCTACCCATCTCATTGGCAAATGTTTCTCTTTTGGATTTTCACTTTCTTTTGATTTGGAATCTTCCCTTTTGGGTCTTGAAGTATGTTTTCCAAGCAATCTTTTTGTTCCCTCCTCAAGGTTGCCACGATCTTCCATATCATGGTATGCTGTGAATGGGGCAATCTAATCGTAAGGTTTTGATAAAGTCTTTCATTTGTTTCTTTTCTGCTTGTGGGTTACCAAGTGTCAGTTCCACATTGTTTCCTCTAGGTTTCATGTGTGATGCTGGGGCAATCCTTGTGTGTTTGTTTTGAGTCAGTCCTCTGGAAAGTTGGTGAAAAGGCCTTGATGTTCTTGGTAACCTTGGAAATTAACCAAAAATCCTATAGCAAATCTAGTGCTCAACTACATGGTGGTACTTCTCTTTGAAGTATCCCCCTGCTCAAAAAGCTTCAATGGTTTTCCTTCATCTCCATTACCCCCCATCCATATCCAGCATCTGTCTCTCCTACCCCAGCTTATGCATCAGTATCTTTTTGAATCAATCTGCACTTTTAGCTTTAGGGATCCACAATCCTAGTCTTAGGGATCCACCAATCCAATCAATCCACCAAGCCTCATCTTTCGAGATCCACAATCCTAGTCCTAGGGATCTCTAAAACCCATCTTCCGCCAATCTGACTCTTTGAAATCCTATTGCATCAGCTTTATAATCCTATCATCCATCTCCCCATCCTAGATTCCTTTTATAGCGCTCTTTTCCTTCATCCTCTGCAATCCCTGAGATCTTAAGCTTGCTTCCTCTTGTGCCTCTGATTCTCCCTTTATCATTCTCCCATAGTGAGAGTTTGAGCTAACTAAACCTCTTCTCATAAGCCAATCTGAGTCTCCTTGCTCATCCTAGATTCATGTATTTTTCAAGAAGCCATCGAGCCTCACTTTCTCTCCCCACTGCCTTCTTGAGGGGGCATCTCACAGTCCATTCTCTCCTCTTCTGCTCTAGCCTTGGGCATTTTATTTTCTTATCTTTGATGCCATGCCACTTGCGGCATCACATCAAAGAGGGGCAAAATGTAGACACCTAAAAACCTTTAGAAAATAAAGTATTTTTATTTTTATTTTCTAAAAATTTCTTGATGACATCATCATTAATTAATTAATTAATTTTTATGCCATTAAATCCCTTTATCTTAATTAAAAATATTTAATTAAGGAATCCCTCCCAAAAATGTTTAAATCTTATTTTCTTATTTATTAATTATTTAATTAATAAATTGACCAAAAATCCTAAAATAAATAAAAAATTTATTTTTTGCCCAAAACTTGGCCAATCTTCTTGAGACCAATAACCTCTTCCAAAATCTTCTAATCTTTCTTTAATTTTGATTAAAGGCTAATCTCATCATTTGCTACCCCTAATCCCAACTCAAAATATTTAATCAAGATTAAATATTAATCCTCATGTTTATTAAAAATATTTTAATAAATATCTCCTCAATCCAAACCCTTGAAATAAATAAAACTTTATTTATTTCATAAAATCTTATCCTAGGAAGTTCTAGACTCTTCTAGAAAGTCTTCATCCTCATCCAAAGCCTAGACTCTTCTAGAAGATGTCTTTAACCCTAATCCTAATCCCCTCCTAACCTTGTCACATTCCCTAAACATGGGTTAAGACTTGCTAACTCAAGCCAAAGTTAACAAATATCTCCTCCTTCACCCACCCTCATTAATTGCAATCCACTTTCCATCCACTTGCCTAGTCCTAAGCCATCTCTAACCCTTCCTCTAATCATTTTTACAACCCTAAGCAAGCTCAAAACCCCCCTAAACCCTCAAATTCGAATTTCATGGTATCTCTCACAAATATCCTCAACCACAAAACTTTATAAAGCCCACAAAGTCATAAATGTTCTTACAAAGCACTTATGAAGGGTCTTTATGAAGATTTTATCTCTTGAGCCTCCTTTGTTGATTCATCCTTGCCCTTTCCTCCATCCTCTCACCCTGTGACATGTGTCACTCCTTGATTAGTTTTAAGGAAGCACAATCCATGTGGTCTCCTCTCATGCAATTTAAGCCCTCCATGAGTTTTTCCCATCCTTGCATCTTAGCCCTCAATTCCTCAAGCCCTTAGCCTATAAATTGGATCCCCTCCCAAGCCATTTTAACACAATCCATGATATAATGCTATTTTGAGAGCCAAATCTATACTAAAGCCATCTATCCACACCAAAAATCCAAAATCATCCATTGAAGGCTTTGGAAGCATATTGAGCATACATCCTATCCATTTAGATAAAGCCACTCAACAAGAGAGCCCATTAATGGCTCATATTTTCAATTGAGATCTCATCTTAGTCTATCTTGAAGTTTATGAATTTTGTTTAGTTTGTAGAAGCTTTATTTAAATTTGGCTTCTATTAGCATACTAACATTGCTCATATACACAAACAAGCTTTGTAATCAAAGTTATAAGGGATGTAATATTTTTCTCAAAATATGACTATAATGTTTTTACTATGTTATGTATGTTTATTTACTTTGATTGGTATGATGACATTTCTTTTTTGGGGACTTAGCCAAATTTCCCAAAAATGTTACCATTAATGCCAAAGGGGGAGATTGTTGGCAATATTACCAATTAGTCAAATAAGATGAGATATGTGCTTGTCATTTATGGAAACATATGTTTTACAGTACAACTATGATTGTTTGTGACAAAAAATTGTCTAAGTATTAGACTACATTATATTAACACGATGAGATTTACTGATAGTGGAATATTCCTTTATAATATTCTCTTGCATAGTTGACTATAGATGAATGATGTCATCCCAATGATGTATGCCACTGTGCATGTCTTGGCATTATGTTGTATTTTTCATTAGTGACAACACTTATTTGATTCTGAATACTTACTGAGCTTATCACTCAGTCTACAATTTAAACCAAGCATTCAGTGGTTACCTTGTAAGCTTAGCAGTTAAGCAATTCACACTGAGCATTCATGAAGCTACCAAGTGAATATAGAAAATGTGAAGACCAACAATGTCTACAGAGCTTGTTAGCATCTACCATGCTTCATAGTGTCTACCAAGCAGTAAGTTTGTATCATGGAGATTCAGTGTAAATTGAACATTGAAATAAGTAGTGTTTACCAAGTGAAGCAAGGTAAAATCAGTGTGTAGTATCTACCGAGTGACGCTACATCTACCGAGTCATAGTGGTTACCAAGTTTAGAACTACATTGAGTGATTTTTATGGACTGAGCCTTCACTTCTATTGAGTGCATGATGATGTTGAGTAATGCAGTGGACACCATGTATTAGAAGGTCACCAAGCCAGTTCAATGAACCCAATTTATTTACTATTGGGTTGACTTTGTAATGTATTTGTTCACTTGTATTTTGGCCAACCTTGCAATTTTGTAAATTTGAAAGGTATATATGTAAGGTGTATTGTAAGAAATTGTATGTATGAAGAAAATAGAAAACTAATGTGAAGTAATTTTGAGTAGTGCATGCGAAGGATTTTTCAGTAGCAGTTCAAGGAATATAGCAAGGTCAACACAAAGATAGAAAATTTATATCCATCACATAAGGTGATCAATGTGTAAAGCATCTTATTAGAAATTAGTTGTAAGTAGATCCACTACTTCATCTTAGGAAGGTGAATTAGTTTTCTAAATCCTTTAATAGGGTAGACTTAACATTCTTTGTATAAATCTCTCAACCGAGTGCATACTTCATTGTATGTTTACAAATCCTCTAACAAGGTGGACCTAGCAGTCCTTTGTGCTCCTAATAGGGTAGACCACTAGAAGTGTTCAATGTAAACCTTAACAAGCCAAATTTATACTATAGTAGTGAACTTTTATGGGTATCATGCACACCCTAATTTTACTTTCTATTTGGAAGGTTTCTAGGTCATCAAAATATTGTGTTCTTTTGTGGGATGAATGTTTTGTCTTTTAATACTAATGAATACAGTTGCATAGATGAATGTGTGGTAAATTTAAAGGAAAGTTTTAAAGTTACTAATTCATCCCTCCCCTCTCAGTATCTTGTCATATCTTGAATATTTCCAACAATTGGTATTAGAGCTTTGTGGTTCTTAGGATAAAAGTTTGGTATCTTGTGCAAAGATCTAAGGACAAATGGAGATATTTAGAGTTGACAAGGAAATTGAAAATGAAAAGCTAGATCTAGAGATGGCCATAGCTCAACTCAAAGAAGAAAAGGAGCATCTTTCCCAATCCCTAAAAATAAGGAAGGGACTTGCAAGACAAATGGATGACCATCAGTATGTTGAAGAAAAGATTGAAAAGATTGAAGAATTTTTCCCATCAAGTAGCTCAGATGAAGCTAATGAGGCAACCAAAGAACTCCTAGGAAAGAATGGCTCTTTGCAAGAAGAAGTAAGGAAACTCAAAAGAGAACAATAAATCCAATCAGTCAGACTACATGAAATTTTGGAATAAAGAAACAAGGAAAATGAAGACTTGGAGGCAAGAAAAAATGAAGAACAAAATCAATCTAATCAGCATGAAGACCTCATTGATCAAATCATCGGAGAAAATTAAGAAATCAGAATTCTCAAAGCATAGAATGAAATAATAAGAAGTGATCTAAACTATGAAAGGGAAATCAATGAACTAAGATGTGAAAAGAAAATCATTGAAAAATTGAAGAATGACCTAAATGCTGAAAAAACAAATCAATGAAAGAATGTTGAAATCACAAGAAGACATGAATCAATTGAATCAACAAAATGAGTAGAATCTTCACAGGAAAAAAGATAAAGTAGGACTTGGATACAATGAAGAACAAGGTGAATCTTCCAAGAAAGGTGCATAAAGGAATAAAAAACCCTCATGCAATCATTGTGGGAAAATTGGTCATACATCAAACAAAAGCTAGAGCAATGGAAAAGAAAAATTCAATGGAAAGTGCTACAATTGAAATTAGCATGGTCACAAAGCCAATGAATGCAAGGAGAAACCAAAATTTGAAGGTAAATATCACAAATGCAAAAAGCATGGTCACAAGGCATCTCAATGCAGATTCAAATTAATCAATCCAGCTGAACAATTTGCACAGGCAATATTTGGATGGGACTACAATACCTGGTGCTTTTGTAATTGCCCACAAAATTTACAGTTCCAATCATTTAAATAGTGTGCCATGTAAGGCAGTAGACTTAGCATTCAAATTTGTGAAGAAAAACTTGGAATTTGACCTATCAGAGCTACTACTGAAGCAACTAAACAAGAATATGGATAGCATTAGGTCATCAAAGAACAATCCCTACAAATTTGGTTCTTTATTAACATGTCTCTTCTTTTATGTGCAAAAATTATTTCCATCCAAAGGTTCTGTCATATGGAGAAAGGATGTTCCCATTTTGTATTAGATAAATGAGTTTATAGAAGAAATGGGCATAAACTTTGATAGTATAATGGATAATTATTTTGAAGACTTCAAAGAAAGAATGAACAATAGGTTTAGGATTCCTCCTAAACTTGTTGAGGATTATAAAGATGATGTATGTTTCATGGTAAACTGAGTATACATTCAGGTAGTTAGGCCCTATGTTGCATGGGTAAAACCTCTCATTTATGAGGTCAATATTGATGAAACCAGGGACATCATTGAAGCAATGGTAAATGAGCCTATAGATCCCAAGCAACTAGTCTTTGGCAGATATGATGAGGCAAAAGCTAGAATTGAATTGGAAATTAAGCTACCTCAAGCAATCAACAAAGATAAGAGGAAGATTGCAAAGATGAAAACTACCATTGGTCCCTTAATGTTTACCAAGGGAAAAGGAGAGGACAAAGAAGAGGATCAAGAACAAGAAGATGAAGAGAAAGAATTAGAAAAGGAGGTAGAGCCAGCAAAGAAGAAAGGGAGGGTTATCATTACTAAACCTCTAAAGGCCTCCACAACTATTTTCACCAGGAGAGGCAAAGGCAAAAATAAAGGTGAAGTAATAGTCAATAAGCCTCAACTTACCTTCCAAGAAAGACTAAAATAGATGGAAGAAGGAGCTAGCATCACAAAATTCAAGGCTTTAAAGTTTGAAAATAGAATTGATTTCAAGAAGATGCAAATTGAGGAGCTGGTACTCACCAAAATGGGAAAGTGGAAGTATTCCCCAGACTAGTTTGCTCCTCAGATCTCAAAAGAATGGTTAGTAAGATTGCAACCAAGGTGGGAGTCAACCATATAGATAGCTAAGGACATCTATGAATAATCCTTGAATAAGCTATTGCCAAATCCTACTGAGGCAGAAGTAAAGGCAGCCATGAAGAATAATGAAGGCAAAATGATGATCAGATTTCACACAACTTTGATTCTAATTAAGGACATTGAGCATGTTGTAAGAGATTCAACAAACATGTGGAAGAATATCTATCATTTGCATAAGCCTAGTAATGATCCAGTTGAGATCAAAGATGATGGTGGTGATAGTGATGATGAAGAAGATGACAACACTCCATGTGCTACTATTGATGTTTAAGATTATTAGGCACTAAGGGCTAATGATGAAGAGAAAGGGGAAGAACCTAAAGAGGAAGACAAGGAGGAAGTGGATGAAGAAGATGATCCAATGAATATTGTAGTAGAAGTCATTGCTTCCCTTCCTCACTCTCCACCTAAGCCAGCAACATCATTAGGGTTGGAGTTAGCTTCAATAGGATTGATTGCATCTACATTAGAAATATCATCTACTCATGCCACCTCACAGCTCCAAGTATCTTCTATGGAAGTATCAGTTACTTCATCTACCAACCTGCAACCCTCTTCATTAGCACCTGCAAAATCCATCACAGCAATGTACACAACTATTAGTTCTACAACTATCTCAACATCTTCTACTTCATGTATAGTAAGTCTACTAGCCCATTCTACAATTTTGTCTACCACAGCTCTAACTACATCAATTTTTGTTAGTTCTTCAATTGTAAATATTCCAACTTGTACATTACCTATTGGTACATCATTCTTGGGAAGCACATCAATTTTGGATACGGTTGGTACTTCTCTTAGTTTTCCTCTAATTGGACCAATTCAAGATTTTTCTGCTAGTCCATCTATATCAACTATTGTTTCTATTTCTAAATCCAAGGAAGTAAGCACTGAAGTAAAACCAAAGACTTCTGTAAAAATTCTTCTTACTAGTGAGGAAATTGATGAAGATATAGAGTTGGATTTGGCCAACAAAATAAGATTGGTTAGTCAACTTTTAGAGCAAAAGGTAAGGCAGAAGTAGCTAAGAGAAGAGACGGACAAAGAATTCACAATAATTGAGAATGCCAAAAACATAATTACTAAAGCTATAGGTGTTGATGTTGATCCATCTCAACACATTTTGTTACAATTAGAAGAGGTTATAAATAAGTTCAATGAGGACACTTCTGGCCAATAGAAGCTCATTGAAAAGGAAGAGAAGAGATTTGACACTAAGGTGCTTGAGCACATTGCAATAAAGCAAGTAGAATTATCCATAATTTTGAGCAACCTTGAGCAATCTTTTACTAATGTAACATTAATTTTTGGCAAGATTTGTGATGTTACCAAGTATACCAAGGATGTTAAACAAAAATTATATAAGATTGTGTGGACATGAAGGCTAGTGCTCAAAAGTTACAGCTTGACCATAGTTCAATCTCATCACATCACATGAAGGTGAAATTTTATTTAGAAATGTAGGTAGAGATACTTAGAGAAGAAGCCAAGATTAGGTCTACACTGATTGACATCCAAAATATGATCCTTCCAATCATGGACCAAATGCAAAAACACATTGCTTATTCAAAAACATTGATCCAAGACAACAATTTTTCTAGAGCAGATCATATGATTGAACTTTCTACAGAAGTTCAAGTGGCACTCTCCACTTGTAAAATTTTGCAAGATAATTGGGATAAGATATTGTCTCTTATTCTCAAGGTACACTCCAAATTTCTCTCACATTTTAGTGTCTCTATTTGAATTTATTGTATATACTCTTTGGCATTATTGTCAAAAAGGGGGAGTATGAGATGAACACGGGAAGAGAATAGGGGAGTAAAAGAGACTTGTGGAGAAATAAGAAAGAAAATAAATTAATATATGTATAGATAAAAGCTATGTATATATTATGTCATATGTGTGGGGGAGATATGTAAGATATGTATATACAACAGCTTTACAAAGATCAAATTTGAAAAATCAAAATCAGAATGTCAATAAACATAAGTTTTGGTTCATAAGTGTTTTTGTCACTAATTCCAAAGGGGGAGATTTTTGGTATTATGTTGTATTTGTCATTAGTGACAATGCTTATTCGATTATGAATGTTTATCAAACTTATCACTCAGTCTGCAGTTTATACCAAGCATTCAGTGGTTACCTTGTAAGCTTAGTAGTTAAGTAATTCACACCAAGCATTCATGAAGCTACCGAGTGAATATAGAAAATGTGAAGACCAGTAGTGTCTACCGAGCTTCTCAGTGTCTATCATACTTCATAGTGTCTACTGAGCAGTACGTTTGTATCATGGAGATTCAGTGTAAACTGAGCATTGAAAGAAGTAGTGTTTACTGAGTGAAGCAAGGTAAACTCAGTGTGAAGTATCTACCAAGTGACACTACATCTATTGAGTCACTAGTGGTTACCAAGTTTAGAAATAAATCAAGTGATTAGTATGGACCGAGACTTCACTTCTACGAGTACATGATGATGTTAAAAAATGCAATGGACATCGTGCATCAAAAGGTCACCAAGTCAATTCAGTGAACCTGAGTTGTTTACTATTGGGCTAACTTTGTAATGTATTTGTTCACTTGTATTTTAGCCAACCTTGCAATTTTATAAATTTGAAAGGTATATATGTAAGGTGTATTATAAGATATCATATGTATGAAGAAAATAACAAACTAATGTGAAGTAATTTTGAGAAGTGCTTGCGAAGGATTTTTTAGTAGCAGCTCAAGAAATACAAAAAGGTCAATATAGAGATAGAAAATTTATATCCATCACATACGGTGATCAGTGTGTAAAGAATCTTATCAACAATCAGTTGCAAGTAGATCCATTACTTCATCTTAATAGGTGAATTAGTTTTCTAAATCCTTTAACAGGGTAAACTTTACAATCTTTGTATACATCTCTTAACTGAGTGCATACTTCAATGTATGTCTGTAAATGCTCTAACAAGGTGGACATAGTTGTCCTTTGTGCTCCCAATAGGGTAGATCACAAGAAGTGGTCAATGTAAGCATTAACATGCCAAATTTATACTACAGTAGTGAAGTTTTGTGGGTATCATCCCCACCCCAGTTTTACTTCCTATTTGGAAGGTTTCTGGGTCATCAAAATATTGTGTTCTTTTGTGTGATGAATTTTTTATCTTTCAATACTAATGACTGCAGTAGCATAGATGGATGTGTGGTAAATTTAAAGAAAAATTTTAAAGTTATTGATTCACCCCTCCCCTCTTAGTAACTTGTCATATCTTGAAAATTTCCAATAGCATGTCCATACAACCAAGATAGTTCAAGTAATGAAGGAATTATCAATGTAGATACTAAATTGAACAGAATAGAGAAAGTTATCAGATTGAATTGTATGACATAAAGAATTATTTTGATTATTATTTCTTGATGAGTTGACTCTAAGGATGATATGTGAGCCAACTAAGAATTGATTTATTAATATGATTGATATTAGTAAAGATCTTCATTTTTGATGTTAGATGTGAGATATGTAATACGAAGTTATGGTGTAAGCTTATATATGCGTAGTTACTCCTTGTTTATGACATTGAGTGAATAGAAAAGAAGATTGTCTACAATCTATCAAAGGCTTAGATGAAGAACTGAAAATATGAAGAATTGCAAAGTACAACAAGAACTCTAGTATTGTAGGTATATCTATTCTCTTGAAGAACTTAATTGTATAGTTGCATGTTAGGGCAGTGGGCTCTTCTTGCACACATTTGTATATGATCCACCAACTCCTAATAGGGTTGAGGCTTCTTACAAGGCCTAGTCTCCTAACAGGGACTCAAGATGGTATACATTCTTTATAAGACTTCTAATAGGTTCAATATCCTTAATTGGATTTTTTATATAGTGAATCGTCTTGTGGGTTTCATCCCCACTGGGGTTTTCCCTTGGCTAGGGTTTTCCCACTTAACAAAATATGGTGTTATGAGCTCTCTTTATCTATAGTTTTTTTATATTGTTCAAAATTATTGGTTTACTTTCTTATGCATGTGAAGAAGTAATTAATAATATCTAGTTGTGGGCAAAAAGATTGAAAATACTAATTCACCACCCTTCTCAGTATTATCTATTTCTAACAGAACCTTGATTCAAATTTAGTTGTAGGGTTATAGATTTGTGGATTTGACCTATTATTTTAAGGGGGTTACAATCTTGTAGGAACCTAATTTTTAAAGATGGTTTAGGGTATAGGAAATTCTTATAATGAAATATTGGATACATTGATACAAATTATAGCTAGATTAGATGTTGTGGAGATAGCCTAGAGGAGAGGAGTTTGTCTTGATGATGTAATTGATGATGAAGTAGTAGCAACAAACTCTAATCTAGAACCTAAAGAAGATAAAGATGAGTCAAGGATGTTGAGAGTGTTTTCTAGGGAAAATTCAAAGCTTTCTATGGAAGTTGTTCCTTATGATGGAAAACTAGATGCCAATTTTGTGTTGGGTTGGATCTCTGATGTGGAGAAGTTTTTTGAGCATGAAAATACTCCTGATAATAGAAAAGCTAAAATTGTGGTTACTACATTGAAAGGTCATGCCTCACTATAACGAGAGCATTTGCAAAATGATAGACAAAGAAGAGGAAAGGATAAGATTAGAACTTACGAGAAGATGGTGAACAAAGTCAAGAAAAAATTCCTTCCTGATGATTACTAAGTTAGCTTGTTGAGAAAGATTGAAAATTTGAGACAAAGAGAAATGAGTATAAAGGAGTATACTAAGGAAATCTACAGATTGGACATTAGATCTAGACATGTATATGATGATGTCGAGAAAATTGTAAGATATCTAAATGGATTGAGATCTAGGACTCAAGATGAAATAAGTTTCATTAAATTGGAAAGTGTGGAAGAAGCATACCAATATGCCCTAAAAGTTAAGGAGATTTTGACAAAGAAGCATGAACAAAGACAAAGAGTTAGAGGTGGTAGATTCTAAAGAGGCAAAGGTAAATCTTATGGAAAGGTGGTAGATTTGACAATTCTATGCAAGATAAGGGTATTATCTAAATGAAAAAATGATGAAAAAAATAGACTAAATGGAGAGGTGGTAATTCTTACTGAGGAGGAACTGGTTCTTACCAAGGAAAAAGTAATTCTTATTCTAGATTTGGTTTTCATGGTAATTGTTTTAAATGTGGTAAAGAGGGATATAGGTCCTTTAAATGTTGATCCTCTAAAAGTGGGCAAGGTAACAAAAATGTTGTGATTCAAGGAGATATTGAGGGTTCATCAAGTGAACATGAGACTAGAGAAAATCTAATGATGAGAAGAACCTAATGTAATAAGGGAAGTGATGAAGAACCTATCCTAATGAGAAGTCTTTTCAAAGCCATATCTAAGATGACTATAAAATACTGCAAGGTGAGTAATAAGGGAAGTGATGAAGAACCTATCCTAAGGAGAAGTCTTTTCAAAGCCAGATTTAAGATGACTATAAAATACTGGAAGGTGATCATTGACAGTGGAAGTTCTACAAATTTGGCATTATAAGAGCTAGTTATAAAGTTGCAGTTGTAGAGCCTGAAGCATCCTAAACCTTACCATGTTTCATAGATCAAGGAGAAGAATAAGATAATGGTAAGTGAACAATGCTTTGTGAAATTCAAGATTGGACATTACTTTGGTGAAGTTCTATGTAATATTATGCCTATGGATTGTTGTCATATTTTTTTGAGTAGACCTTGGCAATATGATAGATATGATGCACATAATAGAATATTGAATCAATATACTCTTTGGTTGAATGGGATTGAGAGTCCAAATGGGATTAAGTGTACTACTATGAGAATTTGCATGGTTAATGGGAAGAAATTTGAAAAATAATTAAAGAAGAACCAACTTTATTTTTCTATAATTCCTAGAGGATTGAGTTGTGCTAATAGTAGCCAAGTACTAGATAGTGGTGACTGAATGACAATAGAAACTGGTAGTATTGACTAAGTACCAAAAGAAATTGAAAGTTTGCTAAATGAATATAAGGAAATTGTTGTCAAAGATAGACCCAATGGCTTGCCTCCAGTGAGAAGTATAATTCATTGTATCAATTTGATTCTTGGAGCTAGTTTTTTGAATAAAGCACCATATATATTTACACCTACAAAGAATGAAGAACTTAATAGACAAGTGCATGACTTGATATAGAAAGGTTTGATAAGAGAATGTTTGAGTCTATGTGTTTTACCTATTGTATTAGCACATAAGAAGAATGGAGAATGTATATTGATTCCAAAGCTATTAACAAGATCATAGTGAAATATAAGTTTCCTATGCTAAGGATGGATGACATAATGGACATCTTGAGTGGAGGAAAGTATTTTACCAAGATTGATTTGAATAGTGGCTATCATCAAATTAGAATAAAGAAGGTAATGAATGGAAGATTTCTTTTAAGATAAAAAATGGTTTGTATGAATGGTTGGTAATGCCTTTTGGTTTGACTAATATGCCTAGTACTTTCATGAGGTTGATGAATGAATTTCTAAGGAGATTCTTAGGTAAGTTTGGGATTATTTATTTGGATGACATTTTGATATTCAGTAAGACTAAGGAAGAACATATTGAGCATGTTAGACAAGTAATGCTAAGATTGAAAGAGGAGAAGTTGATGATTAATTTGAAAAAGAGTTCTTTTATTCAATAAGAGATTGTGTATTTGGGATTTTTTTAATCTTATCCAATGGTTTGATAATGGATTTTGAGAAGGTTGGAGCAATTTTGAAATGGCATACACTTGAGAATGTGGGTGACGTGAGATCATTTCATGGTTTGGCTAGTTCCTACAAGAAGTTTATAAGGAAATTTAGTTCTATTTATAATGTTATGATTGAGAGAATGAGGGGAGATAAAATGGAATTCAAGTGGACCCATGGAGTTGATAAGAGTTTTGAGACTTTGAATCAACAGGTTACTGAGTTACCTGTATTAGCTTTACTTGATTTCAATAAGGTATTTCAAATTGAATGTGATGAAAGTGGTAGTGCAATAGGGGTTGTTTAAAGTAAAGAAGGTAAAACTATTTCTTTCTTTAGTAAAAATTTGAATGATGCTAAAAGGAAGTACTCTGTGTATGATTAAATCTTTTATGCTATTATTCAAGCATTGAAGAAATGGAGACATTATTTGATTCCTAAGGAGTTTGTGTTTTATATTGATCATAAATCTTTACGATACTTGTAAAGTCAACATAAATTGAATCAAAGAGATATGAAGTGGGTTGAATACTTATAGAGTTTTGCATTTTTTATCAAGCATAAGAGTAGTGTTATGAATAGAGTTGCTATACATTGAGCATAAGACATTCTTTATTGATTAAGATGAATGTTGAAGTTATTACTTTTGATGACATGAAGGAGTTGTATGATACTAACCCCAATTTTTCTAAGGCATGGACTGAGTGTAGAGCACCAAATCTGATAGATCACATAAGTAAGTATGATGAATATTTTATTCAAGAAGGTGTATTGTTTAGAGGAATTCAGTTGTGTATCCCTAGGAGTTCTATGAGGTTGAATTTGATTAAGGAAAAGCATAGTGGTGGATTGACTAGACATTTTAGAATTGATAAGACATTGAGTTTTCTTGAAAGAGAAGTATTATTGGCCATAGATGAATAAGGATGTTTAGAAATTTGTGAGTTGTGGAGTTTTTCAAGTTGCAAAAGAAGTAGGTTAGAATATTGGTTTGTATACACCTATTATTGTTCTTGAAAAACCTTAGAGTGACATTAGTATGGATTTTGTTCTTGGATTGCCTAAGACAATGAAGGGGCATGATTCTAATTTGTTGTTGTGGATAGATTCTCTAAGATGGTTGATTTCATACCTTGTAACAAGACATCAGATGTTGAGCATGCTGCTAAACTTTTCTTTAAAGAGATTGTCAGATTGGATGGATTACCAAGAAGTATTATTTTTCACAGAGATAGTAAGCTTGTTAGTTATTTCTGGAAGACTTTGTGGGAAAAGATGGGTACTGAGTTGAAGTTTAGTTCTACATTCCATCCAAAGATAGATGGACAAATAGAAGTTGTGAAGAGAAGCTTGGGTAATTTTTAGAGATATTTAGTTGGATACAAGCCAAGTGTTAGTTTGTGGTGACTGATTAGGAAAGCACTATACATACTTCATAAATTCTTTGGGGCTTGGGGCATCACCTCAAAAAAATAAAATTGGGCTACTATTTGTTAATGACACAAAAAATTTGGGCTACTATTTGCCAATGGCACAAAATTTTGGGCTACTATTTGCCAATTGGCTATTGTTTATATTTATCAATGTATGGCCAACATGTTGTAACTAATTTTAACCTTAAAGTGGAAAAAAATACTTGTATAAAAGGGCTTAGGGTTAGGGATTATTCCATAAGGTGATGTGAAAAATGGTTCTTGTGGTAGTATTAAGTTGTAGGGGATTACTAGATTGTAATCAGGTTGTAATTTCTAGATCATAATAATATTGGACTTGTTGTTTGGTGGACATAGCCCAAGGTTTGGGTGAACCATGTTAAAGCTTGGTGTCTTGTGTTCTTTTCTATGTGATCTATTATTTTTTGATATTGTTTATATTTGCATGTAATTGTTATTTTTGTTTAAGGTTTAAACCTCACACCAAGTAATTGGGAGATGGTATAGGCACAAGCTAAGTTTGCATATTATAATTTTGTGAATAAGAGTCCAAGGAAGACACCTTTTGAGATTGCAACATGAATCCAACCTAGAGGAGTATTATATTTGAGGGACATTTCTGGTAAAGAGAAGAGAAGTGACATAGGGGAAGCATTGGCTGATTTTATGGAGTCTTTTCATAATGAAGTAAAGTTGAGGTAGAACAAAGTAGTCAAAAGTATAAGGAGAATGGTCATATGTCTAGGAGAAATCATGTTTTTGAAGTTGGTAATGAGGTAATGGTTCATTTGAAGAAAGGAAGATTTCTTGTTGATAATAAAGTAAGTTGAAGATGAAGTTTAGACATTGTAAGATCTTGAGAAAGTTTGATAGTGGTAATGCTTATGAAATTGAGTTATCTAATGACATGGATATATCTCTTATATTCAATGTTACTAATTTGTATAATTATCATGAGTTAGACGATGAATTTTCTATACTTGATGATTATCTTAAGAAAAAGATTTAAGAAATTGAACAAATATTGGAGCAGAGAGTTGGTAAGAACACCAGAGAAAAATTCTACTATGAATATTTGGTGAAATGAAAAAATAGACCTAGTGAAGATGCTATATGGATTTCTCAAATTGCGTTGGATTCACCTCAAGCTGTGATACTTGCATGATTGAGGAGAATTATTTCTTTCTACCCTAGTTGTCTAATGTAGGAGGATCCTAGGTTTCTCTTCTATCATGCATGTTTTCTAGTTTTCCTAGTTGTTGTCAAGTTGTAATATCTTCAATTGCTAAGTCCTTAGTTGTTGCCAAGCATTTAATGGATGCCAAGCATCCTTATCGATGTCAAGTTTGTAGTTTGTGCTAGTGTCTTTCATTATCAAGTGCCTTTACTACCAAGTATTCTTTACTTGTTGAGTCATCCTTTGGATGCTAGGTTCCTATGTTTGCCGAGTTTTTTTGGATCTTGAGTTTGTGTTTTTGCTAAAGTTCTTTCAGATATCAAGTTCATGTGTTTGGATGCTAAGTGTTAGTATTTATTGGAGTCCTCATTTACTAAGTTGTCTATATATAGTTTCTTATTGAGGCTAACTTTTGCATTTAATTTTGTGATAGGTACTTTTTGAGGGCTGACTTGTGGCTTTTCTAATGTTCTTGAGTCTTCTATAAGATCTTTTGGCAAGCATAAATAGGGTGTTTATGTTTAGTTAGAGGTAGAAGTGTGGGTAGAGAAGTTAGAGTAGATGTGCCTCAAGTTGTGATACTTTCATGATTTAGGAGAATTATTTCTTTCTACCCTATTTGTCTAATGTAGGAGGATCCTTGGTTTCTCTTCTATCCTGCATGTTCTCTAGTTTTCCTAGTTGTTGTCGAGATGTAATATCTTCAATTGCTAAGTCCTTAGTTTTTGCCAAGCATTTAATGGATGCCAAGCTTCCTTATTGATGTCAAGTTTGTAGTTTTTGCTAGTGTCTTTCATTGTCAAGTGCCTTTACTACCAAGTATTCTTTAGTTGTTGATTCATTCTTTGGATGCTAGGTTCCTGTATTTTCCGAGTTCCTTTGGATCTTGAGTTTGTGTTTTTGGTAAAGTTCTTTCAAATATCAAGTTCATGTGTTTGGATGCTAAGTGTTAGTATTTTGTGGAGTCCTCATTTACTAAGTTGTCTATATATAGTTTCTTATTGAGGCTAACTTTTGCATTTAATTTTGTGATAGGTACTTTTTGAGGGCTGACTTGTGGCTTTTCTAATGTTCTAGAGTCTTCTATAAGATCTTTTGGCAAGCATAAATAGGGTGTTTATGTTTAGTTAGAGGTAGAAGTGCAGGTAGAGAAGTTAGAGTAGATGTGCCTAAAAGTGTGATTTGAAGCTGGATCATGAATATAGAAGTTGTATGTTGTATCTAGTTGTAACCCAAAAGGCTTTATAGCTAGGCATGTATGTTGAAATTTGACAATCAATAGAATTGTTTTGTTCTCTCGCCTTGGCATTGTTCTCTTTGTATGTTGTGTTTTTGCTATGTTTACTCTTGTAGATGGTTTGGATAGTTGGGTACACCTTTGGCCCTAGCTATTCATAACCCTCCCTATATCTGAATGTTACCAAGAATAAGTTTCTCAAATCTTATAAACATAGAGTGTGGGATTTTCTTGAAGGTTTCAATGCATTTAATATTCAAATCATTCCTAGGAAAGAAAATAGACATGCTAATAGACTTGCAGTGATGGGTGCATATTATGATGTGCCAAAGAGCCTTGAAGAAGAGAAGAAGCAACAAATCAAAGTGGTGGTTAGGCTTCTTCTCCATGATAATAATATAAATTACTAAGTGTTTGAACCTAATGCACAAATTATAAGTTTTTTATAGAATGATGCAGAACTTTTAGAGAGAAACCATTCCTAGTGGCATAGTTAGTATGGTGATCAGATCATAAATATTAGTTCAACCAATCTAGATAAGCATTTAATCACCTTAGAAAGTGTCTTGAATACTGATGATTAAGCAAGGAACAAAGGTCTGAATTTGGCTATAGACAAAGATTATTACTTACCAATTGTGGTTGTTGATTTAAACACCTTAAATATGGGAAAGGTATGTTCTAAAACTAAGAAAGGAAATGGCATTCATCTATGTCAAGAATTTAGTGATATGATTGCATGGGCATATGATGATTTTATGGGTTTTGACCAAAGTCTATTTGAGCACACCATAGATTTAAATGATGATGTCAAACCTGCTAGGCAAAAGAAAAGGCCATTGAATCCTAAGATTGAGCCATTAATGAGGAAAGAACTATCCAAGTTTATTGAGCTCAACACCATTTTCCCTATTGATCATTCATCATGGGTAGCAAACCTAGTCCTTGTTAGGAATAAGAATGGAGAAATCAGATTGTTTGTAAACTTCAAGGATCTTAATCAAGCCTCCCTTAAAGATCATCATCACCTTCCTTCCATGGAGTAGATCCTATCAAAGGTTAGTAGTTCAATGAGTTTCTCATTTCTTGATGGATTCTTTGGTTATAACCAAGTGTTGGTCAAAGAGTCCAATAGATATTAGACTACATTTACCACTAAATGGGGCATATAGGCTTATAGTAAGATTTCATTTGACCTAACAATTACAAGTTCCACATTTTAGAAAACAATGGGGAAAACTCTTAAGGGCATGCTTGAGATATTTGTATTGGTCTACCTTGATGAAATCATAGTGTATTCAAAGAATGTAGTAGAACATTTTGGTCATCTCAAACAAATGTTTATCAAATGTAGAGAGTATGGAGTGTCTTTAAATCCAAGCAAGTGTGTCTTTTTCTCCAATCAAGGGAAATTTTTAGGACACATTGTATCTAAGGATGGTCTAACTATTGATCTAGAGAGAACAAAAGAAACACTTTCTCTCTCTCAAAGGGCCACAAAGTTTCCTTGGTAGAAGAAATTTTGTGAGAAGGATCATTCCTAATTTAGCTACCATTGTGAAACTCCTTAAAACTATGCTCAAGAATAATATGGTTTTTTCATTAACCAAGGAAGAGAAGACAACTTTTGAAGAGATCAAGGTAGCCATAGCCTCAACCCATACCCTTTTCAACCACAATTTTGATAAGGAAATTATCCTTTATACCTTAGGAGGTAAATCAAGTATTTCTACTATCTTGACTCAAGAAAATGAAAAAAATGAAGAACAACCCATAACCTTCTTTAGTAAAGGTCTTAAAGAATATGAAGACAAATATTGTAATCTGGAGAAGAAAGCTCTTGCAATTATAAGAGCTTTAAAGAAGTTTAGACATCTTCTAACTCACAACAAGATCCATTTGTTAGTGCCACATGCAAGTGTGAAGGACATCCAGATCACCAAGTTGGTAAGAGGGAAATGATTATGCCAAAAGATGGTATCATCTCAAGAGTGAAATGAGGAAGTTGCTTTGGTATTGACAAAATAGCAAGAAACAAGAAATGATAACCCAATGAGTTAGATGGATGACATGGTGACCTTTTTCTCAGGACATGGATATCCTCAAGGATTGGTCAAAGTTAAAAGAATATAGTTCAAGCTATAGATAATTCCATATGCCATAGTGGATGATAAACATTTTAGGAAGGATTTCAATTGAGTCTTATTGAGATGTATTGATATAGACCAAGTTAAAAGAATGATAAAAGAGCTTCATGATAGTCTTGATGGTGGTCACTTCATAGCAAGAACCACTTCCATGAAGATAATGAGATTTGGTTACTACTTCCCATCTTTGTTCAATGACTACCATAGGTATGTGAGGAAGTGTGAGAAATGTTCTTTCTTTTCTAGTAAGTAGAGGCTTGCAGCTCTTCTAGTTCATTCAATTCAAGTAGAGTAGCCTTTTGCCTAAAGGGGATTAGATTTTATAGGTCCCATTAATCCACCCTCTAGCTCTAGTCATAGATGGATCCTAGGTGCTACATAACACTTCACTAGATGGATAGAGACAGTTGCATTGAAAGATGCTATAGAATCATTAGTCATTGAACTACTCAATGGAATTGTAACTAGGTTTAGTGCCCCTTCTACCATTATTTTAGATAATATAAAGTCATTTTTAGTGGCTTAGATTTGTGCATGGGTAGTTGATCATAGTATGTACTTGAGCACATCCTCAAATTGCTATCCTCAAGGCAATAGGTTGGCTGAGTCATCCAACAAGAATTTGATTAGAGTCATGAAAAGGACTATAGAGGATAACTAGAGGTGTTGGCATCAAAAATTGAAGACAATATTGTGCATTAATAGAATAATAACTAAAAGGGAAATTGGGAACTCACCTTTTATGTTAATATATAGTAGGGAAGAAAGGCTTCTAATTTCATTAGAATTACCATCCCTAGAGTTGGCTCATTAGTTGGAACTAATGGAAGATGATACCATGATAGTAAGAATTGCAGAGTTGATGAAGTTGGAAGATAAATAAATTAGACCATGTAGACCTTGGAAAGAAATCATCAAAAGGTCAAAAAATATTTTGATAGGAAGGCTAAGGTTAGAATTTTTAGAGAAGGTAACCTTGTACTTAAGTGGGATATAGACAGGGAAAAGCCAAGGAGGCACTCAAAATTTGATCCACTATAGAGTGGTCACTATGTGATTATTAGTTGCAAGCAGGCCAATGCTTTTCAATTAAGAAAACTTGATGGTGAGATCTTGCCTATTATAGTCAGTGGAAAACACCTTAAACCATGTTTTTGATGAAGGGTGAATGCTTCGTGTACATATTTTTTTAGCTTTCTTTCTATTTGTCCCTATTTTCTAAGAAGTGCATGAGCACATGTGTTTTGTAGAGGTTGCATAAGGTGCTAGTTCCTAGTTTTAGTTATAGAGTTCCTATTTTTTGGTTGTAGAGGGCATGTTTTCAATGATCTTAAGGTTTTAATAGGAAGTTATTTATGTTTTCTATGACCATTTCAAAATAGATGCACAAGCTACTAGTCTCTACATAGCTAGCTTGCATATACCCTGAGTCACCATAATTGTTGGCCAAATTCACCTTCCTGCCAAAATTACAATATTTGAATTCAAATATAGTAACATTTACATATTTTCAAATATTCAAATAATAGGCATGAAAATACTTTATATTAAAAACCTTATTTTATTTTTGCTATGCATTTTATATCGAATGAGCCTACATCATCCTATTTGTTGATCTAAGGTAGATTTATGATTGTTGTATCCCCACATTTTGAACATTGTGTGAAAATTGTATGATGTGGGAAAGTGACAACATGCCACATGTCCACGGTCCCCCTTTTCTCCTTTCATTTTGTACAATCATTATTAGTCTCTTATGCATCATCCAATCTTGATAGATCAACAACTGGTGCTTAGTCATATCTTGAGAATTTTTAGAAAAATGTATGATGTGGGGAAGCAACTTTGTGACATATATAACTAATGGTCCCCTCCCAATGCTTTGTATCAATATAATATTTATGCTATCCATCTTCTTAGATTGATAGTTGTCGCTTGCCCACATATTGATATAATAATATTTTAATGCAATGCAAGGAAGAAAGGTTCAAATACATGGATAGTAGGACCAACTAAAGATAGCAACCATAATTTTGAAGTGTTTTAGAGGGTGGAATGTGGCAGTACTTTGTTGACCAAAAGCATTTTGAACATACATCTTGATCCTTTGATTATGATCATTGGATCTTAGTGAATCTATGGTTAGCACTTCCCTGATTTTTGAAGTTGTAAGAATTTTAAACTTTGCAAGGAAGTGAGGTAGTGACGCATGTCCATGGTGGGGCTAGGTCTATTTGTGGGTCACAAATTTGAAAGAAGTGAATTAAAATCTATAGGTGGAAGTATCTCATTGTTTAGGGTTCTAAATCCAGTAGCAAGATTCCAAGCATTGCATAGTTGTTGGATTAATGATGATCTATGACAGGCATATAACCACATCCTAGAGTTTCCCAATATTTACTCAATACAAGCATACACCAAGTTGTTGTGTGTCCTTGTGGGATTGATTTGAGAGGAAGATAGGTGCAGTTAAGAGTTAACACAACAATTAAAGGCTGGTAGTTTTATGTGAGATTATGGTTAAGTGGAAAAGTTAGCATAGTTAAGTAATAATGTGGTCAAACAAATGAAGACCTTGCAAGCTACAAAATAAAATAAAACTATTAGTCCATGTGGTTCTTTTTGGTTGTAGGACTCAGTTTGACTACTAACTTTTTTGATTTGTTAGCTACCAATGAATGAAGCTAGTTTTTCTTGCATGATCTTATGAATCCCAACCACTCCACAATTATTGTTGTGCTAGAAATAATATAGAGGCATTCCTTCCACCACTTGACTATCCATTTTGGGAGTTCTATTGGTTGGCATCATTTATATCATTTCTAAGGTCCTTCCAAGTAGGCTTTTGATGATTTTCATATGCCTGATGTGTATCCTAATCAGATTTCCCTCTAGATTTTTAGTAATGGTGAGATGTAGTGGTTGAGCTTGGCTTCTAGGGGAAGATATCCTAGTTATGCCTAAGCTATAAAGGAAGAGTTTGTAATATTTGTTAAGGTTGGACCCTCTCTATTTCTCTAGCATTTCTCTATCATGTTACTATAAATTCCCTTTGCCTCTAAACTATATGACTCTCTATATTATCCCTTTGAACCATTAATGTAGTGTGTCAACTCCATTTGCCTCTCATTAGTGTATTATGAATATCTACAACTTACATGATTGTATCTCTTTTACCTATGGATGATATATAAGTGAAATCCTCTTTCCTTGTGTCACTCATTTGGTTTTTTGATCTGCATGTGATTGTGGAGTTAAGCAAGTCTAAGTTTGTATATCTTTTGATGTCATGATAGTTCAAAAAGTGCATGTATGGGTAGATATTGGTTTGAAAACTCTATTTTGGTGCATCACCTCCTTAGGATAGTTTAGGTCTTTGTTAAACACATTTCCTTCTTCCCCTTTTCCTCTCAAGAGTAGTTTGGTGCTTCTTGATAGATTAGAAAGCCAACCTTCTTTGGAGACTCAACCTCATTGTTAAAGTCCTACAACTATGAGGTTGTTTCCATGTGTAACAAGGTTGTCCCTAGGTAAAAACTTTGGACAATGGTGGAAGATTTTGTGATATCAAGTAGGTTGAATTTGAACCAAGTGGTGGGGAACAATCTTACCCTGGGCAAAATTATACCCCAAAAATTCAATCTTGACCTACACTATTATGAAAAAATTTTTGTTTATAGTTCCCACAAATTAAAGAAAAGGGGTATCTAAATGTGCATTTTAATTTTTTGCTCCACACCTGTATCTACAAGAAAAATAGGTTTTTTTTTCCGATAATGGGTTTGCCTTGGTTAAACCTGATTTGGAATTAACCTTAATAATGCAATTTAAATAAGGAATGCTTGCAAGTAGTAGAAGTAAATCTAACAATGAAGCTATGGTATTCAATAGATATTCAATTGTATTTGAAATGTAAACAAGTATATGACATGAAAGCTTGAACATAACATTAGCAAATGTAAATTAAAACCTCCATAATTGTATGCTTGGAATCCACCTTGAGAGAAGAATGAATATATCTTGAAGATGAACAAAGTATCTTAAACCTAAAGATTACACCACCATGATGGCTAGATCTAGGGTTTTGAATGATGAATCTTGAATAATTGAACCAAATCCATTCAAAGGCTTGAATGCTTTAATCCTTGATCTTTCATGGAAAATTTGAATTCTTAAATAAAATAATGCTTTCTCACCTGAAAATTCTTAATGGAAATCTTTCTTGAAATAATGGATCATCTGATATCTCCTTGTTTGTTCACCTTTCTTAAGTCTTAGAGAAAATGAGAGGAGGCTTCCTTATAGATTGATCTAGGGCATAAGCTTCTATAGAAGTTGACATTAGAGAATTAAACCCTAATTAATCACAACCCTTAGAAATGGATGTAGATTAATTTTAATTTAAGAGTTTTCCATTTTGAAACTTGAAATAGTCGACCCAAAAGTAGGAAATTTTAAAATTTTGAAGCTTGATATCCCAAAACACCCAAAAATTGAAAATTTGACTTGGGGTTAGGGATGAGGTCAACCCTGCCCTAGGTTAGGGTTTACGTTGTCCTTTACCTAGCTTAGGGTTAAGGTTGACCTTGACCCTTCAAGCCATCCTTGACCTAGAAAGTCAAAATCCTTAGTTTCACAAAGATTTTTTTTAAAAAGAGACTAGAGAGAGAGAGAGAGAGAGAGAGAGAGAGAGAGAGAGAGGAGGAAGAAGGGAAAACAACCAAATACATGCAAAGACCCATTTAAGGCACTTGACATGATACCAAACCACTTACTTAGGGGGTTAAACACTCTTAACATGAAAGTGCTTCAATTTTAATATGATACACATGTAAAGAATTCATAAGACATTCATCACAATTTGACACTAGGATTTTATGTGGAAACCAAATTTGGGAAAATCCTTTAGCAACATGTCACTCTTTCTCACTCTTTCAAAGTGAGCTCTATTATGAGCCAACCTTCTTCAAGGTTACAATACACACTATTAAATGTGACCTAGTTATAGAATTCAATAACCTTGTTTAGAGTGGCATTGTAAGAAGCATTTGATCATTTCATTTACAATGTCACATAGTTAAAGGATTTCCATAGTCTATTATGTCTTCAAATGACTATTAGGCCTACCTTTGTTAAAATAATTTCAATAAAAATAGTTTAGAATGATAAGAAAGGAAACACTAGGGTTTGATTTGTGTGATTAAAACTCTCATTTTCTATTTTTTATTTTTATTCAATCCTTATGTTAGTTTACTAATAAGCCTTTCATTGTCATCTTTGATCTTGATCCACTTGGACACCCTTCAAGTTGTTGGGGTTTTTCAACTATTAAGTAACAAAATACTTAATATCAAGATAATGAAGAATATGATAACCTATGGATCAACTACTTCCCATAAACAGTTACTTGTTCTTCAAGTTTGAGCCCAACTTCAACAAAATCGGAAGAGATTTTCTACTCTTTACACTCTACAAAACCAAGGCAGGTGCACCTAAGAGATGAAAGATTTTTAAACTGATATTACATACACATTTTATTGATCCCATGAAATTTCACAACAACACAATCCCTTATAGAAGATTTGGTCACGATTCTTCTTAGACTTACAAATATTTCTAGGCAATAGAAGCTAACTACAACATAATAATTAAATAAAAACAAGTGTTGACCAGCATTGACATTCTTCAAATAGTAAAGTAAAATTGATTTTGAATTTAATCTTGATACTTGTTCATGATCTTTCCATCTATAGACTGAATAAATAGTTCAGTGCCTCATCCATTGGGATTCAGAGTCCATTCAATTTCTAGATCTAATTGACTACATTACAATCAATACTATCAGCAATTCTCATTGAAAATCATTCTCATAGATATCCTTCATATTACCATAGAAACCTTATCAACCTCACTGAAGCATTTACTTAATTCATTGAATTAAAAGCAATAGTGAACTGGCATGCAACCTAATTTAATTGCATTCAATTGAACAAGCTTTTCTCCTACAACTTCAAAATGACAAGGTAATAAAAATGGAGACAAGATTTAACAAGAATAGATATGGGGATAGTTCATCTTTGTGTTAATTTCCTTTGAAAATTGTATACAATTGAAATAAAATTTAGAATGAATCAAGATAAGACCTCAAGATCCTTATGAATAATTTATTCTAAGATATCTATAGAGAAAGACATCATAAATTTTACATCAAGAAACTGGACTAAAAAAACTTAGTAAAAACTAAAATTATAAAATAATTTGGACCGTCTTTTCTCTAGCCCTGGAATCTCACTTATATAGGGTGAGATGCAACAAGCTTGAAACATAGAGAGCTAGCAGTTGTCCTTTAGAGAAAAGATATTTACATTTTTTACTATCATAGAAGATAAAATTTTGTGCAATAGAAAAACTTTATATCATAATATTCCTTTTGGTGGGTTTATTTTCTATTACACTTTCAAATGCTATAAATTTCATGATTGGCTTTTTTACTATTCTGAATCCTCAAAATGTGTTGCCATCAAGTTTGTTAATAATGTGTTTGGCTCCGATCTCTGCAAGTAAACTTAAACTTAAGGATCTCCACTTGCATCATCATGTACTATTAAAATAATAGTAATGTTTGAGTTTGCTTCTACCACATCATCAATTGGGACCATTGTGCTTTCCACTATGGCTGGTTGTTCTTCTTTGTCTTCTTCTCCATGCATTGATGTGTCTTCTATTTGGTCCTCATCCCTATCCACATCATCTTTTTATATTTCCATTATTTTTTGAATGGAAAAAGTCATCCATCCATTTGTTCCAGACTATATTGTCATGCCAATGAAAGCTCAAGATTTCTCATTTCTTTGTAACCATCCAATCCCCTAATTCATTTATTTCAAAAAATTGCTTTCTAAGGGAATTGAAAAATAGTTTCACTTTAAAAAATTCTTCATTTTTTCTTGCATATAGCACATGTCCTTCTTCATTATTGACTTCATTTATTCTTTTGCACAATAAATCATTTAATTCCTTCCCCCACTCTTTTTCCACTTTATTATGTCAATATTTTTGAGTGCCTAGGGAAAGAGATCAAATTTATCACCTAAATATTTTGAGAAACAAATTATTTTAAAAATTAGATAGATTACTAGTTATATCGAAAGTTTTTTCTATCTGATCACAAGATAAGTCAATAACTAAAATGCATAAATGGGTGATCCTTATCTCTTCCATCCCATTTAATTATTATAGGTTTCAAAACCTCCTCAGTATCTTTGATTTCTCTCCACATATCCAATATGTTCATTAATTGTTAATAGAATTCTGGCCAATATATCTTATCTACTAGATATAAGATTGCTTTTCTAAGTTTTTCTCCATACTGATAGGTTAATTCATCTTGCAAGGACCTCAACTTATTATTTTCTTCCTCCAATTTCTTAGCAGCATAAAATTTTGGCCTTTGTGGAGTATCAGGGATCTTAATGAAGGGAGTGGATCTAGACGATTCCACTGATGGGCAAGGACAAGTGATTTATGGCCTAGTGGATGGTGCCATCACTTTATTCTCTAGTTCAATCCTTCTTTGAACTTCTTCATTGTATGCAACCAAAATTTTCTCATATTGATCCTACAATTCCAACCTCGCCTTTTCATCTTTTTCAATAGTGGGTAAAGTAAAGTGGGTTGTTCTAACACCTAGATGTGCAACTTCTACACCAGTGATTTGTTCAACTCTTTTTACAATTAGGTTGCCTATTAATCCAACATCATCAAGCTAGGAAGAGCCAGTCCTAGATCCTTTCCTCACTAACCAAATAACTAATGTAGCTTGGTTCTCACTAAATTTGGCACCTTTTATTTCTTTCTTCCCTTGGTTCTCTAAACTCATCTTGTTTGGACTAGAAGTGAAAATCAAAGCATCTACTACATCCTTATTGGGTAGCAACAAAAAATTGGGTATTTTTACCATTTTTCTCCCCTCTTTTGGGGTTAGGTTTTTAAATTCCTACATTATTTCTTCTTTGACCTAATATTGTACATCTAATTCCTCCATGCTTGGATGCTCTATTCTTAGTTTGCTACATCTTTCTTCAAACATTCTCATTTTTTTCTCCAAGAAAATTGATAGAAGGCTCTAGATTTAACAAAATCATCATTAGAAATAAACTCATGGAAATCATGTTCCATCACAGGGTCTAATTCCCTTCCATTGTAATCTACCACTATTAACTCTAAGCTTGGCATTTGAAGTTCCTAGGGATTTCCCTCTTCTAATTCAGCATGTGTGATGAATACTCCCCCTTGTGATCCCAACTACTCCATCTGCTCCCTAGTGAGCTATTCATCTCCAATTTGTAATGGGTATTTTGTAGGTTAATATTCCTCAATGTGAGGTTCTTTTTTCCCTTAATATTTTTTGCCACTTAGGAAAGATCTCGTTAGGTTTTTCTTATAGGACAACACTGGTTGATCCTACTATCTGTTTTCCTTTATCCATAGTGGCCCTTTTATTCTGAATCACATTATAGCGAGGTCTTTTTTAGACAATCAACTTCCCCATTCCTATTGTAGGAGTAAATAGGAATCTCCTCATAACCTCTCTAGCTTTTCCTAGATAAGAATTGATAAAAAAATATTTCTTTTCACTCATGGCCTCCATAATTTTAGGAAAAGTAATCATGCATTTATTTATTTTATCTGCCTCTATTTTTGCATTATCTAGAGGCTTGTAATCTTTATGAAAAAAATGAATAAATTCCAAAAATCTATAAAAAACACTCCATTTTTCTTTCTTGATTTCTTGCCCTTACAAAGAAAACTCATTCATTATTATATACTTAGGAAAATAAGGTTCACATTTTTTGGAACCAACTTTAGCCGTTAATTTAAAAATATCAAAAAACCCCTCAAGACCACAAAAATGGAGATGAGACACAACCATCTTGTACTTATCTAGGAATTTATACAAAAAGAACCATCTACCTTTTGTAATTATGAAATGGTGGGCTATAGTACAAGTGGGGAAAATTGAGTCTCCATTTCTTCTAACCAAATGAGTTTCCTCCAATCCTCCTAGCTGCCACAATATCTTAGCTATCTCTACTTTCAAAGGCACTTTGTAGGGCAATACATGGGGAGTCCCTTTGAAACCATAAACCCTAAAAATTGTTGAAATAGGGTATGGTATGATATCAGCCCAATTATGTGACACTTTTAAATTAGATGGATTATCCATTGGTCTAATAAAATTCATCAATGCCCTAGGGATTCTAAGATTTTCCCTTAATAAGATGCTTCTCAATTTAGAGGCAAAAATATTTATCAAACCTAACAAAACTGGCCTTTTCTACATCCTCAGTCATATCTGCACTCCATAACTAGATTGGCAGAGCCTCTTCTTCATGTTCTCTATTCAAAACCATCCCCTTCCAAAAATATGTTACTCCTTTAAACAAGAACATATGTATCAACAATGAGTAATGGCCAGAAGTCATTTCTACTTTTATCTTGGCAACTCCAACTAGTCTTATATTGATTTTTTTTTCTATATAGGATGCAAAATCAAAAATAATATCCACACCAAAAGAAGAAATCTAAGCCATCATATATATAAATTTGACTAGCATAAAATTCTACTCATCCTTGCCAAAAACTTTAAAGTGATATATATTTCTAGGGCTCTGGAAGTAAAAAATTCCTTCTTAAAAGGTTCTTTTGTAGAAGTTAAGACCAATGGTAGATTTCCAATTGAGGCCAAATGTGTTCTCAATGCACCTTGCTTGACCTTATCCTTCTTTGATAAGAATTCCTTTTCTAGTCCTAGTAGGCCAATGTGTGTATGGTAATCTGAAAAGGGTTCCAAACCAAAGACCTTTCAAATTTCTTTAGCACTTATCTAATCTTCTTAATACTCTGGTCATAGGTTCATAATTTTGGGCAATGGCCATGAGTAGGTCAACATCTATGAATACACTAGGGACCATTAGTTTTCCTAAATCAAAATTCCAAATGTTAGCATGAGGAGAAAACAAATTTCTCTTTGAAAACCATTTCTTAAAAAGAAAAAAACCCTAGTTTGGTAGTAGTAGCATCCCTAATCCAATTTCCTCTATCATATAAACTATCTACAATCTTGAGCCTAGGGTTTATAGAAATTAACTTCTTCATCTAGACACACTCATTTGTAGACTCAGCCAATAATTCAAGAAGGTCATCATGTATGTGTCTATTAGCATAATCTACTTATCTCAAGAATACTTTCTTTGGATACATTATGGATAGAATTTGTAGAATACTAGAAAATTTTGATATATATGGTGAACTAAGAAACTTACTTGGCTCTTCGCTACTCTTTCACTATAATTCTACAATGCACTATGAATACTATAATTTCTCTTGCATTTTAATCACACAAGGCACAATTCTTCAATGGCTCTAGGCTCTCTAAAAGTCTAAAAAAAATTTGCATAGAGAAGAAATGGAAAAATCTTTACAACATACTCTATTTCTGATTTGCATGGAGAGCCTTTAATATTCATAAATTAATCGTAAGGAAAAATAGGGTGGCATCACCTTCTCTTTTTAAAACACACTATCAATTCCAAAAAATCTTATGATCTAGGAACAAAATCACGGATGATTCATTTTCCACTTGTTAGGTTGGTAGTTAGGCCGGTAAAATATCTCCATGTAAGAATTTCCCTCTACTACTAGAAACTTGATTAGGACCCACTAGTGCTCACAGAAACATGCCACACTCTCACTATGTTACTATGCATAAACATCAAGAAACTTTAGCATGTGACATAGTGACCATCATTGATGCACTTCTAATCAGATGATGAGTATTCTATGATGACTTTAATCAAATTGTGGTGGTTCCTTATGTTTTCCCTTTGATCACCACGTCACTACCACTAAAGATCAAGCAACTTCTTATAGCAACTTGGTGCCCACCATCGATGCATTTTTTATCTGATAGTTCCAACTAATCATTTGTCTTTCCTCTGAGTGCAAATCCACATAGCATATGACACAACACCACTTTGACATGCTTGCAAGGAATTTATATTAATTAGCATTTTGGCACTACTTTTTCTTTAGGTTCCACCATGTTTTATTTTAACGGGAAGGTGCTATATCATTACTAGCAAAAAACATGAGTTTTTCGGTCATGACATAGTGACCACCATATTATTTGAAAGAATCTGGCATGTAGAATACACATGTTCTCATTATTGTTGTTGCATTCATTTCTTTAGACATTCCATAATGATCACATGGCTCACTGATGATAAATAATTTTTATGACACTTGTCTTATGTGTTAATTACACCATTTTTTACTTTAATGAGAAGGCACTATGTCATTACCAGCAAAAATGATGAATTTCTTAGTCGTGACATAACAACCACTATGATTCTGTAGAAAACCATCATTGTTAAGAGAAAAATAGCATGTTCCTATTTTGGTTCCTTCTTTACTGTGCTTGACACATATGACAACCCACCATGCTGTCAAAGCTTATTTACAATAGGCAAGATCCTGACACTATATCCACTTTTGGGCCTATCATGTTTCACTTTGGCAGGAGGTCAACATGTCGTTACCAACAAAACCTTCCCATTTTTTGGTCATGACATAGAAACCATCACTGATTTCAGAAGATCCAACAGCTCGAGTGAAACACATTAAAATTATATTAAATATCAACTAGGTCCTAGGTGTAACATTATACTTGGTTGCTATGTTGCATGAGATAAAGTGACCAAAAATTTTCATTGTGGTATAGAAACCACCATAGATCTTAAAAAGATCTGACGGTGCTAGATTTTTTGGGGAATAATGGAGTCAAAACAAAAATCTTAAAGGGTTCCCACAAATTATAAGGTTTTTCAAATGATTTTCTCCTACTCAACTAAAAGGTGATAATCTTATGACCTAAAGGGTTCATTTAAGGAAATTTTTTTATTTAGGATAGGGTTCTTTCTTAGGGTTAACCAATATTTGATAAGACCATACACTAATTTTCATACAAAACTAGTAATTCATAGTAGGATATGTTCATGAGGGCATAGGGAAAAAAACATGACCAACACAAGTAATTTGTTCACTCTTCTCATCAACACTTAAGCCTTTTTCTCAAAATCACTTATCAACAACAATATCACATCTGCAAGCCTTTTTCTTCTAGCTTTGCATTCACTCACTCATATGACTTCTAACCAACCTTTCTCTGTATGACTTCCTTCACATACAAACTCACATACACACTAGCTAGATAGGGCTCCATTAAGGCATAAAGAAGGCACTAGATTTTTTTCTCTATATCACATTAAATAGTCAATATGCACTTTACCATTTTCTACATCCACTGAAGGTCTTAGAGTTTGTGATTAGGTTCAATACAATTCATTGTATCTATACATCTTCTTGATCATCTTTTAGAAACTTTTCTAGAATCCTTCTATTAGGTCTTTACCTAACCATCACCTTAAATTAAATGATCCAACTCATCAATCTTATCTTCAACACATTTTATATCTCTCAAGAAATCAACTAAGTCAGATTGATCGTATGATTCCTTTGAATTAGGTCTTTTACGATCACTTGAAAATCACTATATTCTAAGACTTAGTCAATAATGAAATACTCAATAATTATATAAGCTTACTAGCTCAATATTAACTAACCTTCTTGGTCAATGCTAATGCTTGGTCAACACTAGATTTTCTTAACACTAACTATGGCTTTAACACTAGAATTACTTGATACTCCTTAGTATTTACTCTTTTTCTTGGCCTAGATTAGCTTTCTTGACATAAACAATTACTTTTCTTTATCAAAAGCTATTTAATAAAATGTCCATTATAATGTCCTTTCCATAACTTCAACCTTTCCTCTAAGTGTTATAGTTATAAATCTCAAATCCTCTTCATCAATCAATATAAATAACATATAGACTAGGTAACAATATGTCTCATCTATTGATTTGATATCAATGAACAAACAAAAATTGTTCCAATTGTAAGTTTCACACACACACACACACACAAACACACACACACACACACACACACACACACACACACACACACACACACACACACACACACACACACACACACACACACACACACACACACACACACACACACGCGCGCGCAAGCACACACACATGTGCACGCGCGTGTGTATGATTTGTGTTAGTTTTATATTATTCAATCAAGTGGGGCATAAATATGATTATTCTTATAGCTATTGTAAAGTGGAAGTTTGTATGGAAATAAGATAATTTCTTTCCATACAATTTCTAGAGACCTGTAGGGTCTCTTTCAGAAAGAAAATGGAAAGTGATTTTCAAATACACATGTGTAGATTCAAAATTTCTATATTTCTTGGTAGCACTATTAGGCTTCAAATGAGTTAAGGGTATTTTAATAGGTAATCTATATATGTTACAATTTAGATTTTAGTGCATGGATTAACCAATGAAATAGATAGATAAGGATATGATGCAATATGGGATAAATATACCAATTTGTACATTGAATTTTAATAAAAAACTTAAGGAAGTCTATACACATATCATTATAATTTCTTCATCCAACTTCATGACTTTTTAAAAATCAAATCACCTTTCTTTCATTATTGGAATACAAATTTTCATGAGGTATAGTATAGATTAACCAGTTTTTGATAACTATATTTAAATCAATGCATTTAAAAATGAGAAATTATATTTAAAATGAATGAAACACTATCACATAATATACATCATTTCATACAATAAAACTTCATTCCTATTATAAACTATGAAATTTACAACATTAGATCGATTCCTTAGGTCTACATCAAGTTACGAGTTTATCTTCACTACATGAATGCAAAATTTAATATGAGGAATTCACAATGGAGAAGTCTTCAACTCAAATGACCGAAGAATACCATCAATGCTCCAAATCGTAGTTTTCTCCATCATAAGAGCCTATCCAAATATTCAAATACATATAAAACCAACCATGGAAAGCTCACCTCCCATCCTAGGTCTCAAGGAGACCACTAACTGAGCTAGGAGAACTGGTATCTAACCAAGTGATAATAAACTCCAATCCACAATAACACAATCACAATAATTAACACCCATCCAAGTCTTACATAATGGGATTCACCTTGAAATCATAAAAAATGGGTAAAGGTAGACTACCATGTACGAGATTTCCAAATGTAAAACATGTAAGAATTGAGCCTCTTCCAAGGCTAGAATTCATATACAATTTCCATACTTTCTTCTCCTTATCTCCACCAAAGAAAGATCAATAACATTGGCATGAAAGGCTTCATACACCTTGCATTCTTCCCCCTTCTCCCAATGTGAAGAGATAAGAATAAGAATGAAACTAAAATCAAAATTGCATTCCCTTACATTACAAAAATACAAACTACATGAAGCACATATCCAAGAGAATGAAATAATATACTAATCTATTTGCAAAAAAGAACAAGAATTTTGTGGCAATGGAGGCAACCAACCTTTACAAGTTTCATGGTAAAATACCATTTGAGAAGATCTCAATCCCTCTTTACTTCCTTCATTAAAAAACCCTAATGTCTCTAAAAGTAGAGAGTAGGTGAACATCCTATATCTTCTCCAAGGGCCTCTAAAAATGCCTCTAAATCTAACCCACCTGATAGAAATAAATTCAAAAATTGACCCTAATTCCCTTATCTCCTATCATAAATGTGAAATTGGAATGGAGTGTGGGTTTGTGGAAAGGTCAAAAATGCATTTTATTTTCAAAATTTATGGGAAATGAGATATTAAAAGGGTCACCAAGGCCACTAGGGGGTTCTAGTAGTGTTAAAAATTTCCCTAACCCATATACCTAATATCTAATTACTTTGATTTTACTAAAATTAGCCCTTAGAGCTACATTTTGGCCTCTAGAAGTGAAATATTTAGTTAGGCTCCTAATAAGTCAGTTGCCATATTTAATAGAGATGTCATTACATATATACATTTTAGGTGTCAATTGACACTGTAAAATCATATCACACAACATTGACATGTGACTAATTACATAGTGAAATCACCAAATACATACATACAAATTACAATCACAAATTAATTCAATTGATAATGAAGTTCAAATCTCTTCTTTAGATTCAACCTTGGCTTTACAGTTTTCACATATGGTTGGTTATTGATCCTCCAATAATTTCCATGGTAACTTTCCTACACACTCAATTTGTGTTGGAATTTTTAGAATAATACAGGTGGAGGGGTGGTGTGAATCAGTTATCTAATGTCCAAATGTACAAATACAACTTTTCATCACTTAATAGATTCGTATCTATATATCCATATCATGCATGCACCCATTAGATCATCAAATACCTTAAAAATTTGTAGGCTACTATCTTGGGTCAAAAATACTTTGTAGAAATGAAAACATGAAACATAACATATTCAGATACACACTTGACACAAGGATTTTATATGAAAACTCAATTTGAGAAAAACCACCAATAACATCTTACCAATTTTCACTCTTTTGAAGTGATGCCCTATTAAAGGAAAACCCTATTAAAGGTTATAATACACACTGTTAAATGTGACTTGGTTAAATATTTCAATCACCCTCTTACGAGTGAGCATTATTAGAGGACTTTAGAACATACCCTTAAAATGTCACCTAGTTAAAGAATTTATAAATGACTATTAGGTCAGCCTTGATCCAAAGGTTTATCCCAACTGATACAATTTCTAGAAAGTAATAGTAGAACTTTGAGCTGATAATAAAACAACTCACTTGTAGATTTTAGATCTCATATTTAGTCCTTCATTCTACTTGGCATTCATTTCCTTCTTCTCCTTAGCTTGTTTACCCTTCAAGCTCTCAATTCCTTAAGCTTCCTTGCTTAGTTTTCCAATTGTAGATCTATTCACTTAGCCACCATATGAAGCAATACCTAGGCTTTCTATATTTCATAGATTTGCACTCTTCTCCTCTGCTCCACACTTTTTTTTTGGCTTGTTATCCCTTAAATAGATAATTTATGTCTTTTTCCAATTCATCACAATTTCCATCTTAGGGTTAGGTAGGATTCATTGAATCTAACTATCTTTCTATTTTATTCTTCTTCTAGAAACTTCTTTTACAATCTTATTTGGATTCACCCCAAAATGGTTTACCTTGAATTATGTGCCACTATCTCATCAAACTTATCTTCTACATGCATCACATAATTCAAGAAATCAATTGTGTTAGTTTAGATTTGATGAATATTCAATCAAACTCTTTCTACTATCACTTGACATTAACATGTTGTCACTCGACACTCATAGTAGTTTTTTACTTAGCCAATACTAGATCATTGGGCACACACTAAAGTTTGTTGATGCTCAGTGTCAACTTAAATTTACTTGGAAAATGCTAACTTTCATTCAATCAAACTAAATTTATTCTTTTCTTGAAACCTATTACCTTTCACTTGACTTCTACTATTTTCTTCTTAGCCTCCACTGAATTTTCTCAACTTACACTATTCACTCGATTGGGCTTGGAAAACACTTTTCTTTACTTGATCTTCTTCTAGTCTTTCCATGAGTAATCTTTCATTAGAGACTTAAGTAGATAAACAATTCACTATAGTATTAATGTCTTACTTGGTCTTAGTGCTCCTTTCATACACCAAAAAACTCAACATTTCCTTAGGTTATCTTATTATCATTTCTTTTCAAACCCTCTTCGTCAATAAACCCAAATGATAGAATTAAGATAAAATTAGCAATTGTCTCACCAAAATGTAGTAGGTTTGACATCAATGAAAAATTAATGGTTGTTCCAAAATAGGTTCCATCAATTTGATCTCAACAATCTCCCTCATCATTAATCTCTTTTCTCAAGAATATTTCTCTTAACAATATGATCTCAACAATTTGAATATCTGTAGCTTGATAAAATTGCATGTATATATAAATAAAATTGTGTAGTAAATTAACTAAATATTCTACATTCTCTTTGTAGTAACTTTTCCATTATTGTAGCTAATAAACATAACTAATTACATAATCAAAACACCATAACATATTCATCAATTTGAATTAGAATACTGATATAATCATCATAATATATGTATATACCTAAAAAATCATAACATCATCAATAGAACATATTAAACTATTCATGCATATAACCTAATCATCAAGGTATCCAAAATAAACATCATTATCATAAGGTGAAGCACAACATAGAATTGTTAGTACAAATTAATGTTTAAACAATCAAGCAATGTAGTAAGTCTCTAATCACAAGGTATCAAAACATGAACATATCAACTGATCACAATTTCTATTAGCACACATAAACCATAAAACGTTATTTCATATCCATCATCATCATAGTCATCCAAGTCCATAACTACCTATCACCTAGTTATGGAGATGTATCCTAGAAAACAAATGCAATGTTTATTATTTACACCATAATTTTGAGTAACTGAATAACTCATCCCAATACAAAAGTATATCCTCTTGTAGATAATACCCTAACAACCTTAAGACATTGTAATGTACTTTTAATATTTAGAATTAAGCTACTTAAGCACACTTCTAGTGAGTTGATAATCATTTTCTTCAAATATCTAATGTTTCATAAGAGGGTAAGTATGAAATTATATAATTGCAACAATCATTAAATCATTATACCTAAGATAACCATAATTTACCATATTGTCCTCTACATGCTTTCTAGCAAGAACAACGATATTTCCCCATACCATTGCCTTGTCATGCATATGTATTCATTCAAATTTCATATAAACCATTCAATAAATATATTTTTATTGAAATGAGTACATATGAGGAGGGATCCTACAGTTTGTTTGTAAGAACTAATGACAATAAAAATCTATACTTGAAAAGTGAATTTGAAAGTAAGATATTGCTTTCTGAAATATTTGTTGATGATATCATATTTGAAGGAAAGGATTCATTGAGAAAATATTTTTCTAATTAAATGAAGAAGGAATTTGAGATGTAAATGTTTGGAGTGATAAAATTATTTATTGAATTGCAAGCTTATTAAATGAATAAAGGAATTTACATTACATGATCCAAGTATATCAAGGGTATTTTGAAGACTTTTGGAATCAAAGACTAAAGACTAGTTGGAACACCTATGGTGACTAGACATAAATTATCAAAGAATGATAATTCAACTAACATAAACTAAAGATTATATAGGTAAATGATTAGAAAAGTACAATATGTTATACATAGAAGACCTAACATTGCATTATCAGTTGGTATTGTTGCTAGATTTTCTGCTAATCTTAGAGAAAATCATATGATGACAATGAAAATGATACTAAGATAGCTGAAAGGAACAAAAGATTTTGGACTATGGTACTAATATAGGGTGCTCCCCTTAATACCATAAACCCATAACAGAAACATAGAAACAATAGAAAATGTTAGAATAAAATATGTACTTTTATTTGCACCACAAATGTGGAGTTACAAAATTCATAAGTACAATATGCTAACCCACATGGGCACCTTTAGTACAATAATTTACAAGACAAGCTACAAACTATCACCCAGAGCCATCTTAGACAATGTTTGAGCCTTTTTTTAAATAGGCAATTTTATGCCACCTAGGAAGGTTCTAGATGCTCAAACTTAATCCCTAGGGCTAACAAACCCTAACAATACACATAGAATCAACCAAATACATCTTTGACAAATTATTTTAGAAATTTTGGTAGCCCAACTTTTGAAGGCCATAACTCATGAACCATTGCTATGATTGGCTATTATAACCACTTTTTGGAAATGCCAGCTCCTGATTTACATGCTCAAAATTGTGCTAGTGCTCTTTCATCGAGTTTTTAGACCTCATCCAGGCACTCTAAGACCTCCAACAATGAGCCTAAATATTTTTTTGCAAATTTTTCCACCAGAAATCTGCAATAACTTCTTTGATACTAATGCTTGAGCAATGAGATATTTATGGTAGGCTTATAACTCTAAAATGAACCTTTGTTTAGAAAATGAGAACATTCTGAGCTCATATGAAAAACTTACTAAAAATACTAAGTTTCCATAAATAGTAACCACCCTATCTACTAGTCCTTATTAAAATATAAAAGACTAAAGATAAAATATTTTTGGGTGATGCAAGATTGCTCTTACACCTAGGATGCTCTTACATCAAACACTCAGGGTAATTTGAGAAGTGACCATATCATGTTTTAGGTGTTTAGAGGAAAACCAAGATGGTTAACCTCCTCCCTTGCTAGCCATGATGAATTCTCTACTAGTCTCCCTTTCCATTTGACAATATATTCCTCATAAGTTCCATTTCTAGTACTTTTGTCAACACGACTCTCTAGTATCTCCTCAATCTTCATTGTAGCCAAACTAGCTGCTAGAATACTCCATTGTTGAGCAACTTCATCTTCATTACCTCCTTCATAGTACTTTTTCAAATCTAAAATATTAAATATTGGTGCTATATTCAATTTAGTAGGCAACTCCACTTCATAAGCATTTCTAGAATCATGCCTTTTTACTATCTTGCATGGGCCAAACTTCTTCATCTTCAACTTATTACATGTACCCACTAGAAAATGATAAATTTAGTATCTCTATCTAAAACTATACTCTTTGGCAGACCATGTAATCTCACCACTTCTTTAAAAAACAACTTTTCTACATGAACAACATCACTAGTCTTCTGGCAAGGAATAAAATGTGCCATCTTTGAAAACGTGTCAACCACCCTAAAAATAGAATCATGCCCATGCTATGTCCTTGGTAATCCCAAAAAAAAATCCATATTGACATCCTCCCACAACTTGTCTAGTACAGGTAATGGCCAATACAACCATGTATTCTTTCACTCCTTTTGCCATCTAACATACTTGACAACTTTGTACAAACTTCATCACATCTTGCTATAATTGTGGCCAGTAATAATTTTTTGCAACCAAAGCTATAGTTTTATCTCTACCATAATGTCCAGCCAACCCTCCACTATGCTTCTCATTGATGAGATTCTCTCGCATTGAGCTTTTGGGAATGCACAACTAGCTTCCTTTGAAAAACATACTATCTTGGATCATAAAATCCAACCACTTTGTTCTATCAAGTATAATAGGTTCTATACAAGCCTTCCACACTTCACCAAAATTAGGATCATTTGGATACAATGTACTGAGTTCCTTGAACCCAACCACCTCTATCTACATTTGTGTCAACAAAAGTTATGTTCTACTAAGAGCATCTGTGACTTTTTTAGACTTCCTACTCTTATGTTTCAAAAAAAATGTATAACTCTATAAAAACTCAACCCACTTTAAATGCATTTAGTTCAATTTTCCTCGACTATTCAAATATTGCAAAGCTTGATGATCAATATAAAAAGAAGCTCCTTAGGAAGACATAGTGTCTCCACTTCTTCAATGCTTGAACTATAGCATAAAATTCTTGATCATAAATAAAATATTTTCTTTTTGCATCATTTAACTTCTCACTGAAATAAGCAATAGGTCTACCTTGTTGACTCAAAATAGCTCCTATTGCAATGCCACTAGCATCATAGTCTACTTGAAACACCTTGTTAAAATCAAGAAGTTCTAAAATAGGTTGCTCAATAACTTACTATTTCAATAGATTAAAACTCTTATCTACTCCTATAGTCCACTTCAACTCTTTCTTATATCCTATCATTGTTTCAATCAAGGGTCCACAAATACTGCTAAAACTTCTTATGAACTTTTTGTAAAATGTAGTCAGTCCATAAAAAGATCTTACCTCTATCACACTCCTTTGAGTAGGCCATTTAAGGATAGCCTTCACTTTCTCTGGGTCCATTTTTAGACTTTCTCCTAAAAATCCTAGATACACCAACTCTTTCTTTATAAAACTACACTTCTTTTGGTTTATCAACAATTTTTCTTCCCTCAACTTATCAAACACCTTGTAAATAAGAATAAAATGCTCCGTCAATGTCTTACTAAAGATCAATATATCATCTAGGTAAACAATGACAAACTTACCTAAAACTCCTTCAGTACCTCATTCATGAGCCTCATGAAAGTACTTGGTGCATTGGTTAGCTCAAAAGGCATGACTAACCACTATTATAGTCCTTCCCTTGTCTTGAAAGTAGTATTCCATTCATCACCTTCTCTGATACTAATCTGATGGTACCCAACCTTCATATCTATCTTTGTGAAATAATTAGCTCCACTCAAAAAATCCATAATATCATCCATTCTTGGCAATGAAAATCTATACTTTATTATGATCTTGTTGATAGTGCAAGAATTTGTGCACATCCTCCATTCTCCATTCTTCTTTGGTGCTAATACTATTGGTACAACTCATGGACTCATAAACTCTCTTGAATAAACCACTTTTGCAACAAATCATGAACTTGTGTATTAAACTTTTCACTTTCTACTAGTTTCATTCTATGCAGTACCTTGTTTGGAAAACTGGCTCCTAGAACCAAATCCATCTGGTGACTGGTGTTCCTTAGTAGGGGCAATCCATCAAGTATATTATCTGATACAATATCAGAAAACTCTTCCAACATATCTGTAACTTCTATAGGTACCTCCTCTACTTCTTCTTTACCATCTTTAGGAATTATAGAAAAACACATATGATCATGTTTTATACCTTTAAGAAACCTTTTTCCATTAACAAAACATATTTTGGTAGCACTACATACATTTTCTTCTTTATCCCTCAATGGCTTCAACATATGTTTCACTCCATCCTTAGTTAGAGTGTAGGTATTTTCTTGCCCATCATGTACAACATGCCTATCAAACTCCCATAGCCTACCCAAAAACATATGACATATGTCCAAAGGTATGATATCACATAATATCTCATCCTGGTAGCTTCCACACTTGAACTTCACTGATCACTACTCATTGACCATGACCTTGTGGTTGTCTTGCACCCAAGCAATACGATATGGATACAAGTATTTCTACTTATTTAGCTTCAACTTGGTGACCATTATTTCTAACACTAGATTTTTAATACTTCAACCATCAATGATCACATCAAAACACATATCTTCACATCTATACCTTGTGCAAAACAAAATCGTTCTTTGCTCAAGTTCATTCTCACCACTCAATAGGACTCTTCAATTAACTAGGACTTATCCTCTTTTAGAATCTTCAGAATGTGGGGATCTAAGATGTTTATCAAAATATGCAACTCTCACCTGACCTTCTATTCTTTCATCTGTCCTTCCTTGACACTTGGTACATTCAAATGCTCTATGCTCATCTTCACCACAATGAAAACATTTTCTACAGAAGCCTCCTCTTCTAGATCCTTGTCCTTTGCCTCTTCCTCTTTGTTCTCTATTGTTCTGAACATGGAAATGATTGAAATTATTTCCCCTCTAGTTCTAACTACTACTTCTAGCCTCATATTTGTTCTTTTGATCATCATTACAACCACCATAAGATTGTCCACCAGATCTTCCATGTAACCTTTTCCATTATTTTTATTGTCAAATTTATTGCTTAGTTTCTCCCCAACTCTTAAGGAAAATTGGTATGCCTCCTCAATACTTTTCATTCAAATCAGGCTTAGCTCATCCTAAATGTTGGGCCTTAACCCATTAAGATAATGGTTGGCTTTCTCCTTATCAGCTTCTACATGGTTGGTTCTAATGAGAACTCAGTAGAACTTTTTGGTATACTCATGAATAGATTTTCTTACTTGCTTTAAATCTTGCATATTCTTCAATAGATCAAGCTCATAATCCACATGAATAAATTTTCAGTTGAGTTTATCTTTCATCTAATCCCATCTGGTGATTTTGTCCTTTCCCCTTCAATTTTTCTCCAACTGAACCTCTTGCCACTCGATCTTCCCATGTCCCTTCAATTTTGTCTTTGCAAACTTGAACCTATTAGAATCTTCAATATCTTTATAGCCAAAGTACTACTCCAGTTTATTGAACCAATTGATCAGCTCCTTTGGGTTAAGATTTCTCAAAAATGTGGAAACCTCAAACTTAGGCCTTTTTCCAATCTTGGAGATGGCCCTAAAAATCCTCTCTTCCTCTAGATTTAGAACTACCTCTCCTTCAAAATTTTCTTCTACTTTGTCCTAATCCTCTCTTTTATCTCTTATAGGAAAATTTACTCTTCACATTTTCTCTTCCTATGTTTGCATTTTCTTTTGGAGGGCTCAAAAATCCTTAGGTGCAACACCTACATCTCTTCTACCATTCTCTCTTTGTGGAAGCATTTTCTTGCTTTCCCTGAAACCCTAATACAAACTACCTCATAATTGGTAATCTATCTACACACTCAAACCAAACCATAGTCCTAGTGTAAACTACCTCATAATTAGTGATGTGTCCACATACTCAAGAACTCTAGCTCTGATACCACTTAATACAAGGTGCTCCTGTTAATACCATAAACTCGTAACAAAAACATAGAAACAATAGAAAATATGAGAACAAAATATGGATTTCTTATTTACACTGTGAATGCAGTGTTATAGAATTAATAAGTACAATATGCTAACCCACATGGGTGCCTTTAGTACAATAATTTGCAAGAGAAATGTTTGAAGGACTTATAGCTAATGATATATATGTACAACAAAGAAATACCAAAGTTGAACAAGGAGAACTTCCTAACATGGAAACACTTGATGAGATTACACTTATCTTGTCTTGTAGATTCTACATCATACTACTTGGACGATGAATACATTGAGGTTCTTAGATCTATGAGAATTAAACAAATGCAAGAGAAGTAGGAGTACAACAAAATGATGATTGAACTTGCAATAACCCTAATTTATGTTAAATTTGATGATGTGAAGGATTACACTACTACAAAGAAGATATGGGATAATTTTGAAAAAATCCATGGTGGAGAAAAAAATGTATTAAGAGATAAGGTAGAAAGATTGAGAAGAAAATTTTAATATTGAGAGTGAAAGAAGGTGAGACTATTGAATAGTATTGTGACCAAATCAAAGAGGTGGTGAATGTTATTAGAGGAGCTAGAGGAATTATATTTGATGAGTCTATGATAAGTAATGTATTCAAGACTTTACTTTAGATCTATGTAACTAGAGTATTTGCAATTGAAGGATTGAGATGTACAGCTAGTAATAATCTAACCTTGGATAGTCTAATTGGTAGACTCACTACTTTTGAGTTGTCAAATTTTGATAATTATTCCCCTTCTAGTGTTGAATTTACTTTTAAAGCTCAACATATCCTTGATGGATCTAAGAAAAAGGAGAAGAGTAAGTATGTAGACAATTGAAATAAATCCAATAATGGTCTTTGATGAACTTGAAGAATTATTGGCTAGAAGAAGTCCTAGAGGAAAAGGAAAATAAAAAGTTACAAACTTCATATTATCTATTTTACACACAAAAAAATTGGTTATATTGCTACAAGGTGTCCTAACAAAGATGACAAGAATGATAGGAAAGATTCCAAGTACATGAGAAGGAGATATAATAGATAAAATCAAGATAAAAAAGATCATAAAGGCTACAAGGATAAAGGTAACAAATCTTGCTACATTGCCAAAGAAAATGATTCTAATAGTAATTCTGGTGATCAAGATGAAGAAGTTATGTATGTTGCAATGAGAGATGATGCTAATGAAGATGAGAAAATAGCATTGATTTAAAATGAGATTAATAATGATAAATGTATAATTTATAGTGGTTTCTCACATCATAGAATTGGTGATAAAAGAAAGTTTGAGAATCTAGACCATTATAGTAGAAGTAGTGTTAATTTTGGAAATGATGCACCAAGTTATGTAAAATGTAAAAATCCAATTAAATTAAATTATGAGATCAAATATCACAATGCATATTGGGTTGATGGTTTGAAATATAAATTTTTGAGTGTTTCATACTTTATCAGTTCTAGCTACCGAGTTGACTTCCAAAATAATAAGGAAAAGTTATATGATGCTACTAGTGAACTAATTGGAATTAGAGAGAAAATAAGAGGTAATTTGTTCTATCTAGACCTATCTAAAGATACTTGACTATTTGCACAATTTGAAGATATTTAGTTAAGGAATAAGAGGCTATGTAAGGTGAATCTTGATAATTTGATAAGCATTAGTAAAATGAAGAGAGTAAGAGGATTACCAAGATTAAGAAAATGTGATAAAGTGATATGGAAATAATGTCAAATGGGTAAAATGAAAAGGTCTTGTTTCAAGAGAAAGAACTATTCTTTTGATGATATATTGAATTTGGTTCATACTTATTTATTGTTAGAATATATATTCCACTAATATAACTAAGAGGGGGGGTGAATCAATTATATAACTATTATCACAATTATCAACCTGGATAATTCTTAACCATGTGAACAACATAAACATAAACCATAGAAATAAACTCATACACAATAACATCAAATATGTTAACTAGGGAAACCCTTGATTAAAGGGAAAACTTTGGTGGGGATGGTACCCACAAGATGATGTACTAATATAAATGTTTTTTGTTAGAGGATGGACCCTATTAGGAATCTATTACAAAATTCAGTACATATGACTCCCTATTAGGAGACATTGAATCTCTATTAGGAGATTCCAACCATGTTAGGAGTTGTGCCAATCCTATTAGGAGTTATCAAAGATATGTAGACTCACTACCCAAATAGCTTTAGGGAAAGACCAATGAAATAATAGTCCAAATGATCTATATGTATTATTCCTTGTAGAATAATAGATGTAAAATGTACTTCCTTCCTCTCACTCTCTGTCCTATTAACCATACTTCTACTCCTTTTGATCTTTTAACCACATCATCAATCTCAAATCCAATAATCCCTTGAATCTCTTACACACATTTACCAAATACTATGTTCCTTCTTGCTCTTCACAAATAGAATAGATACTCGATACACTTTATAATCAAAGAAAACATCTTTTCTTTATACCATATCTTCATATAATTCCTTGAGTTGGGCTTGAAGCTTTTCCAATTAATTATAATAACATAATTAATTAATCACAATTATAATAGTACTCTCAGCTAATAGTCTAATGCAAAATGTCACATATGTAACTTTAGGGCTTGCACACTCACTAATGTCACCATCTGACTCTCCTCTATCACTAGTTGGTTGTGCAACTCTTTATTGCATCTTAGATGTAAGATAGCCATAAAAAATTAGAATGTTGTTCTCCAATGCTTTATTTCTATACTGCTCTCAATAAATAAAACATATATGTCATAAATCATCAACTTAGACTCTGTGCACTTAACCATGCCATTAGGATATCTTCTAGAACATGTCATCCACTTCATATCACTAGATAATCCAATCATTATCTGTACCAGTAAGATCTCTGACTATTGTTCTGTCATGCCCAAAATACCGAGGGCAAAAACACACATAATAATTTTTTTCTAAAATTTAATGATAATTAAATTGATTAATTAATTAAACAAACTAATTTTAGTAAGTTAAAAGGTTTAACTCATTAACACCTTTATTTACTTTTAAAATATTTAAATAATTTGAAAAGCCATTTAAATAATTACCAAACTAATTATTTTGAAATATTTGAAATAAAAAGAAATTCTAATTAAAATAACATTACATCCACCATTAAAATTTAATTAAAATTTATTCAAATCTCAATTTTATTTAAATCTATAAATCTATCAGAAATAAAATATTTCTAAAAATTAAATATGACTAGATAATAAAATAAAACAAAATAACATTAAAAATGAACTCTAAATATATTATTAAAAAATTAAATAAATGTTATCACATTCTAACTTTAAAATTATAACTTTTATCTTCAAACTTAATTATTTTATTTAATTAATTTCTCAATTAATTAAATAAAATAAGTGTTAAAATATCATATTAATTTTCTATTAAATTAAATCTTTTAATCAGACTTAATTAATAGAAAATACACCAAAGACTCATAAAGTAAAATTCAAAAACCCATCATACCAAAACACATACAAAATCAAACCAAAAGGGTTAATATCACGAATTACGTCATTCGACGTATTCAAAGGGTACTCAACTTAGATACTTGTCCTAATTTTCAATTAGAACAAATGGCTTAAAAGGTTGGGATTTGGACTTGAGAATTTATCTCCCCTCTCTTACCATTGAGATAATGCAATAGGGTACGCTCATCTTGGCAATTCAGGGAAGTCAATACTCGGTACCTGCAACCTGCATAAAATCCATGCATGTACATACACAATATATACTAAGCTAAATAGGCAATGGCAGGAAGTGGTGCATAGTGTAGATCCCGACTAGTAGGTGACTACGACTCCCTTCCTTAACCACATCAAAAATGCCATACAGAAAGAAAACAAACACACACACCATACACATGCAAGTGTGGGGCAAGTATCCATAAGAAAATACATATGATAATAAATCATCTTACTAATCATCATTAATAACTAAAAAAATTGTAATAATCATCATACATACATGAAATATAAAGTACCAAGTAATCTCATCATATATCAACTGAATCTAAAACAATATCTGATAATCTCAAAATAATGTTACTAATCATCAACCATAAAACTTTCCTAAAAGAGTTCGACAATGATAGCAAAATGTAACATAGGGGTAGGCACTACATCCACCCCCCCTAGAATTAGACTTACTCCTAGAAGCCTACAAGAATAGTAATACTAAAGAACTCACTGTGCAGGTCCCATTGAACCCTTTCCCCCCGTAAGAGGATATGACTCCACTGAGAACACTATAATAAACTTAGAGCAATATGATTTTGGTTTAATAGTAAACCAAAAACCACATTGATCCAACATTCATCCTTTTAACAAATAATGAAATAGATTCCCTAAACACTCCAAACAAAGGATCAACATAATGCTCGCAAAGATGATCAAAGGCATACTACCTTAAATCATAGATGAAAGATACATGTTTTGAAGATAGAATAAGTTTCAATTTTCAGTTTTGCCCATGTTTAGGTTTCACTATAATTTTAGGTTTGAAGCCTAAGTGTTGAAATATGAAAAATACGCAAGTAACAGTTTAAGTCGTGTTTCAACTCACCTAGTTTCAAGTTTTAGTTTGAAAGAGATACAAATGATAGTTCAAAGTTTTCATTTTTTTCAACTAGTTAACAACTAGTGACATTCAAATATACCCAGAGCTCCCAATGTTGAAACTCAGGCTCTGATACCAGATGTAACTCCCCGCCAAGGGAACCAAAAGAATTAACCTAAAATTTTACTAAGTTTGCCAAACAATTTTTTTTTTTAAACATGAAAGATAACTCATTCACATCTAACACATAGTAGTAAACGTAATAACATACAATAAACTATAAGCATACATAATATGTTACATTCCTTAAGGATCCCAAGATGTTAAGTCACATTTAATCTAACTAGTACTAAGTCTAACAACTACCACATCCACATGAAAGAATAATTTAAGAAGTCCAATGTCCATAATACACATTTGTTTTGAATACCTCTTGGAAATTAAATTGGGAATGCTCAATCATCCACTGTACATGACATAGGGTACGAAAGGCTTAAAAGAATATACATGTGTGAAAATGAAGTACATCATCCTATTTTAATTTATGATGCAAGTGCAATAAAGTAAATGAAACTGCATGTCATACATGCTACATCATCATAGAAGATATAAACATCTATTGTAAAATATAACCATAAATCATAACACATAATTATCTAAGTGCATGGTTCCTCCCAACCGTAAATAGCATAATTAGACCATTGTGGGCTCTAGCCATCCCTCTGTGCATAACATCCCAAATCACAGAAGAGATCATCGGTATTAACATAGTAGGAATGTCACTCCTAAAAAATACTTCATCATATGCAGAAAGAAATCTAACATGCAAGAAATAAGCATAAGATGATCCTACAAGTAGATAACATCATCTATCACATGCTAATCATCAATATAAAGAAATGTACCAGTAAATAACATCCATCATAAGATCGAAGAACAAAATGAAGATAAATACCAACAAAGAATGTTCCAGCCATGACATCTACGAACAGATCTCAAATGGTAAGAGTGAAAAAGCACTACCACCCGATTGCATGGAACCTAAATGGTCCACTCCCATCGCGCTGAGGAGATAATCTCAAGTCCCAAACAAAATATCAAATCACATAACAAAAATACTTTCTAAGTCCAGAAATCCTAAAAGTATACTAACTCAAAGGATCCAATACATAGATTGACATCTACTTCCAGAGGCACAACAAAGACATGTAGGAAATCTACTATGCAAGTGGGAAAGTGTCATCACACAGATCATGCTAGAGTTACCCTGGTAGTCTCTCAATAGAACCCAGCCCCCTAGTGATCCCTATGTAGCCGCTAGTATCCTCTTATACTAATGAGGCATACTACGGAATGCAAGGTTGAAACCAAGCATTCTCTCTACTCCCATCCTAGTTTGTACTAGCACTCGAGGCATGGGCAAGAACATACAATTATCTTATTAGGTTCATTTAATCTCCATTTAGTGTAAATATTTTTACTTATTAAATAACTTACAATGAGTTACCCTGGCAGCCACTTATGGCCCCGGCCCCCATTGCAAGCCACTTCCTGACACTACAAGTAGATAACCTACCCTAGGCTCATGGAATCATAAATCAAAAAACCACCACAATCCTATACAAGTGATTCGAAAAAATACGAAAAGATAATCCACAATAATAGTATCAAATCTCCATGAGCAACTGAAAAGCATCCAAAATAATATTGATTGAAGACTCCAAAATGGTCAAGTCAAAACATGTCACGACATAACAACATCAAGAAATAAATCAACACTTCAGTCCCATCATGGTGAATGGAAAGTAATCCAAGGATAACTGATTGGTGACTCAAAAGTGGTTAAGTCAAGTGTCTCAAATACATACACTTCAGCTTCACATAAGAAGAATGGAAAGCATCAACAAACAGTAAATACAAACATCTCATAGAGCATACCATCACATTACCATGGTTGGGTTTTAAAAGAATCGAGACCAAATAACATCAACATGCCATCACATTCACATAACCCTTGATCCTCTAGTAACAACCTAAGACTAGTCAAAGCTAGGACACACCCCAAAACACATATAGCATAGAGAAGCAAGATACAAACACATGTTTTGGTTTGCATTTGCAATCCCATGATTAAGCCAAATATGAGGTTTCCAATTTTGTTTCAAGTATATTTCAAGAGTATAAGATTCTTCTACAAGTCAACCCATTTATTTCTTTGAATAAAGGATAGAATTATCCTTCCATTATTTTAAAATAATTTTCTAAAATAGTCAAAAGATAATTATTTACTTATTTAAATCATTAAACTAATTCCCATTGACTTTTAATAAAATCATTACATTATTTACTAAAATCAATGTTACTAATAATTAAATGAAACTCCCTTAATTCCAAGAGCATCTCCCATTATTCAAATCATAAAAATAATACTTATCAACTTTCAAATAAATAGTTTACAATTTCCTTAAAACACTTCAAGGACAATCATTTATTTAAAATAATCTTTGTTGATTTTAAGTAAAATCAATTTCATTAATAATTCAATTATTTAATTCCACTAAACACTTACTAATATCTCTTTTAATTTTCCCTCATTTAAAAATCCATTTACTTAAATTGACTAATAAATAATTACACTTCTCTACTATTAACTAATCTTAATTAAATTAAATTAAATTAGACTAGTTAATAAATCATATAAAAATAATGCATAATAATAAGATTCTATTTTAATTCGAATCCAAACCCAAATCAATTTCCAAATCTTGATTCTACTAAGGGAAGGTTGCAATAATATTTTTAATTCCCATAACTGGATGAAACAATATGCATGCCTAAATTTCAAATTACAAAATTGAAGATTCATTCATAGAGAATTATTCAGACACACATAACAGACACGATGAAGATAGGAAGAGAAAGAGCGTAATAAAATATGCAAAATAATCATGAGTGCCTACTTGGACACTGATGCTAATTCACTACGCCTTAGAAAATTGTAGAAAAACTCCTCCTCTTAGAACCTTCTCCTTTTCGAAAATTCCTTCCTTCTCCAACATTCACAATTCTTCCAAGAACCAACACGCCCCCCCCCCCCCCCCCCCCAATGACTAGAAGTTCTTGTAGAAGTATATGAGGATGTAGAAGCATATGAGCTTCTCGAATGCATGTAGCTTGTCCAAACACACTAGGAGAGCCTTTATATAAAGGCCTCTAAGATGCATCTAGAATGTGTCTAGAAAGAACTAGGAGATAAGCATGACAACTAAGCACATAACTTCCACAATAAGAAGATAAACATGATGAGGTGTCTAAAATGTTGTAGATAACATGTGCTCAAATAATGTGCTAACTCCTAAGTGTAGACAACATGTGCATAATTAGAGTGCAAACTCTTGTGTTGTCTACATGACAACTCTTGAGAGTTCACATACTCCTATGTGAATAAATATTAAAATAATGCACATTAATTAATTCAATATTCACTTTACTCCTTTATAAAATTAATTTATTAATTTTAAATCTGATGCACTCACTTTATTAAATCCACTTGTTTTATCTTAATATATTTTAATCACATGCATGCATTACGTGATCTAGAATCTTTTAATAATTTTAATATCTTTTCCACTTTTAAATTTATTTTTGAAACTTAATTGATAAAATATTTATAAACTTAAATAATAATAATATTATTTAGCATTTATTTAAAAATGAACTCTAAATATATTATTATTAAATTAAATAAATATTATCACATTTTAACTTTAAAATTATAACTTTTATCTTCAAATTTAATTATTTTATTTAATTAATTTCCCAATTAATTAAATAAAATAAGTATTAAAATATCATATTAATTTTCCATTAAATTAAATCATTAATTAAATCTTTTAATTAGACTTAATTAATAGAAAATACACCAAAGACTCATAAAGTAAAATACAAAAACCCATCATAGCAAAACACATACAAAATCAAACCAAAAGGGTTAATATCACAAATTATGTCATTTGACATATACAAAGGGTACTCAACTTAGATACTTGTCCTAATTTTCAATTAGAACAAATGGCTTAAAGGGTTGGGATTTGGACTTGAGAATTTATCTCCCTTTTCTTACCATTGAGATAATGTGATAAGGTATGCTCATCTTGGCAATTCAGGGAAGTCGATACCTGGTACCTACAACCTGCATAAAATCCACACATGTACATACACAATATATACTAAGCTAAACAGGCAATGGTAGGAAGTGGTGCATCATGTAGATCCCGACTAGCAAGTGACTATGACTCCCTTCCTTAACCACATCAGAAATGCCATACAAAAAGAAAACAAACACGCACACCATACACATGCAAGTGTGGGGTAAGTATCCATAAGAAAACACATATGATAATAAATCATCTTACTAATCATCATTAATAACTGCAAACACTGTAATAATCATCATACATACATGAAATATAAAGTACAAAGTAATTTCATCATATATCAACTAAATCTAAAAAAATATCTGATAATCTCAAAATAATGTTACTAATCATCAACCATAAAATTGTCCTAAAAGAGTTCGACAATTATAGCAAAATGTAATGTAGGGGTAGGCACTACACCAATGGTCTCTAAGAATGCACTATTTGACTTACTTCTACATAAAGCTCATCTTCTAGCAAGTGTTGTAGGATCCTCTCCCTCAAGTCAGTGCAAGTAGTCATAGATGAAAGCTCATGGTGCCTTCTACTTAGGGCATCTACAACCACATTCTCCTTTCCCTTGATGTAATGAACATCAAAATCATACTCACAAAGAAACTCCATCCACCTTCTTTGCCTAGCATGAAGGTTTGGCTGCCTAAATATGTACTACAAGCTCTAGTGGTTAGAATGAAGTTCAAATCTATGACCTAGAAGGAAGTGTCACCACCTTATTAAAGCATGAACCACTACCACAAGCTCTAGGTCATGAGTAAGATAATTGAGTTCATGAGTCTTCAACTTTCTAAACTTGAAGGAAATAGGTCGTACATCCTACATAAGGACTGCTCCTATACCATCTAAAGATGCATCTATGCACACCACAAAATCTGTAGAAAGATCTGTCACTACAAGAATCAATGCACTCATGAGGGCTCTCTTGAGCTCTTGAAAAGCTCTATCACACTTCTCTGTCCACTCATACTTCTTCCCCTTTTTTTGAAGAGATATGATTGGGTGTGCCAATCTAGAGAATCTTGAAATGAAGCATCAGTAATATCCTGCTAGTCCCATAAAGCTCCTCACTTTAGTGGCACTAGTGGGTGCTAGAAAATCCATGATGGCCCTAATCTTCAATGCATCTACTGAGACACCATTGCCTAATATGACATGACCCAAATAATATATCTCAAGTCTGTAGAATGCACACTTCAACAAGCTACCAAACAACTGATTCTCTCTCAACTTTTGCAATACTTGCCTTAGGTGCTCCTCATGCTCCTTCTCATCCCGAGAATATATTAGGATGTCATCAATGAAAACAACCACAAACTTATCCAAAAAGGTATGAAATGCTCCATTTATGAGGCTCATGAATACAACTAGAGCATTCGTGAGGCCAAATGGTACCACGATGAACTTGTAGTGACCATACCTCATACAAAAAGAAGGTTTGGGGATATCACTATCCACAATCCTCAATTGATGATAACTCAACTTCAGATCAATCTTTGAAAATACTCAGGCACCCTGCAACTGATCGAAGAGATCATCAATTCTAAGAAGAGGATATCAATTCTTGATGGTTACTTTGTTCAACTACTGATAATCAATACACAACCTAAGTGATCTGTCCTTCTTCTTTACGAAGATCACTAGTGCACCCCAAGGTGACACACTAGATCAAATTTGCCCCTTCTATAAGAGTTCCTCCAACTAAGTATTTAGTTTACTGAGCTCATAAGTAGTCATCCTGTATGGTGCTCTCGATACTAGCTTGGCTCTTGGCACAAGATTCATATGAAAATCTACTGTTCTAGGTGAAGGCATATAAGGGAGCTCTAAAGGAAACACATCTGAAAACTCCTACAAGATTGGAAAATCATTGAGGGATGGTTCTCCCTCTTAATCTTTCTCTCTATCACTAATGGTGATAGCGAACAATTGACACCCCTTTTGCATGCACCACCTAAGCTGCATAGTAGAAATCATATGAAGGGATACTAATCTCTTTACTCCAAAGATCACCCTAGAGATACCATCTTCATCCACACATTCCACCCTCCTCTGTTGACAATTCATCTTGGCATTATGGGCATAAAGCCAATCCATGCCAAGGACTACATCATAAGAACCTAGAGGGATAATGCATAAATTAGACATCGTGGACATACATGTCTCCAATCTACATTTGACAATTATGCACTATGGAACTAACTGACACTCTAGCTTTTGAGGCTAACTCTACTTCCCAACTGACATCGTGTCTAACTGCCACTAGCCCACTTCACTCTGTTACATATGGAGAAATAAATGAGTTAGTAGCTCTAGAATCAAATAAAATTGCAACCATATGACCCTCTATAATATCTGTAGCCTCTATAATTGTGGCTTGATGCTCAGCCTGGCAGTTTTCAACCGTTGCAAAAAATCTGCGGGATCTACCCATGTGACCAATTGTCAACTCTGAAAAAGGTCCTCTTTGACCACCGAATTCCTATCCCTACAGACATTTTGTAGCTATATGACCCATGCCACCACAAGTGTAGCATGGTCCTCAGGTATAAGATCATGCACCCTATGATCTAGACTACTGTGGGCCTCCTGACCTGCTAGATCCATTGTATCCACCCTTGGAAGACTATTAAGTCTTCATTGACTGAGACTATTGGGCCTACACCTTCTGATCTTGTTTGGGTCCTTGTGACTGCCACTACTTGGGCTTGAAGCCATGATAACCTTGTGAGGGTTTCTTCTACTACTACTGTTGTGGTTTCTGCTTATGAGACTGTTGGCCCTTACAGGACCCTACTATATAGTTCTGATTCCCTTTCCAAGGGGGTTTTTTCTAGGTAGAGTTTCAGTTCTGAGATCGATCTTGTGACTCCTATCTACCCTGAGTATCCTCAACAACTAATGCTATCTCAACTACCTATCTAAATGTAGTAGGGAAGGCCAAATGGACTAGACCCTGAAGTGAGAAATTTAGGTCCATGATGAAGTGATGTACTCGCAGTTTCTTGTCCTTCATGTATTCAATGTAAAGAAGGAGCTTGAGAAACCTACTCTCATACTGAGCTACTATGAGGCCCCTCTGATATAGAGAATGAAATTCCTCTATTTGCTTCTGTCTGAAGTGCTCGAATAGGTACCTCTCCTAAAATCTTTCAAAGAATGACTTCCCATGTGAGGGTATCTATCCTCACTCCTCCTATAGTCTCCTCTTGATGCCACCAATTGGAGGCATCTCCTCTCAATTGATTGACCACTAGACATGCCTTCAGATTACTCCCATAAGGATGTAATCCAAAGCACCGCTGAAAGCTCTGTAACTAGGCCTCTACTACTATTCCCTCTATGGAATCAATAAAGAATGGTGGCCCCAGTTGTATCAACTCCCTGATATCATCTACTATATGTCTAGGAGGTCTATCAAGTGGTGGTCCTCTCTAGTGTATTGACTCACCCTCATGCTTGCTCTATCCCTCTACCTACCTCGATGAGGGACTCCTACTCCTCTCTCTGTCTCTGACCCTACCTCCTTCGGGTCCCTCTGCTTCCACTATGGGAATATGTTGCCCTAGCTATACTACAAGTAGTACCCTCTATTGGACTACACTAATTAATGTCAAAAGGGCATCCAAAATATCCTGATTTAAGTTTGGTGGTGATGGAGGTGGTGGTGGTTCATCCTCCTATCCTGCTCTACCACCTCTTGCCCTATGACCTCTGCCTCATCAGTTGCTTCAAGTAACAAGAGGCATCCTACATAATTTAAAGTTTAGTTTAAGTTTTAGAAGCATAATGGTTATAGGTTCTTAGTGTTGAAATACAGGCTCTGATACCAAAATATCATGCCGAAAATACCGAGGGCAAAAACACGTAATAATTTTTAATTTTTTTTTAATGATAATTAAATTTATTAATTAATTAAACAATCTAATTTTAGTAAGTTATAAGGTTTAACTCATTAACACCTTTATTTACCTTTAAAATATTTAAATAATTCGAATAGCCATTTAAATAATTACCGAACTAATTATTTTGAAACATTTGAAATAAAAAGAACTTCTAATTAAAATAACATTACATCCACCATAATTAAAATTTATTCAAATCTCAATTTTATTTAAATCTATAAATCTATTAGAAATAAAACATTTCTAAAGATAATAACAATATATATTAAATTAAATATGACTAGATAATAAAATAAAACAAAATAACATTTTCTACTAATTTGACATTAAAAGTAATAATCACTACACTTAACACTAAATTAATCTACATTTACACTAACTACAATTTTAAAAAGATTATAATTGTTTAACATTTAAAAAAGAATACTAAAGTATTCTAAAACCAAATTTAAATTCTAATATTAAAGTAAGCTAATAATTAAAAACATATTAATTACTTAATATAAAAAAAATATATTAATTTAAATTACAATTTACAAAATACTTAACTAAACAAAACAAAAATAAAAACTTATTTTAAATAACTAACTAACTTTTAAACTAAAACTAATATTATTTAATAAAACAACTTTATTACTAACTAAAAACAAAACATCCTATGATTACCATCTTTTAATAAAACTAATATTACTTAAAACTTAAACTAAATTAAAATTAAACTAACTTAATTTAAAACTTTAAATAAAAACACACTAAAACATTAAGAAAACTTTACACTTAATAAAAACAAACAAAACAACAATAAAAAACAAACTTAAACTAATTTAATTCCTAAACTACCCCACGTCACCATATCCCCAAAGAAAAGTACATTGGGCAACAAATTTCGCATGCTAGAAAGGAGGAAGGAAAGAATTAAGTCTTTTAATAGTTTAAAAATCAAACTTTTCAAACTGCCCCCACTTCAAAAGCATACATAGCAACCAATAACATTTAAGTGTTAAAAAATGACAAGATAGAGAGGTGACGTCATCCGTACCATTAATGGCTAATTTTATTTCCATTTGCTACGCCTAGATTTATGGGTAGTGTAGTTACATGTTAAAGTTTATTTGGTAGGATATTTGTTTTTGTTTAATATGTATATATTTTTGTTTTGTTTCTTTTATTTTATTATATAATTTAACAAAAATATCAAAAAGGGAATATTTCAAGGAATTCTTTGATGTTTTATTATAAGAAAGTAATAAATCTTTCTCCCATACAAAATACAAAATCTAGAGGCTATTTTGGCTCATGGAAATGTTTTTAAAAAAAAAATTTAAGTCCTTATTTTGTCTAAGTAGAATTTTCCAAACAATTTTTTTCTTTTACAACAAGGGGTATATTTTTTTAAATGAGTTTATAACTTAGAGTTTAATAGTTTATTTTTTTTACAATAATCCAAGAGCAATTTTATCTCCTATTAAGTTCGAAAATGAATCAAGTTCAAAACATAACGTAATTTTTTTGCCTTAACATATTTGAATTTGAAATTTGCATAATTGAACATCATCATTTTTGATACACATACATATAATTGAAAATACTAAAATCTCATAAGCAAGGATATTATGCAATCATTATTTTATTGACCACCTGATTCAAAAGCTCCACTAGGAAAAAACCAGGAAGAAAACCTAAAATCGTTGCCATTTCAAAAATAAATTTAAATACATTTTACATAGGATTTCAAACCCGAGGAGAAATCTCCTCAACATAAGTAATTTCAATAACAAGTTGAATTTCCTTCTTGGCCCTTAACAAGGGATCCATTTTGAATTCGTTAATACATCACGATGATTGTGGAGAGAATGAATACTAACTAGGAGACAACCAATCATAACATAATGACAAAATCAGACATTCATTTCCATACCAGGTTTTCACAACAGATCCAACTTTGAACTAGACTAGGGAGAAGGTGGATTTTTCCAATAGGAGATGTTAGACACAACACCAAAAAAGATGCCTTATTAGGACTATAACTCAAGAACTTCCCTTCTTCCATTCTTACATGCCAAAACTCATACGTGGTTTGTGCTGACAGGGAGGGATCCATAACACCCTACCCTCTCTCTCTCTTTTCATCTTGAGAAGAGACTCTACACTGTTGGAGTCCAATTGAAGACCTTCCATTGAAAATGGCCACTTTTTTCCTATTTGAGAGTGAGTAATGCCAAAACACCCATATAAAAAACTTCAAAATTCAAAACAAAACACAAAGGAAAGACATTTAAGAAAACCTTTTTTCAATCCTTCCCAACATACTCAACACACACACATACATACATAAACAATGAAACTAAAACATGAAGCACAACATGAAACCAAAATGAGGTAAAGTATTCCTACCTTCAAAAAATAGGTTATGGAAAATGAACAAGTTTGAGATGAGCTTTGTTTCCTCTCCTTCCCTTCAATTCTAAAAATCCCTCTAAAACTAGAGGTTAGGTGAACAACTCAAACCCCCTCAAAATTGCCTCTAAATAAGATCTTAAACTCAACCACCTCTAAAAGCTATAACTCCCCCACTTTGTCCAAAATTTCTAGAGGCTTCTAACACAACTAGACCTAAGGCTAACCTCAAGGTGGAATTAAGGTCATCCAACTCATGATGGGATCAATCAATTTTCGCAATAGAGCAACAATTGGATTTTTGAGGGACCATAAAAGTCAACAAAAGGGGCTGGGGAGTGGAAAATGCCCCCAACCCATACCCATACCCCTTGGGTACTTAGATTTCATGATTTTAGGCCTTAGGGATTAATTTGGGACTTAACAAATGCTAGAAATTTTAGGACTATCTAACAACTTTCAAAATGCAGATTAAACACTAATCCAGATTAGGGGTAATTAATCTCAATTTTAAGTTGATTAGAAAAAAGGTCAATAATTTAGCCTAACTTAGATTTTTAGGTTACTCAATTAACCCTAATTACCATGTTGGAATGCATATACAATTCACAAGTGTCAAGTGACATTATAAAAGCACTGTTATGAAACATTAACATTTATTGATTACAGAATGATACCTTCATACATCTCACAATACGAATAAAATATGAACAACGATGTTTTCTACAAATGGTACATAGGGTTCAGTTTCATTTCTAAGTTAGATTTCTTAGCTAAAATATTCTATACACTCATTGCACACATCAGTAGCTCAAGAAAATCAAATGCACATATGTATATAATGTATCAGGAAAATCACATAAATTAAAACATCTATTTTTCAAATAATCAGTTATTTTTCTCATTCTACTCATATTCTGAAACATTAAAATTGCATAATCAAAGTGTTAATTCTGCATTCACTTACTTTCTCAATACACATGTTCATAGAACATTAAATGACAAAATCAAATATCTGAAAGTAAAACATCACATAACATGAAATAATATAATATGTTAAGTATATCTGATAGTATCTCGACATATCGAGTCATGAGTATCAAAATAATAATGTATCAACTATGCTATGATGGGTCGGGACGAGGCCTCACATGTTCTTCTAGTCTTTACAAAAACACTACTATGTTGATCTATCAATGACAAATATAGTCATGAATACAATAGGTCAATACTCTCCAATGCTTAGGATACTCCCCTAATTTAGTATCTTCAACATTCATGGTAACAATCTCCCCCTTCTCATTTCTGGAAAAATAGATGAAAAACATCTAAGTTCCAAGAATACCAAATAGAATTGTTGTTGTTGTTGCTCCTCATCTTCTTTAGGATTGGCAATAGTTGTTCATAGGAAAGAACTCATAATACCTTCTAGTTGCATGTCTCCCCCATAGAGACAATCTAAATCTCCCTAATGGATATCTCTCCTCCATTGACATCTCAATATGTGTTTCTCATTTTCTCTCCTCCTTCAACTAGAGGATGTTTTTCATGTGCATACCTCTTCCCCATTGACATCAATGTCAAAGGTCTGAATATTGCATACCAATTCTAAAATACCAATTGTTACTTTGCTTGATTCAAATTTATAAATATCTCAAGTGTCCAAAGACACTATTCAATACCAAATGCTAAGAGTCCTCTATGACTCAGGAAATCACAGATACTCCCCATATAGGAAGCATAAGCATTCAATCTAGTCTAACAATAGTGCTCTATACCACTAGACTGATGTGCTCTCTACATCATATTATCTAAAGTAGGTAGGGGCATAACCCTTAACATACCTCTTAGGTACTCAAATGTATCTTTAGGCAAAGGATTTGTAAATATATATGCAATCTAATCTTTGGTAGTCACATACTCCAATCTAATCTCTTTTTTAGCTATCTTTTCTCTCAATACATGATCCTTAATAGATATATGCTTAATCTTAGAATGTAATACAAGATTCTTAGACATAATCACCATACTTGTCTTATCACATTAAATGATAACATGTTCTTCAAGCTCAATTTTGATATCCTTCAAAATTTTCTTCAACCACATAACTTGCGAGTAAAAGCATAGATCTATGTCATCGTTTGTGATACAAAAACCTATTTTGGTCAAATCTCATTTCTCTATCAAAACTCAATTTTAAAATAAAAATAAAAATACCCTTTTATAGATTTCAGATTCAATATCATCATTATATAAAATTTTGAGTGTTTTGATTAGTTATAATATGCTATAATCTAAAAATATTATAAGTCGATATTTCAACATTTCAGAAGATGCTCTCTCAAAAAATGAAAAAAAATAGTAAATCATATCAAAAAAATAAAAAAAATATATTTATCACTAGAGGAGAGAATCCTCTTCATGACTATGTAAATTTTTTCAAGAAGGTATAGATTTGATAGGGAAGTTTTGACGGGAAAAAAAAACTGTTGGATTTTGACAAGGTCGAACTTGAGTACTTATAACAAAGAAAATATACATAAAAAATAATTATTTCTTTTTTTGTGCACTAGCTATAGATGTCATCTATAAAATATTTTCAAATCATAACAAAAAAAGATGATTTGCACATACTTGTTTGACGGGAACTACATCCTATATTTTTTTAAGTTAAAAAAGGGACTTCAAAATAAAATAAAATGAATAAATTCTTAGTCAAAATAAAAATAAAAATTATAGGCATAAAATTCATACAATTCTACACATTTCATCAGTTTACATCATCTTCATATTTTAAATGCAAATACCATTTTTTTTGTCATTAATGTTGAACTGTCACATTCTGATATCACTTTTCTTTATAAAAGGTGACACAGGTTTTTGCTTTTACCCTTGCTTATAGTTATTTCCTACTACAACATACTTTCCTTAATTCTACTTTGAGAGATGCAATCTTGTATCTTATGTAGCCAAGAAACCAATATTCCTCCAAGAAAGAATTATTCACCACTATTTTTCTTTCTTTCATTCATACTACCTACCCAATCCATAAAATTATATGCACATAAAGTGAAATCACTTGATCTATCATATCAAATTCAATAATTAGATGTTCCCTTCAAATATTTGAATATCCTCTTTTGTTGCATAATGATACTCCTTAGGATCAGCTTGGAATCTAGCTATAATCCCAACTACATTTTCTATATCTAGTGTGGTGTGAGTCAAATACTACAAACCTCCAATCATGGATTTGTACTTCCTTTTCTCAACTGTAGGTGTCTCATCCTTGGATAACTCATGACAAATTATAATAGTTGTACCAACATGTTTACATCTTTCTAATTCTAACCTCTTCAACAAGTATTTTAGATACTTAGCTTTTGAAATGAAAATACTATTACTATTTTACACAATCTATAATACTGGAAAAATTTGTATTTCTCCTTTCATGCTCATTTCAAACTCATTCTTCATCTCATCAAAAAGTTCATCACTAGCTTTGTCATTACCTCCAAATATAATGTCATCAACAAATATTACTATTATCAAAAAACCATTCCCTATCGCTTTCAGATACAAATTACTATCTACCATACCTTTAGCAAATCCAAGCTTTGCCAAAATTTTGTCCAACCTTTCATACCGGGTTCTAGGTGTTGGAAATATAATGTAGAAAGGGTTACTAAGAAGGGAAAGGTGAAACAGGAGAAAATACAACTCTATCTCACTTAATTCACCAATTAAACTATCATCGCATAATCTAGTATAGTTGTATGAAAGAATGAAAGTAGTAAACATTCATAAAACTTTACACAAGATATGGTGACCCAAAAACCTTCCAATTGGAAAGTAAAACTAGGGTGGGGATAATACCCACAATCTTTAGTATTGTAGTATAAAGTTAACCTTTTAAGGCTATAATTGACCACTTCTAGTGATCTACCCTATTAGAAGCAATAAGGACTATGAGGTCCACCTTGTTAGAGGATTTATAGTGAAGTATGCACTCAGTTAAGAGATTTAGCAAAGACTCTTAAGTCTACCCTATTAAAGGATTTGATTGATGCAGTTGCTATGATGAATTAGTGGCTAATATCTTATCTAGAACTTTGATATGTTTTTGAGATTCCTTGTATTGTAATGGTCACCTAACTGTGATAGATAAATCTATGTCATCCCTCATACTTCTTGTAGCCTTCTTAATTCACATTTCTTCTCATCACACACACACACACACACACACACACACACACACACACACACACACACACATAGAGATATGATATAATACATTACATATATACCAATTCAAAACACAACTTATTGGAGTAAGCTAAAATACCATTTCATCATAATTCAAAAAGTCAGTCCAACTGCTATAATTTGGGTTCTAAAGAAAAACTCAATGATATTCTGATACATGGAAAACACTATCAACACTCAAAAATGTTTTTCACTCGGTTGAACTTGAAGCATGGTCCATACTTCCAAGTAGCTTGAACTCAGTCAATACTGCATGAATCAATAAATACTAAGAAAATTAGTAGCAATTGGAATATTCAGCTAACACTACATGACTCAGTCAACACTACATCCACTTTACTTACATTGTGAGATTAGTAGACATAGTATAACTTGGTTAACATACCATACCATAGTTAACACTATTATCTTCTTCTTTTCTATTGACTATCTTAGTAGCCTCTACTATGCTAAGTTTGCACTGAACCTTGTCATTGAACCTCAGTAAACACTTTGTAGCTTAGAAAACACTACAAACTAATTGAGGTACTTGATAGACACTATATTCTAACTACTTGGCTTGGGAACAACTAAATCACTTAGTTAACACTACAAATTGAATGATAAGCTTGGTAGCAACTATAGAGCTTGGTAGCAATGTAACTAATTAACTAAGTGTTGAGTCACTGATAGACATATTGAACTTAATCTCAACAATCTCCCTATTTTGCATTACTAACAAAGACACTTATCAACATAAAAATATGATGATTCAAAATAATAGGTGAAAACTTCCTTTGTCATTATTCTGTGTCTTTAACTCAATTTTGACTATCTGCTATGGTTTGGTAACATACTCTATTTTTTAATTTTTTTTCAAAATTCCTTTTGTAAAGGTATTTTTTTTCTTATTCATACTACTCCCCCATACATATATCTTTTCTATATACATACAAAATGGAGCATAGTATACTTATCTCCTTTATAATTTACATCTCCCCATACTCATCTCATTTACATATTACTACATATTCACTTCTCCCCCTTTTTGACATAAATGCCAAAGGTGTATAATATCTATATGTTAATACCAAAATGTGACAAGAAATCATAATGTACTTTTAGAATAAGTACCATTGTCTTGTCTTAATTTTATGATAGTACCTTGCTTGCATGCAATGCAATATGAACTTCTACTGATAATTCCATCATGTAATCAGATATGGAGAAGTTGTTATCATGGACAAGTGTCTTTGCATGTGCAATGTGTTTCTACAATGCATCCATGTTTGGAAGGATCACGTCTTGGATTTTTGCAAGTGTGGCTCTGATCCTAGTTTCTTCCTTTAATAATTCTTTCTACAAATTTGTCATATGTCTAATCTTTGAATAATGTGCAAAACTATAGCTTGGGTCAAGTGATAGCTAGTGTGCACTTGCCTTCATATCTTCATCTATCTTTAAGAATTTATCTTTGATTCCTTGAGTGAAGATAGATGTGTCAGACAACTTAACAAATAATGAAATGACATTATTAACAGATGTTTCCAATGAAACAGGAATAGTAGACAATTCTACTAATTGGTTTATTGTGATTTTCTATACCACTTGTTCCAATACCCTATTTTCAAATTTCCTCTCTACTCTTTACAGTAGCCTATCCCATCCATTCAAAACTTCATTTAATTTCTAGACAATCTTAGTGAGCTAATCAAGAATAGGTTTTGTACTATCAGCCTCAATACTCAATACATTTACAAATATATCTTTTATGTCTTCAAGAACTTGAGTTTTCTTTCTCTTTTCTTCTCTAAGATTCTATTTCTTAGCTTTCTAATGCAATAATTCTCCTAGGGTGTTCATTTGATTAGGGGTGAGGGTAGAGATGTCCCAATTTGGAATAACTATTTCCTCATCTATATAAATTTATTCTTCAGTATCCTTTTCTTTCAAAATAGTAGAAATAGTTTGCTTTCCCTTGTCTCGGACTTTGGTACTTAGTTGAGACTAGTTTTCAATTGTCATTCTACTAGCTATGGATAAATTTGGAAAGGAAACAAGTATAGAAATTGATGGACAAGAAACAAATGTTGAAATGGCACTAGAAATAATAATACCTTTTTGTTGCTTGGTCAAGCTTGATGATGGAGGACCTCATTACTCAGTAGATGAAGTGTTGGGAACTTTAGTCAGTGTAACTTTTAGATGAATAGATTTAGAGATTGGTTGCGTGCTTAGTATAGAAGTTGTATCCACAGCCAACTTGGTAGAAGCTATCTCTAAGTCAAGTTGCACTAAGACTTTTCTCAGAGAGTGACGGAATGAGACCATGACTACCTGCTACAATTTTCTCTATATTAGTTTCCTCAATACCTTGCACCTCTAAAAGACTTCCTCTTGTAGCTTCTTATTCATTTTCCTTATCATCTAGCTCATCATCTTTTATTTCTAAATCCTCTTCCTCATCTTCGTTATCATTGTCATCAACATGAACAACAAAGTCACTAGGTTGATGCAACTTATAGATGTTCTTCCATGTATTTGTAGCTTCCTTCACTACATATTCAATGTCCTTAAGTAGTATCATACACGTGTTCATCTTGAAAGTGAACTTCTTTTCATTTTTCTTCAAGGATTCCTTTACATCCTTCTTACTAATATTTGGCATGACTTGCTTCAAGGTCTATTCAAAGATTTCCTTGGTATTCTTCCTTGAATGGTCTCATCTAGGCTTTATTTCCTTCATAAGTGCATTAGGTATTTTCAATGTAAGATCATCTGGAAATTACTTACATTTTCCCAATTTGGTCATAATGGTATCTTCAATCTACCTTTTCTCTTTTGCAATCTTTGTTTCATAATCAAGAAATTTGAAACATGAAATGCTAGTTCCTTCTTCCATTTTTTTCAATCTTTCTTGAAGTCTAGGTGTAAGTCTCTTGAAAATAATCTTCTTGGCTTCGTCTTCACCGAACATCAATTTCTTCCTTGACTTGGTTGGCCTTCTTATGAATACAATAGTGGATGACTTAGTAGCTCTAGTTATGATAACCTTACCTTTCTTCATTAGAGGCTCTTCTTCCTTAGATTTGGATTATTATTCTTCATCCTCTAAATCATCATCTTCTAAATCATCACATTTTCCCTTGGTAAGTATTAGAAGAGAGTTTTCTTTCTTTGTGCTTTTTAGTAACTTTTGTACTATTTTCCTTCCTTTATTTACTACCTGAGATAGTTTAATCTCAAGCCCTATTCTTTTCTTTTCCTCATCATACATTCTAAAGTATGTGGATTTAGGATCCACAAGATCCTTCAAGAGAGCCTCTATGATATCCTTGGTGTCATCAATGTTAACCTCATACATTAGAGGCTTAACCCATGCCACTCTAGGTATGAATGCCTAAATGTATACTTTATCATAGTCCACCATGAAAAAAAATCATCCTTGTAATCTTCTACAATTTTCTTAGGGATCCTAAATCTATTATTCATCTATTATTCATCTTCTCTTTGAATGTTTCAAAATAATTATCCAACATTTTGTCAACATTTTCACCCATCTCTGCTATATACTCATTAATTTGATATAACACAAGAACATCTTTCCTCCATACTATTGTACCATGGAAGGGAAAATTTTCTTAACAAAGAAGAATAAACATGTCAAAATATATCCAAACTTACATGGATTATTCTTTGATCCTCTAATTCTTTCCATGTTTTCATTGAATTGGTTCAACAACAACTCGACAAGTTTGAAGGATAGGTTATTGTTCACAACCTTGTATCCAAGGTCAATAGCTTTGCATGGTATGTTAACTAACTAGATCTATAAATATTGTATGCAATTATATGAATGCCAAACTTCAGCTCCATGTCTGTTACTCCACTTATAATCATACCTTTTTCATCCCACTTGGAAAGAGTCTTCTTTTCCAATTCGACCTAACTTAGGGTTTTGGTTGTCTTGGATTTGTTTAGCATTGGAAGCCTAATGATTCTACAAATCATTTTCTTCAAAATTTGAATGGGTTTGTCCAACCATACTTGCCCATTGTGTACACAACTTAGAATATATCTAATCCATTTCACTTTGTAAGGAAACTTTCAACAAAGAATATAACCATTTCCACATAACCCATAATAGATCTAAAATAAATATGCAATTGAAATCTACATGCAAGAGAATAGACGACATACCTAGCCTCCAAAAGTATCCATCATCATTTATTATTCAGAAAAATCAACATTACAATACACCTATGGAAGCCTTCAAAGCCATAGCTGCAACCAAAAAATCTATGTGAACAAGCACGAACCCACACATCCCATGCCATGCTTCCAACCTTCACAAACTCTCCCTTTGTTAACATGTCAAGCCTTTTCCTGCTTGACTCTTGCCTTTTTTTCTCTTTTCCTCTTCTCACCTTCTCATATAAAAACTACCTTTGTGGCCACTTATATAGTAAGAAGTCCCACAAAACCAAAAAGTGGTATTACATAAACCATGTGCTACCTAACCCATTGACCCCGCATTTAATATTGGAAATTTAATTTCCTTTCTCTAATATTAAATAATTACATCAAATATTATCACAGTGTTACAATACAACTCATCAAGTATATCCCACAAATATCTTTGAATATTGCACGTCCATCTAGGTGCTCCTAGATACAAAATTACATCATAAAATAAAATAATACAATAAAACAATATTATGCAATGTGTACAACACCCATTATCTCAACACACTTGAATTTTTTTGGCATATGAGTAATACGTGTCAAGCCCTTGGTTTCCAAAATGTTGATGTTTAGGTTTTAATGCATCATCCTTACACAATTCCCTAAATGCCTCATTTATCTCTAGGGTTTTGAGTTGTTGAATAGAATAGTGATAAAAGGAAAAAATTTCATGCATAAGTAATACCTTGGGAAAAATTTGAGATTGTGCACTAGCTAGGTCAAGTGCCTCTACAATCACTAGAATCAACTTGAAATTTGGTGCCTTGTAGTTGACTCCATGAGTCAACATTTTATAATCTTTCTTTACTTTAATACTTGAAGATTCTATGCTCAGTAGGGTTTATGATAACTTCAAGAATTATTCAACAACAAATACTTAGATCTATCAAGGGATTTGAATTCTCTCTTCATAAATAGCTCAAAAAATTCATGGTGAAATAACGGCTTCATTTTCTTCCTTTTAAGGAATTTCCCTATTTGATTTACATTAATGCTTCATACTTCATACTCATTTAGTGATAGACTATCCTTCACTTAGATTATTCTTTAATGCTTGAGAGACATCTACAGCTTAGTAGTATCACCATCACTTGGTAGGAACTACTAAGTTGTATCTACAACAGTACACATCCCGATCTTTCTCAGTAAGGTCTTGTGACCTGCCCTTGCTTAGTAAGGTCTTCTACTTTCCATTATGCTTGGTGATCCTTATGCATCTTGAATATTGATGTGGATATTTCTTCTTGCTAGTTGGAACTGATGTTGGATTGCTTCTTCTAAATCCCAACTCTAGTGATCTCCATAAGGACCTAAGTTGAAATGATTTAATAATCCAACTCATTAACTCAGGTATCATTCACTTCATGATCCTTGTTATCATTCTTTGGAGATTTTTGTACCCATTTTTGCTCATTTTCTTTCTGATAGATCGGATTTTTCTTTCTTTTCATCTTTAATTCTACCTATATTCATGTAGTTCTTGATAAGATGTCCAAGTTCTATAAAAATAAAACATCTTTTTGTAGTATCTCTTTTCCTTCATATGATCTTTCATTTAGTTTTCTCCAATGTGCCCAAATTCACCACAATAGTGATATCTACATCATGTATTGTAATCCCATCCAAATATTGCTTTCATAATTTTTTCTATTGGGTTCCACTTCTTGGTTTTGCAATCTAAAGATTTCTGACCTTGTTTCTTACAATAGTGATATTTGCCTTCAAACACAGGTTTCTCTTTACATTCACTTGCTCTATGACCATGCTTATTGCAACTATACCACTTTCCATTGAATTTCTCTTTACCATTACTCCAAAACTTGTTTGATGTATGACCTATCTTACAAAAATGATTACAAGTAGGTCTTTGATTTTTTTGAGCTCCTTGCTGAGATGATTCACCTCTTTCTATGTATCCTATTCCAACTTTTCCTTTGTGTCTATACTGACTTTGTTCATTCAATTGATTCATGCTTTCTTGATATTTCATCATTCTTAAATTGATTTTCTTTTCAATGTTGAGATCATTTTCCAGTCTTTCATTTTCTAATCTTAGATTCATAACCTCTTTGTTTATATTAGTGAGTTGATCAATGAAGTTTTCTCACTAAAGAGATAGTTTATGGATTTCATTAGACTTTTTTCTATCTTCTTAGACATAAATATTTTCTCCTTAATTGCTTTATTCTTTTGTTCCAAGATTTCACACATCCTTAATGATTGTATTTCTTTATCTCTCTTTATCTTTGTGACTTCTTCTTGAAGATTGGAATTCTTTTCCAATAGGTCTTTGACTATTTCATCAACTTCATCTTAATTTCTTTTTCAATATATGTATTCAATTCTTTCTTTAGTGTAGAGATTGGCATTCATTTGTACTGCAAGATCTTTCCTTCTTTTTAATGATTGCAATAGTTGCTCCTTTTCTTTCTTGAGTTATCCAATGGCTATTCAGGATCTAATTTTTCATTCTCAATAGCCCTATATAGCTTATATACCTCCATTTCCTTTGATATTTTCTCAAACTGCTAAAATTATGATGTGAGAACAAAAAAAAGCTCTGATACTAATTGTTGGAAATATAATGAAGATAGGGTTACTAAGAGGAGAGAAGTGAATTAGGAGCCAATAAAACTCTATCCTACTTAATTTACCAATTAAAATATCATCACATAATCTAATCTAGTTTTATGAAAGAATAAGAGTAGTAAAGCATTCATAACACTTTGACACAAGATATAGTGACCCAAAAAACTTCAAATTAGAAAGTGAAATTGGGATGGGATGGTACCCAAAAGCTTTAGTGTTGTAGTATAAAGTAAAACTATTAAGTCTTACAATTGACAACTTTTGGTGATCATCCTATTAGCATGAGTGCTAATGATACTACATTGGGCAAGTTGTTGGACTAACCACTAGCCTTCCCCTTTGGATTCGTGACATGGCTTAACCAACTCCTATTTCTATAAGTATATTAGTTGCATTGGGCATTAATAGGTCAATCTTTTGGTGCAACAACAACTCTAGCTTGTAACAAGTGGTATCAGAGTTTGGTCATAGGTTTGAATCTCCTTAGGTAATGCTAAGGGGGGAATTGTTGGACTAACCACTAGCCTTCCCCTTTAGGATTCATGAAATGGCTTAACTACCTCTTGTGTTCTATAAGTCTAGTAGCTGTATCAACCATTAAGATGTCAATCTTTTGGTGCAACATCAACTCTAGCTTGTAACAGGAGTATCCTAAGAATTGGAGAACATTGATATGTTGCAGTCATGATTGTGTTTGTCATTAATGACCACATAGTATGGTTTTTAATAGATACTAGAAGAATAATAGTTAGTAATCTTATGAAGCATAGAATCTGAGGAAGAGTTAGATGACGTGTAGTGGAGGACATATTCTTGCTTGGTTTTCCTAATGATGTTCTTAAGATGACTAAGTGTTAATTAAAGTTGTATGAAAGTTATAGTTGATTTATTAAGAACATCAAAGAAATAGATCATCTATTTGGCAGGTTATGATGTTTGCATTATATCTTTTATCCAAGATATAATGAGGTGGTGCATAGTCAACTAGTGATAGAAGATAGTTAGGTGATGATTTAATAGGTGCACAAGACCTAGAGTCACACGTGTGAAGTTTTGTATAGACTGTGAGCTGCCAGTGCTATTGTAATTGTGATTTAATTAATTGGGAAATCCTTAAGGCTCACTCAAGGAACTGTTATAAAGATATGATATAAAGGAAAGTTATTTTCCTTGTTAATAATGTAACTTGAATTAGAGGACCAAGTGGGATGCAAAGTATTAGTGCAGTGAGAGAGAAGGAGTAGAATGCTTATTAAATGCTTGTAAGCAATTAAAGGGATCATATGATGCACAATATTAGATCTGGTTACTAGATCTAAAGGAGAAGAAGCTTGATTGATAGGAAATAGATAGAGGAAGAAGTATAATTCAATTATATTATTTTGCAAGGAATAATAAAGAGATCATTTGGACATTGGGTTCAATGGTCTTAACCTTGAAGCTATTTGGGCAGTGGATCCAACTATCTTCCACAACTCCTAATAGGGTTGTAATCTCCTAACAGGGACTCATATGTACTGAATTTTGTAACAAACTCCTAATAAGGTCTATCCTCTAATAAGGAATATTTATATTAGTACATCATTTTATGGATACCATCCCCACTAGGGTTTCACCTTTGATCAAGGGTTTCCCTAGTTAACATATCTTGTTTTAATTATGTATGAATTTCTTATTGTAGTTTTAGTTTATATTATTCACATGGTTAAATCTTATTAAGGTTGATGATTGTGATAATATTTGGATAACTAATTCACCCCTCCCCTCTCAAATTTATCAGTAGACTATATATTCTAAGACTGCCATGTTAGGAGCAATAAGGACTATAAGGTCCACCTAGTTAAAGGATTTACAAATATATAGTGACGTATGCACTTGGTTAAGAGATTTAAAAAAGAGGGAGATTCTTTTATGCACCAAGAATTAATCTCTTTTTGGTAGTGTTGTTGGTAATGGTTTTCCATCAATGCTAAATAGGGAGATTATTGATCAAAGATTGATACAAGTTTGAGAATATGTTTGAAACCATTATTTTTTCATTGATGTCAAACCTTCTATTTGTTGGAAAGAAAATTGCATGGATGATTAGAGTACTATCATTTGTTTGATTAAGATCAAATGAGGTAACATGAGTAGCTAGAGGAAATGTTGAGTTATGATATGTAAAAGAAGTACAAATATTAGTTGAGACAGTCATGATATAGTGGATTGATTATGTACTTAAGGTTGTAAAAGATGGATACACTAATTAAGTCTAGAAGAACACGTAAAATGAATTGAGTCATCTAAGATATTTTGGAATGGGGAGAGGGAGTGGGAGTGGTTAGGGAAGAGTATAGGGTGTACCCATTCAAATTTTGGATCTAGTCTTGGGCTAGAATCTATAGGGAGAGGGAAATCAAAAACTAGGTTCGAAGAAGGATAATCTAGTAGGGTGTGGAGATATGGCAAAGAATGGGGATGGGAACCCACGTGAAAATGGAAGAGGAATAGATAAGCCACTTCCGACATCCAAGGTGGATAGGTTAGGAAATATTTTGAAGAAGAAATGGTCTTCCCATTTTGGTATCAAACCATCTGGTAAGTCTTCTTTCCCTTCGGTCAAGATCTTGTCTAGTTTTGAAAAGGGGTTATGTACGATTGCTATTTCAAATGAGCTTGTTGATTATAGTATTGCTTCTATGGCCTCTACTCTAGTTGGGAAGTTCATTATGAAAAGACCAAATATATATGTGGTGAGGGCTTATGGAATGATGAAATGACATCTTAAAGGCCAGGTCAACATTATGGCAGTGGGAAAAGGATTTCTGTCTTTTGATTTTTCCTACAAAGAGGACCTAGCTAACATTCTATGTAAAGGACCTTGGAGTATAGGTCAATCTACCTTGGTGCTTTAGAAATGGTCATCAAATCTGAATCTCAATAAATCTTTCTTTTAGCAAGCACTAGTATGGGTTAGACTTCTGGAGCTACCATTGGAGTTCTAGAATGAGGATGTTTTTATAGGAGAGACAAATTATTTTGGGGAACTTTTATCTATTGATCCAATTATAGATTAAAAAATTAGATTAACTTATACAAGGATCTACATCAGTGTCAGGGAAGTGAATAACATGCCAAAAGTGGTATGTTTCCACTCAAAGTTGGGTACTCATATTCAAAAGATGGATTACAAAAGTATCCCCTTTGTCTAATTTCACTGTCTAAAAATAGGGCACAAGGCATATCAATGTCCAAAGGTTAAAAAGGATATGAAGAAGTTTCCTTCTTCTTCTCAATAGAGGAATAAATTGATCTAGAAAAGGAAGAATATCAAGAGTGCTTAGAAGGAGGGGGTTCAAAAAGACCCAATGATAGAAAATAAAAAACCATCTACTACCTCTATTAGGAAAGACAATGATGTCTTGTCTGGACCAAAGATCAATGATCAGGGGGATCTTCTTCCAAAGCCAAATGTGGTTTTAGTTCCAACAAAGACAATGGAGATTCTAAAGAGAGTGGTATTAATAGATGATGATGGGAAAGCTACCCTCCAGTCAGTTAAGTAAGTGATAGTGGCTACTGCTGATGATGGAAAGGAGCCAGTTTTTGAAACTAAAGAAGATGAGACTGAAAGAGGGGAGAAAGAACTTGTCATCTATCTTGGCATCTCAGAAGGCATAGATGTTTTTTTCTAGAGAAGGTGTAGTCTTGGTTTCAAATGAGAATATTGAGGACAAGATAGAAATGTTTGGGAACCTATAGGACTCAGTGACTAAGAATCAATCAAGGGATGGGGGGGATCTTTAATCTATCATAGATGAAGAGTCAGTGAAGGAAAAACAAGTGGAGCCATTGGATATTCTTATGACCCCAAGGAAAGGCTTAGCTGTATCTCACTCTCTAGATATAGAATTGGAGAGGGAAGCTTCTTTATCACCAAAGCCAAGAAAGAAAAGCTATAGGGAGCCATCTATGGCTTTTCCAGTTGAGATAAGAAGCAGTAGCAAACCAGATGTGGGACTATCATTTAGAAGAGGTAAAAGATCTAAAAAAAAAGCTAGAGAGGAGGAGACCAAAAGAAGTTTGGCAGATGGGTGCCAAAAGACTCTTTTGGAATGTATTGCAAGTGAAAAATGAAGTCAATCTCATGGAATATTAGGGGCCTTAATGGTGCCCATAAAAAATAAATCATTAAGAACATGATTAGAGATTAGAGAACTGATATAATGTTGGTTCAAGAAACTAAGATGAAGAAAGAGAGTTTGGGGAAAATAAAATTTAGTAATATCATGAATTGGGAAGCCTCAGATTTAGAGGGTGCATCTAGGGGCCTGTTAACCTTGTACAACAATAAGCAGTTTAGAGTCAATAGTGTATATAATGATGGCAATATACTTTTATGTAGGGTGTTTCATATGTATTCCAATGAAAGTTGGTTTTTTTTGAATGTATATGCTCCCAACAATAAAAGAGAAAGGAGGAATTACTAGTCTAAAGTTGGGGAGCTGGTGTAGACTAGTAACTTAAAGAAAGTTATTATCATGGAGGATTTTAGTACTCTATTAGTGGATGAGGAGAAGATGGGAGGTTTAGCACCTGATTGGGAAAGTAAAAAAAATCTCTCCAGTTTTATAAATAGCTTGGCTTTTTTGGATCTGGATCTTTCAAGAGGAACTTTTACTTGGTCAAATAAAAGAATAGGTTAGGAATGTATTCAGGTCAGATTGGATAGAGCTTTAATCTCCCTTGACTAGTTGCAATCCTTCTCTTGTAAGTTATCTCTACTCCTTAGAGTTGGCTCTGATCACTCACCTATTTCCCTTTTAGTTTCTCTTATTAAACCAAGAAGGAATTTTCCTTTTAGGTTTGAAAAGATGTGGACCTCTCACCCTGAATTATCAAATAAAGTGACATTTTGGTGGGGCATAGATGTGGAAGGTACCACTATGTTTAGAGTTTCTAGAAAGTTGAGTAATGTGAAGAGAATGATTAAGTATGGAATAAAACAAATTTTGGTCATATTTTCATGAAAAGGAGGATCTATCTATTAAAATTTCTTCAACTCAAGACAATATTTAGCAGGAAGGATATAATGATTTAAACAAGGAGGCTGAGCTATCTATTTTATCTAACTTGCACAATATCATTAGTAAGGAAGCGAAGTTCTGGAGGCAAAGATCAAGAATTAATTGGCTAATGGAAGGGGATCAAAATACTAAAATTTTCCACCTATCCACTCTCAAACATAGAGCTAATAACAAAATTTTAGGAATTAAGCAGGGGCAGGATTTGTTGACTCAACAGAAAGATATCTCAATTGTGGTAGTTTCCTTTTTCTCATCTCTTTTGTCTTGGGATTCCTTGTTATCTAAGATGGATCAAAATGATGTTGTGTCTTGTATTCGTCAAATTATCCAATCCCATCACAACAAAATGCTTTAGGCAATCCCTAATGTTTAGGAAGTAAGGGAAGCTATTTTCTCTTTGCTTGCTAATAAATCCCCAGGCCCAGATGGGTTTCCTACTTTCTTTTTCCAATTTTATTGGTAGCTGGTTATGGATGATGTGGTGAAGGCCATTCAGGAATTCTTTGGAGCCAAAAGTGTTCTGAAGGAGATAAATTTCATTTTTTTGGTCCTCATTCCTAAATCTCCTGGGGTTGATTCTTTGGATAAAGTTAGACCTATCAGTCTATGCAATTCCTTTTAGAAGATTATTTCAAAGGAGCTTACTTCCAGGATGCTGAAAATTCTCCCATTGATTATTTCTCAATAGCAAGCTAGCTTTGTTCCTGGAAGACAAATATTGGACTTCATCATGATGGTGCATGAACTAATACATTCTTTGGAAGCTAGTAAACGAGAAGGTATGCTACTAAAACTGGATCTCTCAAAAGCCTATGATTGGGTTGACTGGTCTTTTCTACGTTTGGTGCTCTAGGCTTTTGGTTTTGATTAGAAAGTTTATAAGATTATTTCCTAGCTTATATCTACTTCTTCTCTTGCTATTTTGGCTAATGGTGCTCCTTCAAATTTTTTTAAACCCTCAAGAGGCCTTAGATAGGGAGATCCCCTCTCACCAATTCTTTTCATTATTATGGCTAAATGTATTGGAAGGTTAATTGAGAAAAATAAGTATGAAGGAAGGTTAAAAGGGCTAAAACCTTCCTCTAGGTGTGATCCTTTTTGCCATCAACAATTTTTGGATGATACAATTATGGGAGGGGAGGCCTTTGTTAAAGAGGAAAAGGTTATGAAGAAGATCCTTGATTTGTATACAAGGGGTTTGAGATAGCTAATTAATTAGGATAAGAGCTTGATCTTCTTTTTAAAAACCCCTAAGGAAAAACAAAGAAAAATTACGAGGATCCTTGGTTGTGGAGTGGGAAAGCTTCCTTCCACTTATCTTGGGCTATCTTTGGGAACAAAACCTCCTAACTCTTTCAAGAATGGGATCATTGATAGGTTCAACAAAAATCTGGTGGGTTGGAAAGGAGCTTTGCTTCGTCATGCTTGAAAATACCAACTAGTTAAATCTACTCTTCAAAACTTGCCTACATATGCTTTGAGTCTTTTTGAGATACCAGTTAAATTTGTTGAGAAAATGGAAAAAATTCAGAGGGACTTTTTTATGGATAGGTCTTGAAGGGAGAAAATGGTATCCTCTTGTTTCTTGGGATAATGTTTGTCTTCCAAAGTGTTATGGTGGCTTGGGTATCAAGAAATTAACCCATCTTAATAAGGCCCTCCTAGCAAAGCAGATTTGGCACATTTTTAATAGTACTAGAGAACGTAGAGATATCTTGGTTAATAAATACATTAGAAGACCTTCTCTTTAGTTTGTACTTCATAACGAGGATATTCCAAAAGGATTAGTCATATGGAATGGTATTCAGAAGGCCAAGGATGTGGCTAAGGCTAGGGTTATCTAGAAATTGGGCAATGGGGAGGATATCCAATTCTCCAATGATAATTGGTTATTTCAAGGACCCCTTATTAATAATCCTATTTTTGAATTCGGGAAAATGTTTGTATAAGGAAATTCAGTTTAAAAGTTACTAATTATAGAGTTGGCTAGGGATGGAGAGATCTTTATCTCATTTCAAAGGATCTTAAACCAATTGTGACAATGTTAAATTCCATGGTTTTAAGCAACAGAAAAGATGAGGTTATTTGGGGGGATAATCCTAATGGTTGTTATTCTATTGCTTTGGGCTATAATTCTCTTTGGAGATTAAAGGAGAAATCCCCATGGGGGAATGCCTAGATACTTGGTCTTATACCTAAGATCAATATCTTTTATTGATTGGCTCTTCAGAACAAAATTCTTACCCAGGATAACTTAATAAAAAGAGGGCATATTAAGCCTAATAGATGTATCTTATGTAAAAACTAGATGGAAATGGGTAATCACTTGTTCATCCATTATCCTTTTTCAAGGGAGGTTTGGGATTTTTTAACTAAGGACCTAGGGATTAGCTAGTGCATGTCAAAAAATCTTTTGGATTTCTTCAGTCAGTGGAAAAGTATCTTCAAATTTTCTACTTTGTAGCAATTTGGTATCTAGATTTTTCCTCGTTTTTACTAGGGAATATGGAAGGAAAGGAACAATATAATTTTTAGAGAATGAGAGGATCCTACCTTTATTATTGGGGAATAGATTTATAGGAGTATCAAGGAAAATTAATAGGTAAGGAAGGGGGGAGATATAGAAAATGGAGGTAAAAAGAAGGAGAAAGATAAGGACAAGAGGACAAAAATATAGGAAGTTAAATGGCTTCTTCCTCTAGAGGGATGGCATAAAGCAAACTTCAATGGAGCTTCTAAAGGTAACCCTAGACCTTTGAGTTGAGGAGGAGTTATAAGGAATAATTTTGGTGAAGACATGGTAGCTTTTTCTCTTGCTTTGGGAGTCCAAACCAATCATTTTGCTGAAGCTAGTGTAGCTTGCCAATCTATCAAGCTAGCCTTTGATATGGGTATAAGAAAAATTTGATTAGAAGCAGACTCTAAAAATATCATAAATTGTATTAATCATATTTCTCAACCTTCTTGGTCTATTGCCAATTTATTAGAAGAGACCCATGCTCCTTCATAAATTTGAAAGTATCCACATCACACATGTGTTTAAGGAGGCTAACCCTATGGCAATTTGGTTTACCAATGAAGGTGTTAGGATAGACAAGTTGTTGACATGGCTTTTAGGAAGGAATATTCTAGTAGAAGCCAAGAGTCTCATCAAACTAGAAAAAATATAGGGGTGTACAGTGGAGATCTAATTGCAATTATGATTATTTATGGATATTGGGGAATGAGTTCGAGTAATAAAGACATTTATGGAAACTACAACTAGTTGAGGTTATCTGTGTCATTTTGAAATGTATTGTGGGTCAATATTTTATTTTGCTACTTTTTATGGGGTAATGCAAAATAAATTAGCACTTTTTAGAGGAACAACAACTAGATTTTCCATAGGTCTAAGAAGGGTCTGTAGAGATTAGAATTTATGAGAATTGTTGGAATTGAGAGTGAAGAGATAGCGGGTGAATGAAGTAGGAAGGAGCTCGTGGGGGAAGTGGAAAAATGGAAAAATAGGGGTAAAGTTTGGGAAAAATTGTAGAAGGGATGTATTACAAATTACATTGCAAAACTCCATGGTTTTGACCTAGATGTAATAAATAGCATGGTGAATTCATGGAAGTATGGGAAGGTGAAAGTGAATGGCATTTCTTTTTAGCTCATAGAGAAAGTTGTTGTTGTAGTGTTTGAAATCCTAATAGAGGGTTTCAAATTCTTCAGAGACAATAAGTTATCAATGAATGTGGTGAAGGATTTTGTAAAGAGCTTAGAGGAGAAGAATGATCTAGTAAAATGTGAGATGTACTATGAAATGGACCTCATCAAGAAACTTTGGAGGTATGTCTTACGAGATATTATTGAGTACATTACAATGGATACTAGATTTGATTGAGTGAGAACTTATCATTGTATTCTTCTTAATCACTTCTACCATGACATTAAATTTTCCATTCCATTCTATTTATTTACATCTACAAGGCTATTTCTAGTTTTAAGAAGAAACCCTTAGTGAATCTTGCTCTACATGGGGGATTATTATTGTTAATTCATGAATTCTTCAAAGCTCAAATAATTAGCAATAACCCTTCGCATGATGCAGATGCTACTGAAGAAATTGCCAACTCTAGTTTTTCTTTCTATTTTGATGACATCCAGAGTTTAGCTCAATGGGGGAGGAAAACACTTCCTTAGGTAAGAGAGTTAAAGGTAAGGAAATGAAGTCACCTTCTTCCATACCTAGAAGGAAGAATCCTAGACAACATGCAAAATTTTGTTTAGGTCAGGATGAAAATGATTATAATGGGGAAAGGGAGGACATGGTTTCTAATGAAGAGGGAAAGGAGGAAAAGGTTAACAAATCAAAAGATCTTGTAGGGAAAAATGGAAGAAGGAAATTGGTATGGATGAAGAGAGAGTTTTGAGCCAGGGGCCAGATGTGTCATCTATTCCACTTTCCCTTGTCCATCCCCAGTTTCAACCCAAGGAACAGAATAAGGAGGATATTAGGGGTGAGGGTGGTGAAGTGATAGTGAAGGAAAGGTGAAAATCTTAGAAGAACTTCAAAGTTAGAACTGCAAAAATGGGAGTTGTAAGAAAGATTATGAATCCTTAGATTCTAGTTGAAAATCAAGACCAACCCTAGTTTGGAGACCTTATTGATCTTGTAATTATGGCAATAACTAATAATGCAAGGGAGATATGTATGAATTTATTGAATAATGCTCGTAACAACATGATCAATAACTTCAGGGAGAAGATTGGGCATATGGAAAGAAACAAGAAAGAGCTAGGTTAGGATAATCAGAAGGACCAAGAGGGTAGATTTAGCTTGGCTGAGTGGAGAATTCAAAATATAGAAAGCTACAATGATAGCCTGGTGAATCAAATGATCTCCATTCTTAACTCAATCAACAACAATATTCTATCCTTGACTAGTGTGTTAAAAGCCAGAGGTATGCTGGATGTGGATAATGACAAGGATACAGGAAGAGCTAGAACTGATGAGGATATGGAAATTGATATTAATTTCACTACTATGGATCAAGATGTGCAGAAGACTGATGAGTAGATTGTAGAGGAGACTCACAAAGCCTATGAAGTTGCTCAAACTATGCAGGAGCTTGAGCAAAAGATAGAAGAGTAATTTTCTTGTTCTGTCTTTTGTTGATTGATGTTGGTATTTTTTGTTAGCTTTTTCTTGTCTTGGCTTTTTGACTGGATTTTTTTCTAGCCTTTTTATTGGCCTTTATTTTTGGCTGGGATTTTTTCTTATTATCAACCATGAGACCTATCTTTTTTGATTGGGCTTTAATTGCTTATTATCAACCATGGTTATGTAACTACTTTTGGGTTTGAGGGTCCCTATAAAACTTGTTTATCTTATCAAAAATAATCTGCATAGTAGGTACTAAGAAATGTTAGTGTAAGTCAAGAAAAAATTCTATTAGAGTCAAGAAAAGTTGAATTTTAGTGTATGCCAAGTGAATTGTAGATTGTGCCAAGAAAAGTTGAACTCTTAGTGGAAGCCAATTTAAGTTTAGTTGATGTCTAGTGTCAGTAAACTTTAGTATGTGCCGAGTGATTTTCTAGTGGATGTTGAGTAGGATAGTATTTTCCAAGCATCAAGATGTTAGTTGATTCCAAGTGATAGGATTATGAGTTTGATTGAGAATTAGATAAATCTAAGCTGAAAAGGTTAATTTCTTGAATTATGCAAACTACATGGAAGATAAGCTTAATGAACTAGTGGCACAAAATTCAAGGTAAAATATTTTGAGATGAATTCAAAGAGGATTCTTAAGGAAACCTCTATAGGGATAAAAATAGAAATATGGTTAGATTCAATGAATCATACCTAACCATGGAATGGATTATTAGGATAAAGTGGCAAAAGATCTATATTCTCTTTATATGAGAATGCAATGCTAGATAAAATAGTTGGCATGTGTGAGAACCCGAGGAGGACAAGAGGTCTATTGTGTTGTTTCATACAGTGGCCTAAAGAAAGAGTTTGGATTTGGCATGCACAATAAGAAGAATTAAGAGATGAATGCTTGAAGGGTGAACAAGCTATTAGAGCTAAAGTGAATGAAGCTAAGCAGAATGGAGGACTGAATAAAGATTTGTAATCTACATAGCGAGTTGTATTTTTTTATCGAATCAAGCCTTACTATTACACTCTAATAATTGTATTAGTTTAGGTAAATTTCTTATGATTAAGGTTGACTTAGTAGTCAGTTGTAAATCTTTTAACTAGGTCACATTTAATAGTATGTATTATAACCTTTAATAGGGTGGGCCTTTCATAGGGGATCACTTTAGAAGAGTGAGAATTAGTAGCATATTACTGGTGGTTTTTCCCCAATGGGGTTTCCACCTAAAATCCTTGTGTCATATGCGTGAATGATTTTTTTATGTTTCATGTTTACATTTCTACAAAGTGATTTAGACCTAGGACAGTTACCTGCAAGTTTATATTTTTAATGATCTAATGGATGCATGCAAGTTTTATGAGAAGATGATATATGCATAAATTTTGTTAAGCACTGATAAGTTTCATTGGGAGTTTTTGGACCTTGGGTAATTGATTCACCCCCCTCTCAATTAATCTAAAATATTTCAACAATTGGTATCAGAGCCTAGTTTCTTGTGAGAGATAGTTTCAAGGTACTATAAGTAAAAGATAAAGATGCCTAAGAGAGAGCTACCCAAGCTCAACAAGGGGAACTTTCCTAGATGGAAGAGTTTGATGAAGTTACACCTAGGAGGACTTGGAGATCATACATAGACTACCATTATTGTTGAACATATTGAGCCTATTGCAACCCTCACTATTGAAGATTTGGAAAACAAGAAAGAACACAACTAGGCAATGTTGGAGATCGAATCTACCCTAAGTTATTCAAAATTTGATGACATCAAAATATGACACTAAAAATAAGATGTGGGATGCTCTTCAGACCATCTATATAGGAGACAAAAATATTTTGAGAGCCAAATCTAAAACTATCTGAGGTAAGTTTAATAATATGAGAATGGAAGAAGGTGAGAACTTAGCTCAATATAGTTTTAGAATAAAAGAAGTTGTAAATGCCATAAGTGTATCTAATGGTAAGATTGAGAATGATACTATATTGAGTAAAGTATTGAGGACATTGCTACCCATCTATGCTATTAGATTTCTTGTTATACAAGAACTGAGATGTATACCTGAAAATGACCTAATTCTTGAAGATTTGGTGGGTAGGCTTACTACTTCTGAACTCTCTAATTTTTATAATTTCAAATATGAAAATGTTAAATATACTTTTAAAGGTAAGTTGTCACTGAAAGAATCTAGTGTGATGAAGAAGAAAAAGGTAAAATATATTTCTAGTGATAGTCATACAAATGAGGAAGATATGGACTAGCTCGAAGCATTGTTGACTAGGATATTACACATAGGAAAAGGAAAATACAAAGGTAAGATGCTTAGCATATGTTTTAACTACAATGAAGTTGGTCATATTGATACTAGATGTCTAGAGAAGAACCATAGTAGTGGAGATAAATTTGATAAATTCAAAAGTAGAAGAGATGAGAACAACAAAGACTACAAGGACAAAGGAAAGAAATCCTCCTATGTTGCTGGAGAAGGAAAAAATGGAGAATCTAATGATCATGAGGATAAAGTTGTCTATGTTGCAATGAAAGATGAATTTGATTAAGATGAGACAACTACATTTGTATCATATGTGAATAAGAGTGATAGATGGATCATTGATAGTGGATGTTCCTATCATATGATTGGAAATAAAAGTAAATTTGATTCCCTAGTACATTATGATGGAAATAGTGCTAGATTTGGGAATGATGCACCATGTCTTATCAAAGGAAAAGCATCAATTAAGTTGAAAGATAAGATCATTTATGATAATTCTTATTATGTTGAAGGATTGAATTATAATTTTCTAAGTGTATCACAACTGAATAGTGTTGGTTGTAAGGGTGAACTTGAAAGTATGAAAAACAAGATCTATGATGCTAATGGAGGTTTAATTGGTAATGGTGATCAGACTAGAGGTAATCTCTTCTATCTTGCTATGAATGATGCTACTTGTCTAGTTTTTTAATTTGATGATGTATGGATATGGTATAAAAAATTATGTCATGTTAATTTTGATAATTTAGTCAATATCAATAAGATGAAGAAAGTAAGAGGTTTTCAAAAACTAAAGAAACCAAAGAATGTGATATGAAAACAATGTCAATTAGGCAAGATGGCTAAATCAAGTTTTAAAAGTAAGACTTACACCTCAAAAGGGATACTTGATCTAGTTCATACTAATTTATGTGGACCAATCAATGTGAAAAGTTATAAAGGTGACAAATACATTATTCTATTTGTTGATGACTATTCTAGGATGATGACAATTATGTTTTCAAAGAAAAAATCTAATGCATTTCAAATATCTTAGTGGTACTTGGTTAGAGTCTAAGATCTAAAAAAAGTGGAGAATTTATATCAAATGAATTTGAGATGTTTTGTAATGACAAAGGAATCAAAAGACAAACATTTACACCTAGAACTCCTCAAAAGAATGGAATTATTGAAAGAAGAAATAGGTTTGTGATGGATTGTGCTAGAACACTTATGATGGAAAAGAATATTTATTTGAAATACTAGAGAGAAGTTGTAAGTACAACTATATATGTCCTAAATCGTGTACAAGTCAAGAAATGTACTCATGCTAAACATTTTGAATTAAGTTATGGATAGTCACCCAATGTAAAATATTTTAAGGTATTTGGAATCAAGTTTTATATACTCAAAGATCATAGGAATGGAAAACTTGATGTTAAAAGGGAAGAAGGTATATTCCTAGGCTATTCCACAAGGAGAAAAGCTTACAAGTGTTTAAATACTAACACTAAAAAAGTTGTGGAAAGTGACAATGTGAAATTTGATGAATATACATAAGTAAATAAAGCTAAACATGTAGAAGAATATGAATATTACAATGTTGACATTCCAATCGTGTTTGATATTAATGACATACACTTATTTAGATTGTGAGTTTATACCAAGCTTATTGTATAGTTAATAGTGTTAACCAAGCATTTCAGTTGTTACCAATTTCTACAATTGCTACCAAGTCCTTTGGAAAAGTTCTAGTATATGCTGAGTAAATACATCTATTGTGAAGATTAGCAGTGCAAACTGAGCATCTCAATGTATGCCGAGTTTACTAGTGCAAACCAAGTTGTGTAGTGCTTACTAAGTTCACAAGTTGATGTGATGTGCATCCAGTGTTGATGAAGCTACTTAGTGTTAACCAAGTGACTCATTTATACCAAGCTTGAGGTGATAGTGTTTATCGAGCTATGTAGTGGTAACCAAGTGATTCAATTTATATGATGAGTTTCATAGTATTCATAAAGTCACCAATGTAGAGTGACTTCAAGACTACTTGGAAGTGATTAGTATGGACTAAGCTTCTTTGTCTACCTAGTGCATGATGCTGTCAAGTAGTGACAATGGATGTTGAGTATCAAAACCTCACTAATTCAATTGTCAAAGCATGAGTTTCTACATTTTGGTTGACTTTGTAATAATTTGTGTAAACTTGTATTATGATTGAATTTGTAATTATGTAATTGGATTGATATATATGTGATGTATTGTATCACATCCAATGTATGTATGGAATTTAAGAGAAAGTAATGTTATCATTAGAAAAGAGCAGAAAGTGTGAATTAAAAAGGCTACAATAGTATAAGGACCAGCAATGATTCATCTATCACAAAAAGGTAATTTTTACACTTAGAGGAATCTCATTCAACAAATCAAGTTGTAGATTAGAGATTAGCTACTACTTCATCCTAATAGGTGGATTCATCAAATCCTTTAATGAGGTAGACCTAATAGTCTTATGTAAATCTCTTTACCTACAAGTGCATACTTCATTGTATGTTTGTAAAACCTTTCATAAGGTGGACCTTGTAGTCCTTATTTCTCCTAATAGGGAAAATCATTAGAAATGATCAATGTAAGCCTTAACTAGCCAATTTTATACTACAATACTAAAACTTGTGGGTATCATCCCCACCCCAATTTTACTTTCTATGTGGAAGGTTTCTAGCTCACCAAATATATGTGTCAAAGTGTTATGTATGCTTTCATGTTTTTATTTTCTCATGCATGGAGTTAAATTAGAATTCATAAAAAGGATTAATTGCTAATTGTGATGAATTCTTTAGAAGTTACTGATTTACCCCTCCCCTCTTTGTAACTTAGCTTGTCATAATATTTCCAACAATTGGTATTAGAGAATTGTGGTTCATAGAGAAAAGTTTAACAAGTTTGATCAAAGATCAAAGGCCATGGAGATATTCAGACTTGACAAGGCTATCAAAAATGATAAGCTAGATTTAGAAATGGCTATTGCCCAACTCAAAAAAGCAAAGGAGAAACTCTCTCAATCCTTGAAAAGAAGAAAAGGTCTTGCAATTTAAATAAATGATCATCTCTAGATTGAAGAGAGAATTAAAGAACTCCATTCAAGTAGCCCAAATGAAACCAATGAAGCAATCAAGGAACTCCTAGAAAAGAATGGTTCACTGCAAGAAGTAAGAAAATTAAGAAGAGAACAAGAAATTTAGTTAGTAAGACTATGTGAAGTTATGGAAGAGAAAAAAAGAAGAAGAAGAAGAAATGGAAGGAAAAGAAAATGAGATTCAACATTTATCCCTTTAGCAAGATGACTTCATAAATTATTTCACCATTGCAAATGAAGAAATCTTGTACATCTAAGTTCAAAGAATGAAAGATTGTAGAATGATCTAGACTTTGAAAGGAAAAACAATGAAATAATGATGAAATCCCAAGCATACATGAATCAATTGAATCAGAAAAATATCTATAGACAAAAGGCAAAGGTAGGAATTGGATATACAGAAGAAGGCGAATCATCCAAGCAAGGAGCTCAAAGGAACCAAAAATGCACTCACAATCACTATGATGAGATAGGTCATACATCAAACAAATGTTAGAGCAATGGGAAGGAAAAGTTTAATGGAAAGTTATACAATTGCAATCGGCATGGTCTTAAGGCTAAAGAATGCAAAGAAAAACCAAAATTTGAAGGAAAATGTCACAAATGTAAGAAGCATGGGCACAAGTCATTGAAATGCAAAACCAAGATATTAAATCCAATAGAAAAATTGTGAAAGCTATATTTCGTTGAGACTACAACACCTAGTGAAGATGTCATTACTATGGAGAATTTGCATAGACTAGAATGAATTGTGTAAAGAATCATTTAAGGAAAAGAGATACTATTAAAAGATATTTCATTTTTACTAAAATTGGTCATCTTTCTAAGAACTACATGAATACTAAAAGAATTGAAGATGAAAAGAAGGTAAAGGCTGATAACATTAGAAAATAGGTAAGATAACAATGGGTTCCACAGTCTACCAAGAATACAAGTCTAAGAAATGATGATCAAGTCACTCAAGAATTGAGTGACTCCACCATCTCTACTTGATCTCTCAAATGAGTGCTAGAATAGTGATACTAAATGAGACATCAGATATCAATTCTAGTCAGTAGGGCAAAAGATCCAAACTAGCATTCAAGATGCAAAAGGTATCTATTGGTGTTTTGAAATGTTATGGATTTAAAATTACCTTGATGAGAACAAGACACATCTAGGGGCAGCTAACTCCCATCCTTAACATGTCATTTCGAACACCAGGCCAACTATAAGGCTAGACCCTTCTTCTACTTCAAGCCCTACAAAACCTAGGCAAGTGGATCTTAGATTCAATTAATATGGTACCAGTGCAAAACATATTCTTGAATCTAATAAGTAGATTTAACCCTTATATCTCCTAATACTTATGCAATAACACAAATATATAGTAACAAATTGCAATTCTATGATATTCACAAGTTGAGTGAAGGCATTCTATTATAGCTTATCAACATAAAAGGGAAATACAATCGATTAATGATGTTGATTATCAACATAACCCAAATATGCAACATTAAGAATAAATTGATATTATAACTGATCAGTGCCTTATCTATTGGGAAATTCCATGAATCTAATGCATGCATTTGTGATATTAATGATATATTTCATACATCAAGACATCAGATCTATCCTATCACTTTGTGAATCAGACAGTGGTATTCATTGAGACCTCATTCTCATGAAATATCCTTCTCAAATAACCAACAACCCTGTCAAACACATCAAACATTTTCTTGGCTCTTTGGTCCAATAGCGAAACATATCTGACATACAACCTTAGGGAATCAAATGGATTTTAGCTCTTTGTTCCTAGACCACATAAGACTACAAATTACTAAGATAGGAGATGAGAATTAGAATGAAACTAATGACATTATTGCTAATTTTTATTCATTTCTTTGAAACAATACATTTAAATGCATGAAATAAAAACATAAAAACACCTAATAGATCTAAAATTTCTATGTTATCTTCAGTACTACTATTCATATAAGATAATTATGCTGAAGAATGTTCTGTCACTGCAATGAGAACATATCAAAATACTGGAACCAATGGTCTCACAGTGCAAAAATTGGAACCCTTAATGGTATTATAGCAATGAAACTAGTTCTTCCCCCAAAAACTAGAACCTATATAATAATAAAGAAAGAGAATGATATAGGAAGAACTGAATTCCTAGATCTGATCTAAAGATGACATGTGTCCACTTGAAATTCCCTCTCCTAGCAGTGAAAAGAATCTCTCTAATCTCTCTCTACAACTATATTTCAAATCCTTAATTATTTTTCCTCCCAAAAGCATAAAGTGATTAAAAATTTTGATGGAAAAATAACTGCTTTTGATGGCAGATCCCAAATCAAGGCAAAGGAAAAAATTAGTTAAATGGCCTCTAGAATGCAAGAAAACCATTTAAAGTCAATTTTCTCCACATTCGGACTTCAACAAGCCTTTACATCTATCCTCTAACCAATTTTGATGCTCAATGGTGACAACTGCCCATTCTATTGAGAATGCCCCAGAATTTATAAATTTACTTATAGACTAAACTGATGAATAATTGTGCAAAAACTAACTCCATATTTGGAAAGTTCATTTCTTCTTAGTTCCAATAGTATATTGAAGTCCATATTTCAGATACAAATTGCCCCAATTATGCCCCTCTAAAAATCCAAGTTCCTATTCATGGATTTGCATAGCACTTTATTATTGGAAAAATTTAACTTCTTCTATAGTTTAAAACTATGTAATAATTCAAACTTAATTTAAAAGTTTGAGAGCATGTTCAACCAGAATATAAAAGTAATTAATTTTGTGAGTTTGATTTTCTTCGCTTTGTTTTCTAATTTGGGTCAAACTTGTTTGACTGAGGTGCCATGTGTTAGCATCTCATTGGTTCCTTGATTGCCACCGAACTACCATGTCATCACCTTGGATGCACCTACCATGTCACTAGTCCACCTCAACATGACACGTCAGTGCCACCTTGCCTTGATACTTCACCACTACTTGGCTAGTCACCACGTGACTATGTTAACCAATGTGCATATTTGCTTTGGTGATAGGATGATAGCTGTTAGATGCACCACATGTCACCATTTGGTTCTCTCTAAAATTTGATCACCACATCACTACACACTAACTATTATATTTGGTCCAACTCTTGCCACATGTCATTGTGTGACTAGCTCTCAGGTCCACATCACTATGCCAAGTCATCAGTTTGCTCATTGCATTTCACACTTTGCCAAAATTTTGCATTTTAGGGCAAGATTATTTAATTTTTTGGCAAGTCACCATGTTTCTTGTCAAAAAATCTTGTCATTTTTCAGTTGCGACATGGCGACCACCAGAAATCTCCACTTTTTTCACAACTTTCTCGGTGATGCAACTTTTCTAGAATTTTTTTTTACTTCAGTTAAAATATTTTCATCTAGGCACGAGCTGGCTATTTAAGGATTAGGTCCACTACAAGCCTATGGCTTAAAAAATCCCACATCCTTTAGACATTGTGCATATTGAGTGTATTTGAATATAAACACAATAAAACCCTCCAACACCCCCAATGTGGGATAAAAGGTAGTAGACTTTTCTACCCCAAGCACTTCAAAATGGAAACAAAATACTTTTGGATATGTCCATCAACAAAATAATGTACTTTGTATAGAGGGAAGAAGACAATTCCCTTGGTACTTAGCATACAATGTCTGCTCTTAGCTATAGAAGCTGGTTGGCTTTCCACATTTGGATGGTCTCTGTTTTTCATGGGATTTGCCTCCATCCACTTGTTGTGGGTGTGAAGGGTCTTATCCTTTATGCTACCACCCCAACATACTCTATAAAACAACATGGAGAACCCTTATTTTAATGTAGAAATCTTGTCTTACTATGGATGTTTCCTTTGATGACACCTACTTTAAACTATGGCCTCCTCCCTTTAGCATGGGTTAATGCTCTATTTTGTTATGAGCCATGCCTTTCTTATAAGCTACCCCTCTTTAAGCATGGTTTGGCTTTTTCTATTATGGGCTTCCTCAATTATGTAAAGCTACTCCCTTGCATTTTCCTTTGGATATGGACATTGTTTTCTTCCTAAGTAGTTGCTTACTCTTCTTTCTCATGCATGGACTCTGCTCTTTACACAGTCTACCTCTACTTTGATGTTCTTGTAAGCCATTCCTTGCAACATGGATGAAAAATTAACTTCAAATGTGGGCTGCCTTGACTTGCTCTACTAGTGCAGGCTACCTACACTATGTGGTTCTTCTTCTTATCATGGAGTGCTTGCTTTATTCTTTAGCATGGACTACTTTTAATGTGCCTACCATATACACCCTAGAAACTTCCTCTAAATGTCGATGCCTCTTATTCTTCATGTAATCTATGATATCATAAGTTTCATTGCCTTTACTAAGCCTTTAGATGCTAGTTTGGCATGTGTTCATATCAACATATCACAAGTAGTTTGTAGAATCTATCTATGACCCATCATTGCTTTATTAGTATAGTCATCATGAGGAACATCTCTTAATTTAGCTTTATAAGCTAATCTAATCCTATCACCCAAAAAAAGGGGTCTCAGCTCCCAATATCTAGTAGAAGTCAATTGGGAGAGTGATTACTTGACATCTCATTTGATTGCATCTCCATGAGAAACTATTATCCCTTGTCCTCCTCCTTGTAATGGGTGAGATAAAAAATGTAAAATATGATCTTGTTTTGATTTGGAGAGAGCTTGAGAAGAGAGTGTGATCCATGGCAAGTGATTTTTCCTTTTGTGTGGAGACCTCCTCCTTTACTCATGGATTTCCCAATTCACATGTCTCCTCTCCTATCACTATGGATTCAACAAGGAAAATGATGCCTCTTGCTAATTTTTAAAATTTCCTTACTTTTGCTTTGCTAATTTTCCAAGCTACAATTCTAATTTAATTTGCATGGCAACATTCAGAAAATGGAGTCATTAATTGAACAAACTTCTTCTATCATGGGTTAAAGATGATGCCACTGGATCATCATGGGCTAAGTGTATGGGATCAGTAGGTTTAGAAGCAGATGTACCATGGCTTGTAATTGAGCATTATGCATTATATATTTTTGAATTCACTACTAACTCTAAGGGAAATTCCTTTTCAAATTTCCTTTATACGTATTGTATATTGTGGAATTTACTTGTGGAAAATAATCTATTGGTGGATAGCTATATTGTTCCATAATAAGATGAGACCACACAAGTTGATGTACTGAAGGTCGATATTGAATGATTAATTAAAAATTCGTAATAATATCATGAAATTCAGAGAATGGATACCTTACATTGCCCCTTTTTATATAAGTTCTTTCCTCTTATTTAATTGTGCACAAATTTTCCCTTTTAAAACACCCCCTATTTACCTTGAAATTTGTCAATCCTAGCAAAAATAGTTGACATTGATTCTTTGTTCTACACACTTGAAAAGTGTGTAGACGGATTTGTCAAGACTTGAAAATTGGCACACTTGAAGTATTTTCTGAGGAAAAAAAAATGACATATTCCATTTGATCTCATCTATCATGGTTTCAAGATATGACAACATGAACAAGGGTACTAATCAATCTACATTTCTTGACACTAGTGAAAAGTTACAAGTTACATTTGGAATCGCATTCAAAAATTGATCAAACAGATTTGTCATAAGCTCAAAATTAAAACATAGCAAGTCTCTAACTCTAGAATGCAATGCAAAATAAATTTCATCATCTCGATCATCTGGGTTGAAGTTATAACAAGTCAAATAGGGCTTCCCAGAATTCAAAACAATTCACATCAGCATGACATCAATTAATGACCAACTTTGAGGGATTGAAAACCTAGTCAAATTGATTCAAAATGACTTGGAATCTGAAACATAGGCTCTTTGATATGGATGATAAACACTACCAAAGTGGTGAGTCATGAAAAGGTATTGGGTATGAGATATTCACATGCAAACAAGGCCTCCTGTCGTTATTTGACACTTAAGCAAAAATGCAGATTTGATAAATGCTCAAAATGGGACTCCACAGAATAGCTCAGAATGTGAATTTATCATCATGAAACACATAGAAACACTAAATGAAAGGTGATAGAGACATTAAACACCTCATAGGCTCCAAATGGATAGTCAAGTTCACATGCATCAAAAAGCATTTATAGGGCTTAATTTTCTCAATGGTACTCCAAATCGAGGCTTCAAGTTTGAGTCCCAACAAGATCACCAAGTAAAAAATGAAATTTATCACCAAGCAAGGTCAAGTTACTATCTTACCAAGCAAGGATGGGTTACAGATTCTACAAAGCAAGGTTTAGATTAATCAAGATGCATATGGTTACCAAGTTACAAAGACTTCATTGAGTGTTCAATAAAAGGAAGTGGATGACATTCTATCAATTTGATCTAACATTCATACCAATAATTTATGGTGAAATTTGATAAAAGAAATGAAATAAAAGTCATTTTTACTGTGAATTTTAAAGAACTATTGCATAGTGTGATCTTCAAGGCTATTCAAGTGATTTGAGCAAATTGTCACCAAAAGTTTTTTGAAATCTCTCAAAACCCTACCAAGTGAAGATGATATCCAGTAGTAGTAGGGAAAAGTGAGGTTCAAACATGTTGGCTCATGGTGTATAATGGAAGGCACTAGGCTTCAAGCTCACTCCTACAATCACTAAAACCCTAGACCTGAGTGGGGTACAGTCTCAAATCCCTTCCAAGGTACTATTAATTAATGACATTTATTCTCATTTCAAATATGCAATTCAAGAAATTGGTATGCTAGAAATAGACAAAACCATAGAAAGCTTATGTGTGAATGGAATTTTGTAACTCGAACATCAACATCTCAGGGCTATAGGATTAATCCATATTCCTCACATGCCCTATGAATTCCAAGTGAAATGGATTAGGTTTATTCTCAGTCAGATGCACAATAGATAGCTATGGTTGGAGCAACCAATTTTGATCACAAAGAAGATGATTCATAAGATTATTGGTCTCCCCATGTTGGAAAAAGCTAAGATGACCAAAACCCTAGGTTGGGTTGAACTAGAAAAGAAAACCCTGGCAGAGTGGGATGGAAGAGGTATGAAAGTAAGAAATGTAACTAATATGGAATTAAAGTTTGGCATCCATATCATTGCACACAATATCTATAGTTCATAGGTTGAATAGTGTGCCATGCAAGGCAATAAACTTGACATACAAGATAGTCAAGAACAACCTTTCCTTTGACCTTGCCAAGCTACTATTGAAACAATTCAACAAGAACATGGAGCAAATAAGAACATAAAAGAACAATCCATGTAAGCTTAGCTCTTTGTTGAGATGCTTATTCTTTTATGTTTAGAAATTCTTTCCTTCAAAAGGCACTACTATATGGAGAAAATATGTGCCTATACTCTATCAAATTAATGAGTACATTGTTGAGATGGGTGAAAATCATAATAGTATTATGGATAATTATTTTGATGCATTCAAGGAGAAAATGAATAATAGATTCTAAATCCCCAAGAAACTATTTGAGGATTACAAGGATGCTATATGTTTTATGGTAGATAGTGATAAAGTATACATTTAGGTAGTTAGGCCTAAAATTGCATGGGTGAAATCTCTTGGATATGAGGACAATATTGATGAAACAAAAGATATTATTGAGGCATTGATTAATGAACTAGTTGATCCTAATGAAGCCTATTTTGGTACATATGATAAAGACAAGGGTAGGATAGAAAGAGAGATCAAAATCCCTTAAGTGATAAATAAAAGCAAGAAGAAAATTTCCAAGTTGAAAACAAGTTCAACTCTTTTGTTAACCAAAGGAAAAGGTGATGATGAAGAAATACAGGATGAGGAAAAATCATAGAAGGAAGAGCCACTAAAGAAAATGGGAAACATAATCATCACCAAGCCTACTAAGCCATCCACTATAGTGTTCATAAGGAGATCCTCCAGGAAGAAATCAAATGAGGAAGTAGAAGACATAATATTTAGGAATCCTCCACCTATCTTCTGGGATGGATTGAAGGATTTGTAGTCAAGGGCTTGCATAACCAACTTCAAGGCATTGAAATATGAGATCAAGACTAAAGTAGAATACAAGCATACTAAAATTTTGGTGATGGATAAAATGGGTAAGTGGAAATACTCACCCGATCAGCTAACACTTTGAATTCCTTGTGTTTTGATGGATAAGATTGAGCCAAGACGGGAATTTGCAAATAAAACTGCTAAAGATATATATGAGAAAACTTTGAGGTAACTTAGGCCAACTCTAACTGATAAGGAGGTGAAGGAATCCATGAATAAGAATGAAGAAAAAATAACCTTAAAATTTAATACTTTCCTTGTATTGATGAGAAACATAGAGCATTTTGTGAAGAATGCAACAAATACATGGAAGAATATATATCTTCTTCATAAACTAGGTGATTTTTCAATCAGCATAAGTGACAAAGATGATGGTGATGATGATAAAGAAGAAAAAGATGAAGAGGAAAATGATGAAGAGACAACACATTTTGATAACATTGATAATGAAGAAGAATGGCAGAAAGAGGCTACCAAGGAAGAAGCTTGGGATATAGAGGAAACTAACCTAGTTAAGATTGTTGTAGTAGTTATAGCCTCACTTCCTCATTCTCCAAGAAAAGTATTGACAACATCAAGCATAGAGAAAACTTCTATAGGATTGGTTGTATCCAAAACTTTGATAACAACCAACCAATCAATCTTTGCACCAATATTGCTCAACACATCATTGACTAAAGTATCAACTACTTCATTTACTGAGCTACAAAATCTTCCATCTTCAATAACTTTGGGTACATCAATTTTGGCTTTAATAGGTACTTCTACTAGTATCTCTACAATAAGTGCAATATCAATTTTTGTAGCAAGCTCCACTATTGCTACTATTGTTTTCATTCCAAGTACAAAAGTAATAAGTGCAAGAAAATTTAAGACCAAGCCTCAATTGAGCACAAAATTTTTAGGAAAGGGAAAATAAAAGGAGGAGGATGTTGATCTTGATGAGGAAATTGTGATTCCAAATTGGGATATTTCAAAACTCACTCTTGATCACATAAAAACATTTGGAGAATTACTCCAAAAGAAAGCCAAGTGGCAGAGACTAAGAGAAGAAAGAGATAAAGAATTTAAAATCATTGGGGATGCCAAGAATATTTTGGTAGAGGCTATAGACATAGAGATTGATTCTTCTTAGCTAGTTTTGTTTCAATTTGTAGAAGAAGTTGAGAAGCATAATGAGGATATAGATAGACAAGATAAATTACTACTAAAGACAAAGAAAAAGTTTCAAAAATAAAGTATTAGAGCACATTGCTCAACAAATTTCCATTTACCAAGTAGAGTTATCTATTATTTTGGGATCTCTGGAAACTTCTTGTACAAATGTAACTTTACTTTTGGGTAAATTATGTGACATTTCAAAATTTACTATAGAAATAAAGGATAAATTGTCCAAGATTGATTAAGATCTCAAAGCAAGTGCTTAGCAATTATAGCTTGACCCAAGTGTAAGCTTTGTACATTTCAAGAAGATTAGATTTTTGATAGATATGCAGGCTAAGTTGCTTAAAGAAGAAGCAATAATCAGGTCTACATTGGTAGATATTTAAAATATGATACTCCCCAACTAGTTCCTCATCTAAGAATGCTAGAGTTAATCACAAAAAAGGTGATGTTGGGTTGTCTCCATCTTCTATTGGAAGGCCTTCCAATCTGCACAAAACAATAGCTGAGGCTAACAGGAGCATTATTGATGGTAGTCAAAGAACCATCCTTGAATCAAAACATTTTCTTAAATTATGAAGATAATTTCTTGGAATATTCAAGGCCTCAATAACCCTCATAAAGATAACATTCTAAAAAATATGATTAGGGATAATAGGCTGGACATTTTTGTTATTCAAGAAACTAAGATGTTGAAGGATAAAGTGGAATGCATTTCTATTATTAAGGGAGGAAATATTATTGGTAGTGATTCTAATGGAGTGTTAGGTGGTATGGAAATTTTTTGGTCTAGCAAATGGATTCAGGGGGATCTCAATTCTCAAAGTATAAATATGATGAATACTCATTTTTTAAATTCTAAATATAATTTTAGTTGGGTCCCTACAAATGTTTATGCTCCCAATTCCAAATGGGGAAGGAAGGTTTTGTGGGAAGATATTTCTAATTAGAGAAAGCTTTTTGCTGAATATAATTGGTTGATTATAGGGGATTTCAATACCCCTTTAAAGTAGTCTAAAAAATGGGGAGGTAATTAGACCAATCTAGACAATAGATTAGATCTTTTGAACTTTATTGATCTTCATCTTCTCCATGACCTTGATTTACATGGGATTGAGTACACATGTATGAATAGAAGAGCTAGTAAGGATCTTATTCAAGTCAATTTGGATCATGCCCTTATCAGTAATGATTGGTTTCTAAATTATAAGTGTGCACTTAATGCTCAAGTTTGTGTGGGATCTGATTAGTATCCTATTTTCTTTGCTGCTAAGAAAGTTAATTTTCAAAAAAAATTCCTTTTAGATTTGAAAAAATGTGGACTCTTCATCCTAATTTGGAGAGCCTCAATAAGGAGTGGTGGGGTATCAAAGTTGAGGGTACAACTATGTTTAGAGTAGCTGCCAAACTGAAAAATATCAAGAGGAATATTAAGATATGGAATAAAAATACATTTGGCAACATTTTTTAGAAAAAAAAGAAGATTGTGGAGGAGCTTAAAGATATTCAAGATAGGATTCAGGCTGATGGTTATGAGGTGGTCTGTAGGGAAGAGGAAAGTAGAAAACTAGTTGAATTTCATGATATTATTACCAAGGAGGAGATTTTTTGGAGACAACGTTCCCAAAAGGTCTTTTTGAAGGAAGGTGATCAGAACACTAAGTTCTTTCATCTTACTACCTTAAAGCATAGGATGGCTAACAAGATCTCCAAACTCAATATGGATGAAGGTTTGACTAATAATGAAGAGATTTTCAAAAGGGAGGCTATGGAGTTCTTTGATACATTGCTACAATGTGACCCTGATTTGATCTTAGAAAAGAAAAATATGTTTCTAGAATGCATTCCTTCCTATATCTAAGAGGCCCAAAAATTATCCCTTACTTCCATCCCTTCTTCGAATGAGATTTCTAAGTCTTCTTTCTCCTTTGAGGGTGATAAAGCCCCTGGTCTGGATGGGTTTCTTCTTTTGTTCTTTCATAAATATTGGCATGTCATTGGGACTAATGTTTGTAATGGTGTGAAGGAATTTTTTGACACTAGAAATATCCTAAGATAATTAAATGGGATCTTTATTAGCCTTATTCCTAAGAATTTAGGTGCTAAAGCTTGGATTAGTTTAGGCCTATTAGTATGTGTAATTCTTTTTATAAGATTATTTTCAAAGTTCTTACTCTTCTTATGGCCATCATCCCTAGGTAGCAAAATGGGTCTTTCTCTTCTTCTAGCCATCATCTCTAGGTAGCAAAATGGGTTTGTGCCAGGTAGATAGATTTTGGACTCCATTATCTCAGTTCATGAAAATATACATTCTCTTATGGTGTCTAAGAAGGAAGGGTTTCTTCTTAAGTTGGATCTCCCTAAAGCCTATGAAAAAGTGGACTGGAATTTCATTCACATGTGCTTGGAAGTGTTTGGTTTTAATTACAGATTCAGGGACCTTATCTTCATGTTAGTTTCCTTGGCTTCTTTCTTGGTGCTTGTAAATGGATCCCCTACTTCTTTCTTTAAGGCTTCTAGGGGCCTTAGACAGGGGGATCTGATCTCTCATATTCTTTTTGTTATCTTGGCTGAATTCTTAGGGAGATTTGTGAATAATATGGTAGTGAAAGGGGACTTTGTTCGCCTCAACCTTTTTTACTTTTCTCTTGTGTGTTCAGACCAAAAATTTGTTGATGATTCTATTGTTTTGGGGGAGTCTTCAATGAGAAATGATAGGAACATAAAGAAGGTGTTGACTAATTATGGTATGGCTATTGGTCAAACTATAAACTAAAATAAAAGTGTGATTTACTTTATCAATGTCAGAGAGGCAAGACAATTAAAGATTAAAAGGATTATTGGTTGTGAAAGAAGATTCTTTCTAGGAACCTATTTGGTTTTATCTCCTCCTAATAGCTTTTGGAATTCATTGATTGATAAAATTCACTTGAAACTTGTTGGTTAGAAGGGTTCTCTTCTCAGTCAAGCTAGGAAGGTTATTGTTTTGAAATCTATCCTTCAAAGTGTCCCACTTTATGCTTTGAGTGTTTTTAAAATTCTGAGAAAGTTTTCCCTTGCTATTGAGAAAATTTAGAAGAATTTCTTGTGGATTGGTATGGAGACTAAAAATAGACTTCCTCTTATTGCTTGGGAGTATGTGTACATGCCTAGGGGTAAGGGAGGGCTTGACTTGCATAGGATTTCAGCTATGAATGAACTTTTACTAGCTAAATTAATTTGAAGATGGCACAAGGAAGAGGGGGAATGGAGGAATATTTGGGCTAATAAATATAATAGGGACCACTTTGATTTTCAACACCTTCTTCTAATGTTGACCAAGGAGGTTCTTTGATATGGAAAAATGCTCAAAAATATAAACATATTTTAAGGAGAGGGGTTAAATGGAAGGTGGGTAATGGAAGGAAAGTTCTTTTTTGGGAAGACATTTGGATCTTGGATTACCCTCTTTGTGATGATCAAAAGTGGAATGGGTATATGGAGTAGTGTAAGAATTAGTATGGATCCTTTGTGAGTGATTATTGGAAGGATGATTTGTGGGTGAATCTTCTAAGGGTGGATCATAATTTGGCTAAGCTTTCTATGTGCCTAAATTCTTGCTTTCTTAACTATGATGAGGATGTTCTAATCTAGAAATCTGATCCCAGTGGTATGTTCTCTATTGCCTCTACGTTTGCTAACTCTTTTGATGACCATGATGAACCTTATTGGGCTAGGAATTGGGTGAAAGGTTTGACTCCCAAAGTTAATATCTTCTTTTTGATTCTTTTGCAAAATAAAATATTAACTCTTGACAATCTTAAGAAGAGAGGCTTCATTATTGTTAATCAATGTGTTCTTTGCAGAGAATAAAGGATCCTAATCCTAGGGATAATGGTAGGTGGGATTGTCCTCTGCTAAATTGGTTTAAGATTAATTTTGATGGGGCCTTGAAAGGGAACCCAGTCAATGTAGGATGCAGAGTTGTTATTAGAAATTCTAATGTTGATTTTATTGGTGGTATGGATAAACCTTTAGGGAATCAAACTAATCACATTGCTAAAGCTTCTACTACTCTTCATGGTCTTATTTATGCCAAAGGTATGAATTTTTAGAATATTTGGATAGAAGGTGACTCCCTTAATATCATTAATTGTTTAAATAAAATTAATCCACCTTTGTGGACTATTAGTAATATTATTTCCAAGGCATTTAACATTATTAATTCATTCCAAAACTACTTTATAACTCATAACTATAGAGAAGCTAATGGCTTAGCTGACTGAGCTTCAAATGTGGCATGTTTAAATGATCACATTATCATTTGGGAGTCATATAATACTCCACCTCCAGGTGACTACAATCATGTCAATAATGATAAATGGAGATCTCAGTAAAAAGCCTTTAATTATGATGCTATCAACAAATTATGAGAATGAATCATTTGGTGTGGGGTGGGTTATAATTTTGAGAAAGGTGGGTAGCTCACATGGATTCTGGCTTTTTATTTCCTTCCTCTTTTCGATAGTGGTGTGCATAGAGAATTTTAGGGTTTATAGAGAAAAAATACCAATGTTCTTGGCTTTGCAAGGATGGGGGGGGGGGGAAGGAAAAGGGTGGAGCCACCTAGTTATGTGGAGTGGAAGAATAAATTAGAGGTGTGGGACATTCTAAGGTGTGACAACTTCACTATTTACATGGATAGGCTCAGAGGAAATAACCCTGCAATTACACACTAGTTTGTTAAATCATGGAAGGATGGCTCTATGATGGTTGGGAACTAGCACATGGAGGTCACTGAAGAGGTCATTGCAGAGGCAAAAAGGTTAGATATGGATGGGATTAATTTTTATAGGGAAAGAAAGCTCTCGAATAAGGCCATTGATGACTATGTGGGGATAGAATAGGAGAGGAATCGACTGATTAAATTAGATAACTCATATTATAACTTGGCCTCTATTTCTTGACCTTGGAATTTTCTTCTCTTTGTGATTATGGAATATTTGACTCTGGATGGGAGATTCACAAAATTGTATGGTTATCACTTTATGTTGGCAAATCATTTTTGACATGATATTAAGGTCAATTTTGCTTTTTATCTCATGCAGTTTCTAAGTGTTTCTACATAGGCCATTCAAAATGACCCAAATGGAGAGCATGTCTACCATGTGGGTCTCATAGTTTTGATCATGAATTTTTTAAAATCCAAAAAAGTTATTAACCTAAGACTTTGTAAGGGGCCGATTAGGATACAAAAGGGAGCATTGAGGAAAAGGGCTATGATTTTGAGATGCAAGAAAAATCTGAAGGGGGTATGGTTAGTTCAAAAAAGGGTTCGGGTGGAAGTTCAAAAAGGAAGAAAAAGACTATTGAGGATGTTGATTCTGATCATGATCGAGAAAGTGATTTTGTGGAGGAAATATACAAAGACTATTACAAAAAGAAGAGTGGCGGTAAAGGAAAAGGAAAAGGTTGTCAAGATGAGTAGACCTCTGATCCTTCTAATGATGAGCCTCTAGCTCAACAAATGGAGAGGAAAAGAAAATCCTTAAGGTGACAAGAGGTTAGTAAAACAAAGAAGAATGGGGATCTAGACAATCAGGATGATTGAGAACAAGGGCATATGTTAGACTTGGGTGATAAAGCTAAAGGTGGGAGAGGGTCTTTCAATGGTTTATTCAGCAACCCAGGTTCTATTCTAAAGGAGATTGGTATCTTCAAGTAGCAAATGCAGCTGCTAGGTAAGGAAATGGAAAAATTAAGCAAAACTTCCAGAGTGGAGCGGACTCTAGGCCAACATATTGACAAGCTTTCAGAAGTTATAGGGAATGCTAAAGAAGTGAAAAATCTCATGCATAAGGTCCCAATGATCAAAGCTAAACAAAGGATCATGGATAAGGACATTAGTAGCATTTAGGGGAAGGTGTCCAAGCTAGATAATAGGATAGGTAACATGGAGAAATTGGTCAAAAAACTGGTCAATAATGTGAGTATTCTCTTGAAAAGGAATGAGCCTGATAAGGGTCAAGATTCCCATCCAATGGCTGACTCATAGGTACCAAGTAAACATATCCACACTCACTCTAAGAAGAATGTGACGAGATTAGTAAGAAGGATGAGGTGAAATCTACTATTAAAAATATGCAAACTCTTATGGATTAGGCTGTTGACCTAATAAATACTTCTTAGCTGGTCGGTTGTTGTCCCTTTGCTGTACTTTTTCTATTTTTTTCTAGCTCTATGTTTTGTGACCTCTTGGATTTTGTTTTTGGAGTTTTTTTTCATGTTGTTGTTGGATACTTTTCATTGTTGCTCTATTATTTTGTTTATCTCTATACTTCTATTGTTGTAAAGGTTTTGGGTCCTTTAAAAACCTATTTTTACTTAATCAAAAACATGGATGCACTGTAGAAGCATATTATTTTATCAAAAACTCTCATCCATGATAAGAATTTCTCTATTGTAGACCATATGATTGAACTTTCAAAAAAATTGTAGGTGGCATTGCACACATGCAAAATCTTGCAAGAGAACTGGGACAAGACTTTGGCAATCATATTGAAGGTTCATTCAGAGTTCTTCTCTCATTTTCACATTTTTATGTTAATACTTATAGCATAATTCTTTGGCATTAATGTCAAAAAGGGAGAGAATATATTGGAGAAGTTATAAGGAGATAAAAAGGAGAAGATATAAGATGATATAAAGAGGAGAAAGATGTAAAAAATGATAGGTGGAGAAAATTGTAAGAAAGTGTAAATAAATATTATGTGTATAGTATACAATATAGCATTACCATGTACAAGAATATATCTTAAAAAAATAATTTTGAAAAATCTCAAAAATAGTATACTCTACCAAGTTGGAGATATAAGGTGATGGATCATTCAGTTTTGATTGATAAGTGTTTTGTCACTAGTGCCAAAGGGGGAGATCGTTGACATTCTAGTCATGTTTGTTATTAGTGACATACACTTATTTAGATTGTGAGTTCATACCAATATTATTCTATAGTTAGCAGTGTTAACCAAGCATTTCAATTGTTACCAAGTTCTACAGTTTGCTACCAACTCCGTTAGACTAGTTCCAGTGTATGTTGAGTAGATACAACTATTGTGAAGATCAAGAATGTAAATCAAGCATCTTAGTATATGTCAAATTTACTAGTGCAAACCAAGTTGTTTAGTGCTTACCAAGTTTGAAAGTTGATGTGATGCGAGTCCAGTATTGACCAAGCTACTTAGTGTTAACCAAGAGATTTAGTCTATACCAAGCTTGAGGTGATAGTGGTTTTCAAGCTATGTAGTGGTAACCAAGTGATTTAGTTTATATGATGAGTTTTACAATATTCACTGAGTCACCAGTGTAGACTGAGTTCAAGACTACTTGGAAGTGATTAGTATGGATCGAGCTTCTATGTATACCAAGTACATGATGATGCAAAGTAGTGATAGTGGATGCCAAGTATCAGAACCTCATTGAGTCAATCTTCAAAGCCTGATTTTCTATACTTTAGTCGACTTTGTAATATTTTGTGTAAACTTGTATTGTGGTCAAATTTGTAATTATGTAATTGGATTGATATATATGTAATGTATTGTATCACATCCAATATATGTATGTAATCAAAGAGAAAGTAATGTAATCATAAGAAAAGAGCTGAAATACAAATTACAAAGGCTACAATAGTATGAGGAGTAGCAAATATTCATCTATCATAGCAAGGTGATTTGTACACTTAGATGAATCTCATTTAGCAAATCAAATTGTAGATTAGATATTAGCTATTGCTTCATTCTAACAGGTGGATTAGTCAAATCCCTTAACAAGGTAGACTTAATAGTCTCATGTAAATCTCTTTACTGAGAACATACTTCATTGTATGTTTATAAAGCCTTCCACAAGGTAGAGCTAGTAGTCCTTATTGCTCCTAATAGGGCTAATCATTAGAAGTGAACAATGTAAGCCTTAACCAAGCAACTTTATACTATAGTACTAAAGCTTGTGGGTATCATCCCCACACTAGTTTTAATTTTTATTTGGAAGGTTTTTGGGTCACCAAATCTATGTGTCAAAGTTTTATGTATGCTTTAATATTTTTATTTTCTCATGCATGAAGTTAAATCTGAATTCATACAAAGGATTAATTGCTAATTGTGATGAAAGTTTTAGAAGTTACTGATTCACTGCTCCCCTCTTAGTAACTTAGCTTGTCATAATATTTCCAACATAAAAATCTTGTGTATACTTCTATGATGACATGATTGATGATGTTGTTGTGAATCACATTGTAAATCAACAACAACAATTCTCAATTTGTGTCGAGTCATAAACTGTGAATGCCAAGTTATATTCAAGAACTAAGTTGCAATCAAGAGTTGAGTTGCACTTGAGATACATTCTGATAATGAGATCAATACGCATGAAATAAATGATGATCTACTTGATAGAGAAGCACACAATGATTCAGAAGTTGAAAGAACTATTGAAGGAAATAAAGAAAAACCAAGATTATCAAAATATGTCAAGAGACATCACCCCGCTACATATTATTGGAGATAAAGAGGCTATACATATGACAAGAAACAAATTAAGAAATTATTCATGTTTTCTAAGCATGCATGAACCTAAATCAGTCAAGGATGCATTAGAAAATGATGAATAGAGTCAAACCATGAGAGAAGAGATTGATTAGATAGAGAAGAAAAAAACTTGGTCACTTGTACCTAGACCAAAGGAAGGGAATGTTATTAGTACCAAGTAGGTGTTTAGGATAAAGTTAGATGAAAATGGTGAAGTAAAAATAAACAAGGCAAAGCTAGTTTGAAAAGGATATGCTCAAGAAGAAGAAATAAGAGTGGAATGAGTAAGAACTTTGCTTGCTCACTCTACATACAAAGATTTCAAAGTTTATCAAATGCATGTAAATTCTACATTTCTAAATGGTATATTAGAGGAGGAAGTTTACATTGAACAACCTAAAGGATTTGTTGATGCTAACAACAAGAACATGGTATGTATATTGCACAATGATTTTTATGGATTAATGAAAGCACCTAGAGCATGTTATGAAAGAATTCATACTTATCTTGTGAAGATTGGATTTGAGAGAACTAATAATAACAACAATCTATACTTAAAGACTAAAGGTGGTAAAGGTATTTTATTAGCTAAAATTTTTGTTGGTGATAGATATTTTGAGGAAAACAAGTACTTCGTAAGAAATTTTTGAAGAAATGAATGAAGAATTTGAGATGTCCATGTTTGGGGAAATTAAATTCTTTGTTGTCTTGCGAGTGTATCAAATACAATGTGGTATTTACATCATATAGTCTAAGTATGTGAAGGAAATATTGAATACTTTTGGATTAGAAGACTCAAAGCATATTAGTACACCTATGGCGGCAGGACATAAGCTATCCAAGAATGATGATTCTACTAAGGTGAACCAAGCCTTGTATAGGTCTATAATTAGAAAATTCCAATATGTAATTCATAACAGACCTAATATTGTGTTGGTACTTGGGATTGTTGCAAGAGTTTTCACAAAACCTAAGGAGAATCATTTGATGGTTGTAAAGAGAATAATGAAATATCTAAAATGAACAAAGGTTTTTGGTCTATACCACAAGAAAAATGAGAAATTTGAATTGAGATCCTATACAAATGTTGATTGGGATGGAAATGTTGATGATAGGAAAAGCACAATTGGTGGAGCATTTTTCTTAGGAAAGAGACTAGTTACTTGGACTAGTAAGGAGCAAAATTGTATATCTCAATCTACAATTGAAGTTAAATACATTACTAGTACAATAAATTGTACAAACATTGTATGGATTAAACAACTAGTCAAAGGAATAAAGGAAGAGATCACAAAACTTATTATATTTTACTATGATAACATAGGTAAAATTAATATATCCAAGCACCTTGTGATACAAACAAAGTCAAAACATATAGCAATCAAGTATCATTTCTTGAGATATCTAGTTCAAGAAAAAGAAGTGAAGATTGAATATGTGAATACAAAAGAACAAATTGATGATATATTCACAAAATCTTTACCTAGGGGTGATAACCCTATCCAAATTTATTTATGAAGGTATAAGATGTGCCTTACATTATATGAAATAAAAGACTTATGGTATACATTGATGTAGTGGACTTTAATTTAGGAGTTTCCTAAAGTAATTAAGAGCTGGAATAGATAATCAATCACAAATTAGGTGGCAAAGGGATAACCTTATCATTATTAAACATCTACATATATGAGATGACAAGTCTTTGGCATTTTTGTTAAAGAGGGAGAATGAAGTAAAAAAGGAGGATCTACAAGGAGAATGAAGAGAGATAAATGAAGTACTAACAACTTAGAGAACAAAACTTCTCAAAGGAAGAAAAAAACGGAGAAATATTATAAGAGGGAGTAATAAAATGAAAGGATGAGACAGATACCTAAATATCAAATATCTATAGTGATCAAAAAAAGTTAGAGGGAGAAGCACTGCAAGATGACAATTGAAGATAGTTAAGAGGCAGAATTGATAAGAAGAAGAATTGATTTTTGTTGATCAAAATAGAGTTTTGTAACCTATACAAAAGATTGAAGTTTCTAATAAACGGAGAGAATTCAATACAAGGAATTAATTTATTTTTGGTATTGTTATTGGTAATGATTTTCCATCAATGCCAAAGAGGGAGATTGTTGATCAAAGATTGATACAAGTATGAGAATGTGTTTCAATCATTTTTTTGTCATTGATGTCAAACATGTTATTTCCTAGAAAGAAAATTGCTTAGATGATTAGAATACTATCATTTGTTTGATTGATAAAGAGGGTTTGATCAAATGAGGTAAGAAGCATAGCTAGAGGAAAGGTTGAGTTATGATATGTAAAAGAAGTATAAAGATTAGTTGAGACAGTAATGATATAGTGGATTGATTATCTACTTAATGTTGCAAAGCATGGATACACTAATTAAGTCTAGAAGAATAAGTAAAATGAATTGAGTCTACTAAGCTTAACAATTTGCATAGTAGGTGTTGGCATTTGAAAACTACTAAACAAAAAAATGTTCAATACCAGAATGATAACACTCATATAACCTAAGGATCAGCTAATTTCTATTATTAGCTACATGAGTAAACCATTTGGACCCAACTTCAACAAACCCAAGGCGGGTATACCTAGGGATGATTCTAATGGAAATTGTTGTGTAGAGATCTTTTTAGTTTCATTCTGATTCTCATCTATCACCCACTAACATATGAGCAGTTTACTTCCCTTCTTTTAATGTTCTCAATCTTGTATGCATCCCTTATCAGTAGATCTGGTTGTCTTTCTCCTTGAATTTACAAATATTCCTGAAAAATAGTAGCTACCTAAGACTCAGAGAATAGATATAAATGAGCATTAACCAGCATTTACAACTTTAATTGAATGAAAAATGATTTTAATTTTATAATTGGTTTGATATGCAGCAACAAAACTCATCCTTGTTCACCTCTGACTTATGAGACCAGTGCCTTGTCCATTGGGCATAAAAATGACTATTGGTAGGAGATCTAATTAAAATAACTTGTAAATGAATTAATCAATTGTAATCACCCATTCCCATTCTTATGAAGTATCCTATTCATAGATTCATAAACCCTACTGATTTACTGAAGCATTTCTATAATTCGTTGAATTAAAAGAAATAATAAAATTAGTATACAACCCATCTAGATTGCATTCAGTCAATTTAAACCTTATTTAAATGACTTCAAAGTAGATAAACACATAAAATGGAGATAGGAATTGATGACACAGATATTGCAAATACCCTTTTGTATTTATCCTTTTATATGACTAATAAAATGACCAATAGGAATCAATTGAAAAGCCCAAAATATATTGTTTTTTCTGTCATTTCAATATCTATCAAAGAGTACAATTGGAAACTAACTCAAAACACCTGCATACCATTGGACTGACTGAATGTACTTTCCTTGATAAACACAAAAATTCTACTAGTTTTGAACCCTCACATTGCCTTGAAAACTCACTTATATAAGCATGAGTTGCAACAAGCAAAGGGAAAATGTGATTGACAGGTGACCTTTTACAATCAATGAATACACTAAACCTTTACAAAAGTATCTAGACACCTTAACTCAAAAAGAAGCAATAAAAACAAATTTTAGATGACAGTTGGAGCATGAAATCTTTAACTTTGTCTTTTTCTCTAACTGTTCCCTATTGGTAATGCTTTGATTTCTGCGATTGCTTCCCAGACAAATATTTCTCTTTTGGTGGGCCATTCACATTCCTTGATTATTGCTAATTTACTAAAAGTTTTCTTCCACCTGGCATCAATGATCACTTTCCCTTCTATGATAAACCTATTCATTTCAGTTTCAACTTTGAATAGGGTATCAATTAGTTCATTGAAAGCACACTCATCAACATCAATCAAGAAAATAGATGCCACCTGTGGCAAGTCTATAATATGATCAGAAGAATTAGACCACTCATTGAAATCTTTTAACTTGTCATTAGGATTAATAACAGAAAGAATTAAAGAATAAAAATCATGTGTCAACACTTTCATCTTTCCTTGAATTATTGCCAGCTTCCCTATGAAGCTTTGCAGTAAGTCTCTCACTTTATCCATACCTTCCTTCACAATAATAACTTTATCTAGGAGATCTAGCTTCTTAGCTAACAAGGGTATCAACCTATCAAAGAATTGCATATATGCCCCCCCATTGTTGAAAAATTGGCTCAAGCCATCCAATTGCATGCTTGCATACCTATTATGCAGATTGTAGATTGATGAATGCATTATAAGCATCTTGAGATATTCTTTTCAGAATGCTTATTCTATGATTTAATACATTTATCAAGGCATTTTTCTTGGGGGCACTATTAGATTGGGAAGCTTCCATTTCCACACTAATCATAGGTAGTGGCACTATTACCCCTATAGGTATTTCTTTTGTTTGGGCCTCTGCTTCTACACTGTGCCTTCTTTCTTCCTCTTGCCTTGGTGCATGTTCTACCTCTACTGTTGTCTTGAGTTGTTCCTTGAGGGATATTATTTTTGTTTCCAGACTTTCAATTTTCTCCTCCAACTCTTCTATTCTCTGCTTCTGTACATGGCTCATTTTGAGCTCTTCTTCATACATTCTTCTAATTTCAAGCCATTCATTGCACATTGCAGCTAGCTTATCCTCAATTTCATCAACCTTTTCCTCATTCATGAGGGCAAAGTGTTTGACCAAACTAGAAATCTCTTTTCCAGTAGTGCTCTCCAATGTCCATAATCATATTGCCCTACGCAATTTCCTCTACATCTATCATCTTAGGCTTCTTAGTGTTAGGGGTTACACTCCATACTACTAGGGTTTTTGTGTCTATATTAAAACCTAATCCTCTTTTAAAACCTTCACTTCTAGTGGCTTCATAACTGATGGCCTTGTCTTGTCTTCTCATTTGATCCAGAACAAAGGCCTTCTCAATATCCCAATGTGGTATTAGAATCATACCACTCCTATGTACCAACTCCTTGGCTTCTGCAGTAGTCATTGTTTCACTCTCAGGATCATAAGCCAATAGTTTTTCAACTAATTCCTTATTCTTCTCTGGATCCTCTTCTGGCATGAGACTCAATGTGAGCTCATTTTGTTTAATTTTATAAAGAAAACTTTTAAACTCTGATGATTTAATGAAATCATCATCCTCCATGAACTTTTCAGATTGAATGAGCCTGTCATACAATCTTGGTGCTACAACTTGAAGATCAGTAGAGGCCTTCCCTGCTTCTATAGCCCTTTGGCATAAATAATTTTGCCTAATATTAGTAAAATACTCACTATTCCCTCAAATTACTTGTAGGGCTATGCTTACCACCTTTTTAGGGATGTGAATTTTCTTTTATCTATTAGTTCCTTGCGGCACCCAAGTTGAGGTTGATGGTTGCTCCTCTTCTAACTAAATCTCCAATTGTCTATCTGGCTTAGGGCATTCTCTATTTACAATGGCTTCCTCTTCCTCTAGCTCATGAGGCATTTGTGACATAATGTGGTCAAAATTATCCACCATTCTTCTCAAGTTATTAGGATATGGAACCTTTGTATAAAAACCCTTAAAATCAGGGTTGGTCCTCTTCAAAACCTCCACTACTCTCCTTGTTTCCTCATATTTCCTTAGTAACTCATCTACCTCCCCTATTGCTACTATGTTGGCAATTAGGTCCTCTACAGGGATTGGCTTTCTTGGAGGTAGAATGTAACCCCTAATGGCCTTGACCTCATTGGTAATGTAATTGTCAGGGTCATACATCCTATAAGGTCCAGTAGCAAATTTGTACTGGCCTAAATACTCACTTAATTCCTCAAATGCATTCTTGCCTATTTCAAAATCTCCTACTTTAAAGGTACTACAGACAAAAGTAGGCTTATGCAAAGAGGGAGGGATCATTTCTTTATTCATCAATAAAAATTGCCAAAAAAATTCAATAATAGCCAATCTAGGGGGTAAATATTTAGGCAGAAGATGAGGAGGTTGTGGGCATGCAAACACTTTGATTAAAGTACACTCCTTAAACAAAAAGATACTCCCTCATTTATGATCTAATTTGGGTTTTCCATCTAAGAATGAGGGCCTAAGCAGAGTCTTCAAACCATTGGGTGCCCTAAAGAAAGTATGATCTAATTGCCTCATGATATCAGAACTAAACAAATTAAAAAACACAAGGGAATTTGAATAATAGAAATCTTTATGCCAAATACGAGTCCAGAGTTGTATAGGTAACTCACCAAATTCATCAAAATTTTGATCAATGAAGTCCCCACTTATGTATCCAATGTTGTTATATAGGATAAGGTGCATCAGTAATGAATAATGGTGGATCTTGAAGTCTTTCAACTCTCCCTTCTTTGCATCACAAATCTGCATGTGTATACTATCAATGATGAAAGCCACATAATCATACTACTTATGGTGGAAAGGGTCCTGTATATCACATGCCATCAGAAAAAGAGAACCATATACATGATCTTCTGCACCAACACTTTGTGCAACCCATACACTATGTTTTTGGAATAATTCTTGAACCTACTCAAAGGTAGAAAGTCTCCCACCTTTTTTGGAAGTAGTCTTGCCTTTTCTACCCTATAAGGAATATGTGGCAGCATAACATTGTTCACAAAATAGGTTTTATTCCTATCAAACTTTCCCTGCAAATCTGCAATGTCGATAGGTACATCCATCTATCCCATTAATCCAAAGGCTTCAACAAAAGAAGTTCTGTCCAATGTGCATAATACACTCCCATTATGCCTATGGAATGTTCTGGTTACTAGATAGTAGGAATTCATTAGGGCCTTCAACAAATCATCATCAATGAATACTTTTGGAAATATCAATTTGGCCATGTTTATGTTCCATGGGTTACACACTGGCACAATTTCATAACCAGTCACTCTAGGGTATTCAACATCTCAAACAAAAACATATGGGTCTCAAAAAATATGATCATTTGCAAAAATAGGATTTGATGACCTTGGAAGGAGTTTTAGCCAATCTTCTACACGCTTGTTTGGTTTCCTGACCCTTGTCTTCTTTTCTATCTTAGCAGGAGATTTTTTCCTTTTTCCTTCTGGTGTGACCTCTACAACATCATCACCCTCGTCTTCAACTTCGACTTCTTCTACATGTATCTCTTCAACTTCTTTGTCAGCCATGTTCTTCAAACTATATTTTGAATTCTTTCACAATAGCACAGAACACACAAAGCTCTATAACTTTCAAATTTCAGAATGGAACATAAAAAAAGCTTCTTCACAGTGGCAAATACACTAACATTCAATCAAATCCTTGATGTTTTAATCATACATCTACCAATTTTTTCAATAAATTTAGCATGCACGAGCTTTAAAACTATTTATGCAAGTTGTCATCAAGGTATATCAGCTGCAAAACTTGATTCTGATGTACTTTTCAAGGCTTTATTTTACTTGTCTATAGTGATTTTGTCTTTCTTGTTTACTTGGCATGACACATCAGCTTCTTTCTTTCAAATTACTGTCTCCCATTCTTACACTAAGTCAAACCTTTAATCTTCGTAATGCTAGAAATTCCCTTGATGGATCTCTACATTCACTCGAAGATGCTTTAGCATACCCTAATCATAAGAATGTAATGATGCCTTGGCACTATTTTGAAAATTCCTTTTACATTCTTACGATGCCATTTACCCCATAGGACCTCAAAAATTTTCACTGCATACTTTCATTTTTATGACTTACACTTTTGTCATATAAGTGTAAAACCCTTATCTTAGCCTTCTTCACTTTTTATGCTTATACGCAACCCTTCACACTGCAGGATCGGAAGCCTTTTGAATGACCTCTTCATTCTCACGATTCAACCATTCCTCGTATGAGCGTAAAACCCTTGCAAAGGATTTCCTTCTATCCTTTATGTTCACATGTGCACGTATCTACAGAAACCCTAAAAAATTCTTCTATGTTGTTCTACTCACTTCATCACCTAGGATATCATGAGGCTTCAAAATTTATCTTTCGCTTATATGCTCTTAGCTTTACCTATAGCATTGAAGAACCTTCTATCTCTTTTTTATTAATCCTTTACACCCTTATGAGTTACCTTTACCTTGTATGCTTGGAGAGCCTTCTCAACTGACATCCCACTCTTATGTTTACCCTTTCTCATAAAAGTGTAAAGCCCTTTATCTCTATCTTCGTCTATTAACCATTTTACACTTATACACTGAGACTAAACTCGTAACCATGGAGAAAGGATAAAACAACCCTTCATTCAACCACTTACCTTGCAAGAGTAAGGGCATAATGACAAAACTACCCTTTTCAAATATCGATGACCAAGATTTGATCTCAAGAAATTAAAAATAACATTTCTGTTGATTTTGTGCACATGCAAAATTTATACTTTAAGTTATATGCCATGAAGGCTAGGCCCATTTGACGTGGATGTCATTTCTTTATCTGATTCGCTTGCACCAGGGCCCATCTAACAATTCAATAGGTCCCACTTGACACCTTTACTACTAAAACAGGGCTTTATGGTTGTCCACAAACTCAAGAACGTATGCTCGTAAACACAATTGAACCCTACTTTTGTTCTTACGAAATCCTTTTACCTATAGAATCATAAAACCTTTTATGCACTAATTTAGATCAAGCTTTATGCCATGCTGAGGTATTACGCCCTTACACTATCCATTGAAACATATATGTGTAGATGACAACTCAATACCTCTCTGCCCCTTCCCTCAAACTCCTCACTTGTAACTTTGTAACAAGATTTTTCAAAGCGCAATAGACATTTACGCTTCTTCACTTACAAAACCATTCATATGATTGGGAAGCCTCTGGCCAAACCATTTTGCTACTACAAAAAACAAAAGTGTATTCTTGTAGAACATGAAATCCTTTACGCTATTATGCTACATTATGAAATGCGACCACGAAAATGAAAGGAAAATGGTGCTCCACTCTTACATGAAACCCTACACCGTAAGATCGTAAAGGGTGAACTTTAAGCATTTTGCAAATCCTTTTCAAAAATTTGAAGGGAAATCTAGGGTTTTCAAACTGAGGACATTTTCATGGCTATGCTCAGGGACAAATCTTGAGAATTTAATCAAGTTTGACAACACATGAAACAGGGCACGACTAGGGCAGCCTAAAAATTCAAAAATAGATGAGGAATGAAAACCCTAGTCTGCTTAACTCAAAAACCTAAATGAGTTTTCACCCAAATTTTTCAAAATTTTTAAAACTATTAAAAATTAGACCAATAGTAGGTGTTGAGAAATGTTAGTGTAAGCCAAGCATAAAATTATTTGGAGTTGAGAAAAGTTGAATTTTATTGTATGCCAAGTGTATTATAGACTGTGCTGAGCTAAGTTGAACTCTTAGTGGAAGCTAAGTAAAGTTTAGTTGATGTTGACATTAGTAAACATTAGTATGTGCTGAGTGATTTTCTAGTGGATACTAAGAAAGACAATATGTGTCAAGCATTAGGATGTTAGTTGATCCTAAGTGAGAGCATTATGAGTTTGATCAAGAATTTAATAAATCTAAGCCAACAAGGTTGATTTGTTGAATTGTGTGAAGCATGTGAAAGATAAGCTTGCTGAGTTGGTGGTACATGATTCAAAGTAAACCATTTTGAGATGAATTCAAAGAGGATTCTTAAGGAAGCTTCTATGGGGAGAAAAATAGAAAGATGGTTAGATTCAATAAATCCTACCTAACCATCGAATGGACAATTAGGATAAAGTGGAAAATAATCTATATTATCTTTATAAGGGAATATGAGGCTAGATGAAATAGTTGGCATGCGCAAGAACCAAAGGAAGATAAGAGGTCTAGGGTGTTGTTTCATATGGTGGCCTAAAGAAAGATTCTACATTTGGAATGCAAAGAAAGAAGGCTTAAGAGATGAATACTTGAAGGGTGAACAAGCTATCCGAGCTAAAGTGAATAAAGCCAAGTAGAATAGAGGACTGAACAAAGATCTATAATCTACAAATAATTGTATAAGTTTAGGTAAAATCCTTTGGATTATGGTTGAACTAATAGTCATTTGTAAATGCTTTAACTAGGTGAAATTCTAATGGAATGGCCTAAAGTCCTCTAACAAGGCTCACTCCTGACATGGTGATTGAAATCCTTTATCTATGTCACATTTAACATTGTGTATTGTAACCTTTAATAGGGTTGGACTTTCATATTGCATCACTTTAGAAGAGTGAGAATTAGTAGCATGTTACTAGTGGTTTTTCCCAAATTGGGTTTCCATGTAAAATCCTTGTGTCATATGTGTGAATGATTCTATTATCTTTCATGGTTACATTTCTACAAAGTAATTTTGACCTAGGATAGTAATTTGTAGGTTTATATTTTGAATGATTTAATGGATTCATGCAAGTTTTATGAGAAGATGATATATGCATAAGTTTTGCTAAGCAATGATAATTTTCATTGGGAGTTTTTGGACCTTGGAAACTTATTCACCTGCCTCTCCAATATTCTAAACTATTCCAACAATCTATTGCAACATTAGTACATATCAATCCCTTTTAGGAGATTCCAACCTTGTTAGGAGTTGTGGAAGACAGCTGGACCCACTACCCAAATAGATTTAGGGCAAGACAAATGAACCCACTATCCAAGTGATCTATGCATTATTCCTTGAAAAATAATAGATTGTAAATGTACTTCCTTCCTCTTTGTTTGTCTAGTCAACTAGACTTTTGTTCCTTCTAATCTTTTAAATAGATGACCAATCTCACATTGAATAATCACTTGGATCACTTACATGCATTTACCAAACACTCTACTCCTTCTCACACTTCACAAATACAATAGATACTTGATACACTTTACATTCAAGGAAAACATATTTCGTTTATACCATATCTTCATAATAATTCCTTGAGTCATTCTTGAGGCTTTTCCAATTAATTATAATAAGATAATTAATAAATTACAATTACAATAGCATTGTTAGCTAATAGTCTAAATAAAAAATTCACACATGCAATTTCAGGGCTTGTGCACTAGCTGACATCACCACCTAAATTTCCTCTATCATTGGTGGGTTGCACAACTCTTCACTACATCTCAAATGTAAGATAACAATCAAACATCATAACATTGTTCTCCAATTCTCTATTTTTGTATTTCTCTCAGTAAATCAAACATAATTGTCTTATGCCATTAGGATATCATCTTGAGCATTTCCTCCACTATCCATTATCTGTACCAATAAGATCTTTGAGTATTATTCTTCCAATCTTTACAAAAACACTACTATGTTGAAATTAATAAAAAACATAGCCATGAATGTAACATTTCACTACCCTCCAATGCTTTAGATACTCCCCCAATGTAGTATCATGAATATTCATGCTAACATTTATGTGGTCCTATTGGAGTGAAATTCTATTATGGTGATAAATATTTTAGTTTTTCTTGATAAATTTTCTAGACTGATGACTATAATATTTATTAAAGAAAATTCTGATGCATTTCAAATGTATAAGTGGTGTTTTGCTAGAGTTGGAAAAGAATGAGGAAAGAGTCTAAATTTCTTAAGATCATATAGAGGAGGTGAATTAAAATTAGCTGAGTTCAAAATATTTTACAATGGTAAAGGAATTAGGAGAAAAAAAAAAGTGCACCAAAAACACCATCACATAATGGAATAGTTGAAAAAAGGAAAAGATCAATCATGGAGTATGCAAGAATTTTGATCATGGAGAATAATATTTTGTAGAAGCACTAGAGAGAAGCTATAATTGCCATAGTCTACTCTCTCAACTGAGTCTAAGTTAAGGTAGGATCAAACAAAACACCTTCTAAAATTTGGTATGGTTATGTAGCTAATGTGAATTATTTCAAAAGTTTTGGAAGAAAGTGTCACTCATTGAAAGATGCAAGAAAAGGAAAGATTGATTCAAAAAGTGATGAACTTGTATTCCTAGGATATTTCAATAAAAGAAAAGTTCATAAGTGTTTGAATTCTAACACTAACAAAATTCAAAAAATTGCAAATGTTAGAGTTTATGAATTTGCAAAAAAAAATGAAGATGAATGAAAAATAGAACTTAAGATAATTTCTTTTTGTCTATGTTTATTAAGGTGAACCTAGAACCTTACTTAAACTATAGAAGGAGTATGCCAAGAAATTGAATCCATACACTATCAAGGTTATGTAGGAGATTTTTGTCACGAATGAGTAGATTACTGAGCATCAGGCTATAGGAGCTAAGTACAGATAGATACTATTGACCATGAGACAAAGGATGCTAACTTACAAGAGAATATGCTAGATGAAAATGAACAAGTAGAATCTAGAAAATTAGAGAAAGAAGAAAGAAGACCTAAACCTAGTTTTGAAAAATATATGAGAAGATATCATGCACTTGATCAAAGCATTGGAGATAAAGATTCTAAAGTCACGACAAGAAGAAAATTTAAGGGTGGAACATGCTTATTATGTGATTATGAGCCCAAATTAGTTTGAGAAGCTTTGGAGAATCAAGACTTGAAATGAGAAATGAATCAAGAGATTGATAGAATTGAAAACAACAAGACTTGGATATTGGTAACCAAACCAAAGGAAAAGAATGTGATTGGAACTAACTAGGTTTTTCAAAAACAAGTTGAATGAGAAAAGTGCAATTACAAGGAACAATGCAAAGCTAGTTCATTAAAGATATGTTCTAGAAGAAGTTGACTATGATGGAAGTTTTGCACCATTTTCAAGGTTATAAGGTGTGAGAACTTTTCTTTCATATATTTCTTATAAAGGATTCAAAATTTACGAAATAGATGTCACATCTGCATTTCTAAATGGAATTTTGGAGGAAGAAGTCTACATCAAATAGCTTGAAGGATTTGTTGATCCAAGAAAAATAATACAATATGTAAGTTACAAAAAGATTTATATGGCTTGAAGAAAGCCCCTAGAGATTGGTATGAAAGGTTACATAATTATTTGGTTAAAATTGGTTGTACAAGATCTAATGATAATAGAAAACTATACCTAAAAGGTGAATTTGAAAGTAAGATATTGCTAGCTAAAATATTTATTGATGATATCATATTTAGAGGAAAAAATTCATTGAGAAAATATTTTCTATTGAAATGAAGAAGGAATTTGATATGTCAATTTTTAGAGAGATAAAATTCTTTGTTGTATGGCAATTTTATTAGATGAATAAAGGCATTTACATAAAACAATGTAAGTATATCAAGGATATTTTAAAGATTTTTGGAATGAAAAACTCAAGACTAATTGGAATTCCCATGGTGACTAGACATAGATTATTAAAGAATGATGATCCAGCTAAGGTGAATCAAACATTATATAAGTGAGTGATTGGAAAACTACACGATGTTGTATATAGAAGACCTAATATTGTATTAAAATTTAGTATTTTTATTATATTTTATGCTAATCCTAAATCAAATCATATAATGAGAGTGAGAAGGATATTGAGACATTTAAAAGGAATATAAGACTATGGACTATGGCACAATAAAACTAACAAGTTTGAACTAAAGGTTTACATAGACTGATTGGGAAGGAAATATTAATGACATGAAGAGTACAAGTGGAGGAGCTTTCTTTCTAGTAAGGATATTGATTTCATGGAAAGGAAAGAAATAAGAAATGTATTTTTCAACTCATGTTAGAGGTTGAATAGGTTGTTTTAATAGTAAATTATTCCAACATTGTTTGGATCAAGCAATTGTTGAAAGGTATGAAGGAAGAAATTACTAAACTTGTTGTGATATATTATGACAACACAAATCTATAAACATATCAAAGAACCTTATGATGCACACAAAGACTAAGCATATTAAGATAAAGTATTATTACTTGAGAGATATGGTACACGACAAAGAAGTAAGATTAGAATATGTGAATATAAAAGAATAGATTGATGACATATTCACTAAGGCACTATGTAAGGATGATTTTAGATATCTAAGAGGTAAGCTAGGGGTCATTCTCCTACCTAGAGACATAAGAAATATGGTTGATAGTATCAATTGTTATAATTATAACATCTTACATATTAATGCAAGAGGTCACACTATAGGAGTTGTCAAGAGAATGTGAAAGGATGAGCTGAAACATGAGTAGATGTCATTATAAAGAGTCAAGCTAAAGTGAAGTGACATTTTTATATAAGTGAGAATAGTGACATTAAAATATATGTGAATGTTTGGTGTCTTGTGCATTATTAATAAAGAGGGAGAACTGGTATGTTGTCATGCCCAAAATTTATAGGTCAAAAACACAACAATATTTCTTACAAAAAATAAAAATAAATCTTAAGGAGTTACAAATTGATATATGCATGTTGCAACATGGTTATCAATAGTAAAGTGTTCAAATTATATCTCCTCAAGGTCTTTGAGTGAAAACTCTGTCCAAAAGTGTGATACAATTTTAATCATTAAGAAAAAGTGGTCCCTCAAATCATTTTCTTGAGTGATTAATTCTAATGGGTGACAATGTTAGATGACCCGATTGGATTGATACTTGGTATCACAGAGTTTTCTTAAGGCTAGCTCTTATTAGGGTTTATTAGAGATGAAGTTGTGATATATGGGTTAGGTGATGATCATCAGAAAAGTATGTTCTCCTATGAAGATAGATTGTGGAATCATCAATAAAGAGAATTTTCAATCAAAGTTAGCAACCTAACCTTTAGGATATGCTTTTCTTTTACAATTATCACATAAGAATCTAGTTGGATGTAGGTTTACAATTACATAGTTTTAAGTGGGAGTAAGCTCTTTTTTGTATTATCTTGAACCCCACATTACAACTTTCTATTAATCCACTTATCCTTTCCACTAACCATAATTCTTAATAACTACTATCTAATTTATTTTCATATAATATTTACTAATAACTTTATTGATTCTATTTACTAACCAATACCACTAACTACTTATCTTGTACATTAACTAAGTAATAACCCCTTTTAAACACTAACTAAATTATTTATAAGATCTACTAGATTATAGCTATTAATCATTGGCTACCTATTAACATTATGCACCATCTAATCCTACTACCTTACATTTTGTACATCTAAATATGTTCAATGTTCCAAATCCCCAACTAACAAAATTGACTTTACAATAACCATTTTATTTTAATTCCAACAAAATTACTACTTTACAAATACTCCAATATTACTTATTAATTAGTCTTCATTACCTAACTATCAAATAGTTCATTTCTAATTAATTTTATTTTATTATCCTCTTACTACCACATTTACTAATTATATAATACATGTTTACTTACTAAAATATTTCTTCACTAAAACCCAACAATATAACTTACTATTAGTAAAACCTAACTAGCCCTAAATATAATTTATTTATCAACCACCAAGTAAAAATCTTACCTAAATCCCTTTATCCGTCAAAATAATCTACTAAGTCCCTCTTTAACTTGTATAGTCACTTTAGTAGCACTCTTGGGAGGAATGAGACATGGAAGGGAGGAAAGGAAGATGTGGTCCCACCTTGGTTGACTACCTAAAATAGTGTGAATTTTTCATGGTGAGTGGTGTATGACATGTAAGTTAGGTCTATGACCAATGGCGACCCAACATAGGAAAATGGGAAGGCATCAATTTGAGGTCATAAGAAAAGGTCTGGTCACCCCATGACATGGAAAATTACCACTTGCCCCTTCCTTTGTGTAGTTTACTTACGAGTAGAATGTCCTTTCCATGAGTGGATCCACTACCTATAAGAATAAATCAATGTATATTATTTCTTTCTTTTTTCTAGGCACAATTGTCAACTTGTACTTGGGAGAGGAATAGATATGTTTTTCTATTAAAGTTTTGTTTCCCTTGTGACTTGTGTCAGTCAATTCCTTTGTATGGGGTTGTGATGTATTTTCACAAGTGGAGTAATAGGATATTTATGTACTATCCTCATTTTTTTTTCAAATTGGTAATGCTTTAACCTATACTAATCTTATTTTATTATTTCCTACTTAGGGAGTATCAATGAATATTCTCTTAATATTTTATTGTTCTATAATTGGCAGGGGCTTTAATTTCCTCTCCCATACAAATTCCAAAGAGATAATGGTGCATTTAGAAGATTAGAATTTTAGTGGTGATTTCCTACAATAATGCTATTAAATTTATTTTCTCCATGTCACTATGTTGTTATGATTTTTATTTTGATAGTTGCCTTACATTCTAAGACAATAACTATGTGATTATTCCATTATAACTCCTTATAATATTAACTTGAATACACACACTTTTATTTGAACAAGAGAAAATATGAAGAAAATATAGTATTCTTATCTATCCTAGAAAACTTGAAATGATATACTCCTTATTAATCAATGCAATTCAAACTTTTTTAATATGGACCATCTTTGGGATGCCATTTGCTATATAGTTTCATAAATCAAAATGAGTGCAATTACGCATTTACATGTTTAGATCTCAAGCATTCAAATGAAATGCTCATTTACAAATACTATGATAAATCTATTTATTTTCCAAATCAATGCACTAAATACCTAACATTGAATCTTACCATGCTAATGATAATACCTAAATTCTTTCATAAAACCCATATTCACCACAATGTACATGACATGATGATCTTCCTTTCACAACACAATTCTTCAAGCAACAATGAAAATCTTACAAACACAATGCTCAATATAACATTGGAGATATTGTCTTACAATTACATTAGATCAAAACATGAGGGAAGTTTTCTCCCTTTCAACACATTACACAACAACAATGGAGGTCTTGTTATCACAAATCAATACATAATGGCTGGAAGGAAGAATGCTCCTTCCAAATACTTTGCAAATTGCCACATATTTTTCTTCACCAATACAAGGAAATATTCCTCATTACATCCATGTATCCAAAATCACAAAACCTTTAAAAAAATTTACACAAGAATCGTGGAGGCTCACCTCCCATCCCAGGCCTCTAAGAAACCACCCACTGAGCTAGGGGAAACAAGGCTCAAACAAGTTACACTCAAATAGTTCACAATGCATGCAACAAAATAACACACTACATTGACAATCCCTACAAGATTTAACACAATGATTTACCATAGGAATCGTGAAACAATGGGTGAACATGGCCTCTCCAAAGAGGAGAATGTCATATCCATATACACAGATAAATTTACAATTGCATAATGCCTCTTCAAGGCTATCAAAATACATCCTCCTCATCACATCAACACACTTATACCTCCCATAATGACAAACAAGCCATATGTCCTCAATGGATCCCATACTCTATGAGCAACAAAACCCTCTCCAAGAGGAAAATATCTCAACTTCAATGTTGAGCCCAACTAACTCCTTCAGCCAAGGCATCTCTTCCCTCCCAAGGGTGAGTGAAGCCTTCATACCTAATCACATTCATACACCCAAAAAAAAATAAAAAAATACAAAAAATTGTAAGATAAATCCATCACAACAATGGCACATACCCACAATCTCACACAACCACATTACATTAATTTTAACATAAAATGAGCAAGAACAACATCATTGAGAAGGTACAATGAGATTTATGGCATGAGCACCAACCTTGGTCCAAGCTAAAGGAAAAAATGAAAGTTGTTGCAAAGCTCCCTTCTCCTTAGTCTTTTCTCCCTCCAATCTCTAATTGTCTCTAAACTTAGAGAGTGGTTAAACACTCCACTAGTTTTTCCAAGTCCAGTAAAAGGACTCTCCCACTATCTCTTTTTGGGAAAAACATCAAAGCACTATCTCTTACAACTTTGTCCCTACCAAATTTTCTACTTTTGACTAAGTGGAAAGATGGGGATGAACTCATTGGACATCTCAATTTTAGAATTGGTGGAAGAATCTATTGGTTAAGGCTCCCTCTAGGCTATCTAAGTACTAACTTGGTCAAATTTAGGCCCTAAACATGTTATGCCAACATATGGGTAGCTTAATTTCACATAAATGACACTTTGGGACCATATATTGACCCGCTAAAATCCTTGTCATGTTTGAATTCGAAATTTTCCCTTTATGGTGACCCATCCTATCCTTTCTCCAAGTGGGTTTGCTTAAATATCTTGAAAAGCAATTAGTTTATGGTTAAGTGCTGCCATGACCAAAACCCTAGGTGACATGTCATTAACATGCAACAATTACAAGTGTCAAGTGACACATTTAAAAAACATTACACATCACCATGACATGTCCCTAATGTATTTAAAAGATTAAATTTACCACACATATGCAAGCTTACATTTACAAAATAAACATATCACAATGAGGCTTTTGAAGCTTCCAAGGATTTGCCTTGGCTAAACTATGTCCACATAAGTTTGGACCTTATTTCCCTGATAAAATTCCATGGTTCAATTGTCTATACACTTAACTCAAACATTAGTAGATCAATGAAAAATCATATCAAATGCATGTATATAGGTGCATGACAAATTTCATATTGAATAATCCATATTAACATACTCAATTGTCATAATCAACTAATATTTTTTAATAATCTTCATATAAGCACTTAAAACATTAAATATTTGAATCTGTATATCCATATTAATATCCAAATCAAATGAATCAAACTAACATTCTAAACCACATCATAATTCATTTTCTCTCATAATGATGAAACATTGATTCTACACTATTAAATCAGCCAACATGAAAATTAGTTCTAAATACATATCTTAGGTCAAAATATCCTAATGTAAACATCACAACTAGTATCCTTTGATTCAATTTAATATACTTTGATTACTAATAGTATGATGTTATCATTTTGAGATAATGCATTATAGGGTGTATCAATTGTGCCAAGTAATCAAGGTGTTTGCATATTTGCATCACATAGCTTCAAAACCAATCATAGAATAAATCCATTTCATCTTATCAAGTTCCACCATGTAGTCCCTTACCAATTTTTAATAAATTTTTTTTATCTATGACTATTAGTAGTATTCACAAGGGTGGGTGTTGATTCATATTTACATAATAACCACCTAAATCACTTATCCTCATAGATCAAGAAATATCATGAACTCCATAGAGTATTAGCTTATCAACTAATGTAATTCTGAATACAATACTTAACACAACAATGACTAAAATGGTTCATTATTGATAAGGAAAATTTCAATCATGGCAAGCTTAAATCCTGGAACTGTAATGCCCCACCAAGGGATCCAAAGAATTATACTAAGTTTTCCAAACAATTTTATATTTTTTAAACATGAAAGTAAAATCATACACAACACTTGCGGAAGCAATAGCAACAATTCAAATGAAAGTAAACATAACATAACATAACAGATTACATTCTTTAAAGATCCCTTAACGTTGAATTACTTCTAATCTTAACTATCCATCTAACATTCATCCTTAACAATGAAATAACAATGATGCATCCAATTTTCCTAAACAATATTAAAAGTGTACATTTTAGATTGCTCAATCATCCACTATTCATGTTACAAGGTATGAAAAGCTCAAAAGAACATACATCCATGTAAATAAAGTACAACATGATCTAATATTAATCCATAATGTATAATGAAACCATAACCATACATGATACATCATCATCATAAAGATATAAGCATCCTTCACAAAAGCTAACCATATATCACAAACATAAATAGCTAAGTGCACGGTTCCTCCCAACCATTAATAGCATCATTAGACCATCATGGATCCTAGCCATCCCTTCGTGCGTAACATTCCAAAGCACCAAAGAGATCATCGGCTATAAACATAGTAGGAATGTCACTCCTAAAAACATCCTACTAACATGCATAGTAAAGCATAATATATCATCAACTAACATATGCAAATCATCAATACAAGAACATACCAGTAAATACATCCATCATAAGGTATATCATCTATCATAATGCTGCAAGAACAGAATGAAAATAAATACCAACCAATTATACTCCAGCCACGGTGTCTCAATGGATCTCAAATGATAAGAGTGATAAAACACTACCACCCGACTGCATGGAACCTAAATGGTCCACTCCCGCCGTGCTAAGGAGATAGTCTCAAGTCCCAAATAGGCTATCAAAACCACAAAGCATAAACCTCTATGAGTTCAGGAATCCTAAAAGTATGCTAACTCTAAGGTTCCATCACACAAAACTGACATCTAATTCCCAGAGGCACACAATGACATGTAGGAAACCTACTCTGCAAGCGGGAAAGTGTCATCGCATTTGTCTCGTACAAGTTACCTTGGTAGTTAGCTAAACTCCACAGGTCCATACAGATCTCATGCGGCCACTAGTATCCTATCATACTGATGAGGCATACTATGGAATGCAAGGTCGCAACCATGCATTCTCTCTACTCCCATCCTAGCCTATACAAGCGCTCAAGGCATGGGCAAGAACATCAAAACTCTTATCTTTTTAGGTTCATTTAATCCCCATTTAGTGTGTAAATGTTATCACTTATTAACCAAACTTACAATGAGTTACCCTGGCAGCCACTTAGGGCCCCGGCCCCCATTGCAAGCCACTTCCCGACACTACAAGTAGATTACCTACCCTAATTCTCATGGAATCATAAATCACCACAGTCCTGTACAAGCGACTGTAAAGAAAATCCAAAAGATAATCCATAAAAAGAATCATCAAATATCCACAATATAAGCGTTAAATATCCATAATAAGAATCATCAAATCACCAAGATAAGAATCATCAAAATCTCCATGATAAAATCATCAAATATGCATAAAAGCATCAAATCTCCATGAGCAACATCCATAGAAAATCATGACCACAATAGTTCTCTATTGGCAACTGAAGGCATCACTAATAATCATAAGTATCCATTGGTTCTCAATAACCAAAATATATCATCACATCCATTAGTTCTCAACAAGCAACCAATAATATCTCAAAATCATACTAATCAAATATCTCAAAATCATACTGATCGAAGACTCCAAAATGGTTGAGTCAAACATGTCACAACATGACATCATCAAGAAATAAATCCACACTTTAGTCCCATCATGGTGACTAGAAAATAATCCAAGGATAACTGATCGATGACTCAAAAATGGTTAGCTCAGGTATCTCATACATCTCAGCTTCACACATGAAGACTGATGAACAATAAAAAACATTTCATAGAGCATACCATCACATAATCATGGTTGGGCTTATAACGATCGAGACCAAAAAGATCAACATACCATCACATCTCATAACCCCCGAGCCTCTGGTAACAACCTAGGACTGGTCAACAGTAGTCAACCCAAAACCCAAAACAAGAAGCATAGAGAATACACGATGCAGACACATGTTTTGGTTTTCTAAATTCACATAGTTGAATAATGCGTAGAGTTTCTTTTTTCCATTTTAAAGTGTAGGGGTTTCAATTTCCGTTTTCAAGTATACTTCAAATGTCTAAGTTTCATCATTTGACCTACAAGTCAACTTAATTGTTCCCCCGATAGCATTATCCTTCCATTATTAAGAATTACTTTCTAGGAATAACTTAAGGGTAACTATTTACTCATTAAACTGATCATCATTGACCTTAATTAAATTGTTCTCCATATTTAACTAAGATCCATTGATTAACTCTTCTTTAATTTTATTTCATTATTCATTTATAAAAGAATCAATTATCAATCCTCGAATAAGAAGAATTATCACTTAATTAAAATGATCAATTAAATCAATCAATTAACCTAGTTTCGCAATCCAAAACCTTTTATCATTCTAATAATTTTCAATTAGAAACTTAATTAAGTATTACTAAAGTTCGAGTCTTTTAATCGTTATCATTGTTGAAAACCATATAATATCTAAAGTCATAATTCAAGTCATAAGAATAAGACCTGTCAACTTGATATCAATACTTTTACAATCTTGTTAAAAGAATTATATCAATTAAATCTCTATTACATAACTTAATTATTAATTAAATCTAATTAAATCTAATTATTTAATTACTAATTACATATCCATGGCAACGTTCCAATTAATATAAGTTGACTAATAACTAACTATAATTTTGTAAGTCGAAAGTCAACTATAATTCAATACACAAATAATCATATTAATAGTTCAATAATAATAACTTGTTAATAGTTAATAACAAGCTATATTGAGAATCTTATCAATAAATCTATAATGATCACATTCGTCACTCTAAATACGAATTATTTCCTTAACAAATTCATATTATCGATAGTCATTTCGATTAAGATACTATCACATGACTTAATTAGTAATGTAACTATATTAGCAACTCAATAAATATCAGTTGATTAAATTCAACTATACTCCAATCTATTAATACTTGTAATGACTCTTTGCCAATTAAATCCTAACCAAATATCATTTAAGTCTCAATATAAATTACCATCTCTACATATATTTTTAATATATGTTAATATTAAAATCAACCATCTTCTAATCCCTTAATATTCAAATTAAATGAACCCAATATCTCTTCCACCTATAATTATTTCGTATGTGCAGTTGAATCAATTGAGGTTTTGATTTTGTTTCAAGTGTATTCCAAACGTATAAAATTCTACGTTTAATTTTCAAGTCAATTTATATCTCCATTTAAAAAAAATTTCTAAAGTAGTCAAAAGATAATTATTTACTTATTTAAATCATTGAATTAGTTCCCATTTAATTTGATTTCCAACAAATAAATTATCCATTGCTCTTCAACAATCAACTAGCAATTCTAATGAATCCAATGTTGTCAAAACAATAATTGCATAATTCTAAACCTTCGATTTATCACACTCTCTAACGATTAACCTTAATTAAACTAAGTTTAATTAAGTTAATATCTTTTAAATTGACAAGCTATTGTTAATACTTTTAGATCATTTATTATTATCATTAATTTTTTTTAAAGAATGATTCATCAAGGCCAATCATTTTAAACAAATTAATTATTTATAACTTACACGCACTAATAAATCTTATTGTTAATATTACACAAATATTAATACATTACTGATTATTAAAACTATTATCAAAATCTATATAAACATAATGTCAATATCATATATCAACTTCAATCAAATAATGCATACCTCTTATTACAAATTTATACTAACCGGCCACCCCCTGCATGTACCGATGATTGTGATGACCACAATCTGTACGTGCGATATATAAAAGGAGAGGCAATTTTTAAGTGATTATAATCACTTCACGGTACTTTTAAAAAAGGACCGTGCGACCCTGCCCCTGTCGCAGGGCCTGCGACGGCAGTCGCAGTACCTGCGACATCGGGTATAGGTGACGCCGGTCTTAAAATCACAAAGATAGGTGGGGGTCGGGGTTAAATAACTGCCCCAAAGGTATATTTTATAACATTTTTTTTTATAATGTTAATTGTGTGTGATTCAAATTTTTGTAAACTTCTTTGTTGCGCTTTCAAATATTCGACTTCCCCATTAATATATATGTGTATATATATATATATACATATGTATGTATATATATATATAAATATATATGTATATATATATATACATAGAGTTTTGTACTAAAATATAACATATATACATGTACATGGAGATATATAAACATATACACAAAAAAGTTTTTCAACCTTTAATAATTTCTTATAAAATATTTGTGCTCTAAATTCATCCAATAATTTCTCTAATAGATTTGACTATAGATTTAGAAACCCTTTTCAAATTTTTTAATCAATTTGATTTTGATTCGAACCCAAACCTGATTTAGGTCTAATTTATTTCCTAAATTGGATCTAGGGTTTTCTAATGTTTTCTAATCAACCAACATAATATCTAGATACCAATTCAATTGTAGATTCTAACACAAGAGTATTCAGACACATAAAATAGACATGATGAAGACAAGAAGGGAAATAGTGCAAAGAGAATATGAGACTATCACGAGTGCACCTGGACACTGATGCTAATTTATAATGTCTCAGAAGTCCATAGAAAATCCTTTCCTTCTCCATCATTCGCATTCCTTCCAAGATCCAAGCTAACCGAGAATTCCCCAAGTGACTAGAAGTGCTAGAAGAAGCATATAAGCATATAGAAAATATATGAGTATGAAGAAGAATATGAGCTTGTAGCTTGTAACTTCCATTCAGTTTCTCCTTCCACTTCCAAGCACACTAGGAGAGCCTCTATTTAAAGGCCTCTAAGATGCATCTAGAGTGTCTCTAGAAACAACTAGAAGATAAGCATGACAACCAAGCATGGGTCTTATCCAACCTTCTAGATAAGTCTTAAGGTTGTAGACACCATGTGCTCAAATAAAAATTCTAACTCCTAAGTGGAGACAACTTGTGCAATCTTAAAGTGCAAACTCCAGTGTTGTCTACATGACAACTCTCGAGAATTTGCCAACTCCTATGTGAGCAAATATTAAAATAATGCACATTAATTAATATAATATTTAATTTACTCTTCCCAATTAATTTATTTATTAAATCTCATGCACTAACTTTAATAATTCCACTTTTCAATCTTAATATATTTATATTTTAATCACAAGAAATTTAGAATCTTTTAATAATTTAAATATATCTTCCACTTTTAAATTTCATTTTCCAAAACTTAATTGCTAAAATATTTATTAGCTTTAATAATAATATTATTTAGTCATTTATTTAAAAATGAGCTCCAATAAATATATTATTATTAAAATAAATATTATCACATTCCAAATTTAATATTATAACTTTTATCTTCCAATTTAATTTTTTTATTTAATTAATTTCCCAATTAATTAAATAAAATAAATATTAAAATATCATATGAATTTTCCATTAAATTAAACCATTAATTAAATCTTTTAATTAGGCTTAATTAATAGAAAATACTTCAAAGACTCATAAGGTAAAAATATGAAAACCCATCATAGCCAAAATACATACAAAATCAAACCAAAGGTTTAAATCACGAATTACGTTATCCAACGTATTCAGAGGGTACTCAACTCAGATACTTGTCCTAATTTCCCAATTAGAACAAATGGCTTAAAAGGGTAGGGATTTGAACTTGAGAATTTATCTCCCCTCTCTTATCATTGAGATAGTGTGATAGGGTACGCTCATCCTGGCAATTCAGGGAAGTCGATACTCGGTACCTGCAACCTGCATAAAAACCACACATGTACAAGCACAATATATATACTAAACTAAACAGGCAACGACAGGAAGTGGTGCATCATGTAGATCCCGACTAGCAGGTGACTATGACTCCATTCTTTAACCACATCAGACACGCCATACAAAAGCAAACACGCACACCATACACATGCAAGTATGGGGTAAGTATCCATAAGAAAACACATATGATAATAAATCATCTTACTAATCATCATTAATAACTGAAAGCAATGTAATGATCATCATACATACATGAAATATAAGGTCTAAGTAATCTCATCACATAATAAACTGAATCCATAGCACAATATCTAGTAATCTCAAAACAATGCTGTTAACCATCAACATAAAACTAGCTCTAAAAGAGTTCAGCAACGATAACAAAATGCGAACTAGGGGCAGGCACTATAGGAACCTACTTACCATCATTCTACCATAAGGTGTATGCTAACAATATAAAATTCATGTCCTATACATAAGAGTCAAAAACATGATGTAACATCTCTCTACATTTTAAAGATCTAATCATATTCATGTTATTAAGATTTATAATAGGGTCCTAGGGAAGGACCCTTATATATTTAGTTATCATTCCTATCAATAGGAGGGAGGTACATTTTTTTTTTTCCAGAACTAGATGTGTTGTCATTAACAGATTAGAAAGTGTATGCACTGAAATGATAGAGGGAGAATCCAAAGATTGCATCAATGAGAATTGAAATGAAACTAAGAAAGAGATAACAAAAATACAAAGGGAGATAAAAATATAAGTTCAAAAATGATATAGTAAATATTCTAAATTATATGGTAACTAGTAGTGTTTCCATCAATGCCAAAGAGGGAAATAGTTAGAAAATACAATAGGAACAATTGTTATGTTGTCAGTGATGTCCAAGAAAATGGTAAGATAGTATTTGACCTACTAAAGAGAAATTTTCTAATAGTGTAGAGTTTCATATCATTTGATGATGAAGAGGATTTTAAAAGAGGTGATAATAATATCAACTAGTATAGTTGTTGAGCAATAAGAAGTTAAGTATCATGGAATTGCAATTGGTACTTGATAAGTTAGTCACTAACAAGATAATGTGTTGTTTAATCAATACATTAAGTGAAGAAGATAGTTCAAGTTATTGTTTAGAAGAGAGGAAAAGAAGTTGATTTAAACTCTAAGCTTGACTGAACATCAGTGTTAGTTAGTGAATGAAGAAAGTGAAGGAATGATTGAGGAATTTAAGAAGAAGCAAAAAAAATCATAGTATCAAAGTGCTTGTTATAAACAAGTGATCCAATTAATACCAAGCATCAATAATGACTGAGATACATAGTGATGACCAAATAGAAGAACAAAGTGATTGGTGAGTCACAACAAAACAACACCTTATGAAAGAATCATGTTTTGAGCCAGACATAGTTGAAATTTTTTATTAGTCAATGTGCATGGATGTATTGGAAATATAAGAGTAACTAAGAGGGGAAGGGTGAATAAATTACTACAAAAATAAATCCCAAATCCCTTAGGTGTCAATACAAATCAAAACATAAACTCTGATAAACTGTATTCTATTGTAACTTGGTAAAAACATAGGCCCTCAATTAATGTTGTAGCTCAAAAAATATTGAAAATCAATTGCTACCTATAAATAATTGATCTTTAATATATCAACTATGATTAACCTTAATTAAACTTAGTTGAATACACATGAAAGCAAATAGCATGATCACAAGTGACACAACAATTTTTACGTAGAAACCCAATTTGTAAAAAACCACCCATTGTAACTAGTTATTATTTTTCTCTCTTTTGAAGTGAGCCTTGTTAGGAGCCAACCTAGTTAAAGGTTACAAAACCCATTTTTAGGTGTGACCCTACTAGAGGATTTAATCACCTTGTTAGGAGTAGCCTTGTTAGAGGTCTTTAGGCACTTCAAGTAGAAATGCCACCTTGTTAGAGAATTTACAAATGGCTATTAAGCCAACTCTATTAAGAGATTTAGATCATTGCTACAATTATTAGAGAGTAATGGTGAGAATGACCTAATTTTTTATTAAACTAAATTGTTGACTACAAATCTCAATTCTAGCTTGAATAATAGATCCTTTCTGATTGAATGTATCCTTGCAACTCCACAAGGATATTTTTCATATCCTTACAATTTACTTCCTCTTGGCATCTTCTTATCTTCTATTACTTGCAAATACTTTCAAATCCACAACTTGAGCTTATATTTATGTCTTACACATTGTCAAGTTAGCTTGAATACAAATTATAACAATTAATATTCATCTTCTTGGTCGACTAAAATGGTTAAACATATTCATTTAACTCAATAAGTTAAAACCATAAAATCCTTTGTTAACTAACCCTACTCAGTAGACACTAACCAAAAATATTTTTCTTCTTTAACCAAGTGAGCTTGGTTAACAATAGTTTTTATGCCAATTACTTTATCTCCCAAGTGAACTCAGTAAACGCTATCTTTTGCAAATTCTCTTTGGTAACCAAGTGAGCTTGGTTAATACTCATTATCTTCCAACTTTCCTTTGTCTCTCAAGTGAACTTGGTAAAAACTGGCTTCGAAACTTGTCATGTATAGGAATGCTAAAAAATGATAGAAAACTATCTTTATTTCCCAAGCAAGCTTGATAGACACTGATTAGTGAATGTATGACATTTGTATAACATCAATAACAATATACAATTGACCAATTGTTTTCAATAAGATGATAAGCATGGATGAGATGGTTTACTTAATGCACAAAGAGATTTTTTATGTGATCAAAGGGAAGGATATAAATTTTCTAAAAGTTTCAAGGAATTAGAAGGAGATAAAAAGGATCAACCATGATGTTTAAGTGGAAAAAGATTAAAATTACCTATTTAAGAAGGCATAAGAGATTATTTCTAAGATTATTTTTATTTTTATTTTTATTGATGATCTTAAGGAGAGTATGTGAAGAGAAGAGTAGTAGAAGAGAAGTGTGAAGAGATTGGTGAAGTGTGATTGGTTGAAGGGATTTCAAGTAGATCAATGATGAAGATGATAATAGAGGTCAATCAATAAATCCAAAAATGAGAAAATGAAGATCTAAATTTGTAAAGTTGGCTATATTTTATAGATCAAACATTCTATTGCATTCTAACCATTGTGATAATCAAGATCCTCTAATCAATTTTGACCTGATAATCACTTCGTGAATCATTTAATCAAGGTAAAATTTTAATGGAATTTGATCAGAGTCCTCTAACAAGGCTATACCTAACATGGTGATTAAATCCTTTAATAGGGTTTTTTGAAATATAAGTGAAGTAACAGAGAGGGGAGGGGTGAATCTGTTATGAAAAAAATAAATCCTAGACCCTTTAGATTTCAATACAAATCAAAACATAAATTGTATTCTACAGTAGCTTGGCAAACATATAGGCACTCGATTAACACTAGAAAATTCTATAACTTGATAAGTACTAAAATTTAACTATGATTAGGTAGTACTTGAACATTCAAATCTTAATGTGATTTGACCTTATGTTAAATTAGTTGCATATAGATAAAATAAATAGAATGGAAACAAGTGACACCAAGATTTAACATGGAAACCCAATTTAGAAAAAACCACCAATTGCAACTAGTTACTATTTTTCACTCTTTTGAAGTGAGCCCTATTAGGATCCAACTCAGTTGAAGTTTACAAAACACACAATTAGGTGTGACCTTGTTAGAGGATTTAATCATCATGTTATGAGTGCACTTGTTAGAGGTCTTTATACACCTCAATCTACAAATGTCACCTTGTTAGAGGATTTACAGATGGCTATTAAGCCAACTCCATTAAGAGATTTAGATCATTGCTACAATGGTTAGAGAGTAACAATAAGATGACCTAATTTATGATGCAACTTAATTGCTAATTACAAATCTCAATTTTGGCTTGAATACTTGATCCTTTCTAATCAAATGTATTTTTTTATCTCCACAAGGATATTCTTCTTATCCTTTAAATTCACTTCCTCTTAGTATCTTCTAATATTCCATTCACTTGCATTCTCAACTTAAGCTTATATTTATATCTTACATATTGTCAGGTTGGCTTGGATACAACTTCTAACAATTAATACTCATCTCCTTAGTCAACTAAAATGATTAAACATATTCATTTAACTCAAGAAGTTAAAACCAAAAAATCTTTCATTAACCAACCCTTCTCGGTAGACTATAACTAAAAAAAATTTCCTTTGCTAACCAAGTGAGCTTGGTTACAACTGGTTTTCATGCCAATTGCTTTTTCTTCTGAGTGACCTCAATAGACACTATCTTCTAAACTTTTCATAGATAAGAATGCTTAGTAGACACAGAGAACTATCTTCATTGCCTAAGTGAGCTCAACAAACACTAACTGGTGAATGTATGCCATTTGTGTAACATCAAGGACAATATACAATAGACTAATTATTTCTAAGAATCTCCCTCTTTGGAATTGATGGAAACATAACATGTCATAATAGAGTGAAATTTACAGAGAAAATTAAAGTAAGAAAAATATCCTTAGTTCCATTCTCATTCTCATCCATGAGAACTCCCTCTATTAGTGTGAACTCCCTCTATCTTCAGTCTTCTCCCTCTATTAGAAAAGTCTTTTATCTTCAATATTTTCTTCTTTGATCTCTCTTGGATATTAGACCAAGTTCTTCAAATAATTTCACTTTTCTTCCTCTTTGACATCTTTCATCAAAACTCTTTCTTATCACACTCTTGATGATATCAAGATTCTTTCCCTTTCTATCAAAACTCTTTATAAAATTATGGCATTAAGACTCTCTCCCTCTTTAACATCCTATGCTAAAGACTATAAACAATGTAGTTTCTAATGTACCTCAAGTATTGATTCATATGCAATCTTTCCTTTCCTTACTACATCAACTTTATTGATTTTCAATATGCACTAGCTGATGCATTAGTAATTGCTATTTAGTGAGCTTGAGATAGGGGAATGAACCCTAGCTTACCTCTTAAATACAAAAATGCATCCTTAGGTAATGGTTTGGTTAATATGTTTGCTAGTTATTCTTTATTATTCCAATATTCCAACCTTACTTCCTTGTCTTGTACCAATTCTCTTAAGAAATAATATTTTATTACAATGTGTTTATTCTTTGTATGAATCACTAGAATCTTTGAAATATTAATTGCACTAGTGTTATCATAGAAGATAACTATTGGATCCTTGATTTCTATCTTTATACCTACCAACATTTGTTTGAACCAAACAATATTGGAATAATAGACTTTTGCTGCAGCATATTCTACCTATGCTTTTGACTAAGATATGTAGTTCTACTTTTTGCTTGTTCAAGACACTACCGTTTTATTGAGAGAGAATGCCCCACCACTGGTGTTTTTTCTATCATTAATGCTTCATCTCAATCAAAATCAGTGAAGGCTTGTAACTCTGAGTCACCTCCTTTCTTGTACCATAGGCCATAATTTTTAGTACCCATTAGATACCTCATGATCCTCTTGATTTCCATCATATGAGTTTCTTTAGGATTTTTTGAGAATCTTGCCACCATACAAACTATAAGAGCAATATCAGGCCTAGTGTGTACAACATACCATAATTTGTCAATCATTGATCTATATGTGATTAGATCTACCTCCTTGGAATCATCATTTTTGGAAACCTTATGTCTAGTAGACATAGGTTTTCCAACTAGCTCTAAATCCTCCATTTCAAATTTCTTTAGAATCTCCTTGATATATTTAGAATGAGTAATGTAGATACCATCTTTCTTTTGTTGAATATATAATCCAACAAATAATTTTGTAACAAATAATTTTATCTCTCTAGACATGGACATCTCAAACCCTATTATCATCTTTTCTAAAAATTCTTTTCACAAGTCATCATTTCTAGTAAACAATGTGTCATCCACAAAGATTTATGCCAACACAATCTTCTTGTCTAGACCCTCTTTGATGTATAGGCTATTGTTATCATTTATTCTTTGAAAAAGAATCTTTATCAATTAGTTATGAATTCTTTCATACCAAGCTCTAGGAGCTTTCTTGAGACCATGTAATGCTTTATTTAATTTACAAACCATATTGTTTCTGCTAAGATCAACAAAACCTTATGACTATTCTATGTAAACTTCTTCTTCAAGAATGCAAATTTCACATATATTTGATAAACTTTGAAACCTTTATGTGTTGCATATGCTAGTAAAGTCCTAACACCTTCCAATCTTGTAATAAGAATTTTTTTCACCATAGTCAATACCTTCTTCTTGAGAATAACCTTTACAAACTAGTCTTACTTTGTTTCTTGATACTTCTCTATCTTCATCCAACTTATTTATGAAAACCCACTTTGTGCCAATCACATTTTTATCCTTGGGTCTAGGAAAAAGAGTTGAGGTATTATTATTTTCTATCTATTCTATTTCTTCATTCATTACTTCAATCCAACTTTTATTTTCCAAAGCATCTTTAACATTTCTAGATTCAAATTTAGTAGGCAAACATGTGCCTTTCAATTTATTTTTGGTCATTGTACCATCATACTTGTCTCCAATGATTTTCTTAGGTACATGGTGCCTTCTAACATATCTTGCTAATATAGGTACTTTGGATTTGGAACTTGTTTCACAAAACTTAGCATGATTTTTAAGGTTAGATCCCATTGTCTATGACTTGGATCTTTCTGATGACTTGAGTTGCACTAGTTGTAACTTGATAGCTTCAAAGTGCAACTTGGGTCCTTCATACTATGACTCAAGTTGCACTAGTTACAACTCAAGTACTTTTGGAGCTTTTGGGGATTTAGGAGTTGAAGCCCCCTCACTTCTAATTATATTTGGCAATGTATTAGGTTCATAATTCACAAATCTTCTATAATCCTTAGGTTTTTTGTTACTTTCTTCTTGACTCTTTTTTGTAAACTCATCAATTCTCACGTGTGCATTTTTTATGATTTTATGAGTAGTTAGATTCAAACACTTATATGCTTTACTTATACAAGAGTAAAATAGGAATATGCCTTCATCACCTTTGACATCAAGTTTTCCTTTCCTAGATCCCCTCAAGATATAACATTTACTACCAAATAATTTCAAGTAACTTACACTAGGTTTGTAGCCATACCATATCTCATAAGGTGTTTGATTTGAGTCTTTATTCAACTATACTCTATTCAAGGTATATACTACAATAATTATTTCTTCCTTTTGGTATTTGATTGCAACATTCTTTTCTATCAAGAAGGTTCTTGAACAATCCATGATAGATTTGTTTTGTCTTTATACTATACCATTCTATTGAGATGTACTAGGGGCTAATACATGTCTTTTGATTCCTTTCTCAATGCAAAATTCATTGAATTCATTAGAGATAAATTCACCTCCTCTATCTGACCTAAGACATTTCAATTTCTTTCCTACCTCTTTCTCAACTCTAGCAAGATACCATTTAAACTTTTGAAAAGCTTCAATTTTTTCTTTTAAATACATAATAGTTATCATCCTGGAATAATCATCAACAAATGAAATAAAATACTTATCTCCACTGTAGCTTTATATTCTAATAGGTCCACAAAGGTGTTTATGAACCAACTCCAAGACTTCTTTTGAATGATAGTTCTTGTTTTTGAAACTATTTTTTCCCATTTTTTTAATTTGACAATTCTTGCATAGACCCATATTAGATTTCCTCAAGCTAGAAATACCTCTCACTCTACTATTTTTTCTTATCTTGACCATATTATCAAAGTTTACATGACACAAGCTCTTATGCCATAACCAAATTTCTTCTACTTGAGTAATAAAACATAACTTTCACTAAGATCTAGGTAGAATAGATTATGCTTTAGTCCTTCAACCCAATAGAAATTGTCACATCTAAGTTCATTTGTTAGTGAAATACACGCTTGAATTTTTATGCAACAAGGTTCATTATTTCCAAATCTAGCACTTCCACCTTCATAATGTTCCATATGTTCAAACTTTAATTTGTCACCATTCATATGATGAGAACAACCACTATCAATAATACATGTATCATTCTTACTAACATGAGAAATAAGTGCCATCTTATCTGACTCGTCATCTGATTCATCTTTTATAGCTATATATACCATTTCATCATTATCACTGCTATTAGAATCTTTAGCTCTAAATCAAGAGTTCTTACCTTTATTTTTGAAGTCAGTGTAGTTCTTGAATTCCATCTTGCATTTGAACTCATTGCTATTATTTTCATCTTCATTTTCTCTATCGAGACATCTTGTAGCAATGTGACCAAACTATTCAAATAAAAAATAGATTAGGGGAATCTTACCTTTGTATTTTCCTCTACCTTTAGAATATTTCTTTGCAAGTAGGGCTTCAACAACTTCAAGATCATTGTCAGAACTTTCTTCCTCTCCTTCACTTTTTGATTATTTGGCTTTTGATTTTCCACCTTTTTTTTGAGTGAAATCTTTGCTTCAAATGTAGACTTGATACTTTTGGAACAAGGGACATAGTTAGAATAGTTAGCCAATTCAAAAGTTATCAATCTTCCCACTAGGACATCAAGAGTTATCTTATTTTTTGGATCACATCTCATCTCTTGAATAGTAGACACTCTAATTGCATAGATAGGAAGAAGGGTTCTAAGTACATTACTTACAATTTTTTTCTCATCAATATCTCCAGCAGATATTTTTATTACACTCACACTAGCTTTAATTTTCTTAAACATATTTTGAAATGATTTCATCCTCTCTCATCTTCATTTGATAAAACTAGCCTCTAGGGCTTTCTTCTTTGCCTTTCCTTACATTTTCATCACCCCCATAGATATCCTTTAGTTTGGTCCATATTTCATGAGCATTAGCACAGTCTTTGACCTCATCAAATTAAACATAGTTAGGAACATAAGCTATATCAATCATCATGATGTTATGGTTTTTCTTTTCAACAATCTCTTCAACTATCAATATTCAAGTAGGAGATTTGTATTGATTTTTAAGATACTTGTATCTTGAATCATTGATAGTTTTCAAGTGCAACTTCATCATATTTTTCCATTCTACAAAGTTATCTCTATTTAATTTTGGAATCTATCTTCTATAAGACATCCTTGATCTTTATCTTAGCTCCTTGAAACCTTCACTACAAGAACCAAATGCTCTGATACCAATTGCTGGAAATATAAGTAAAGTAACCAAGAGGGGAGGGGTGAATCAGTTACTAGAAAAATAAATCTTAGATGCCTTAGATGTCAATACAAATTAAAACATAAATATTATTCTATTGTATCTTGATAAGCATGTAGGCACTTCATTAACACTAGAAAATTCTATAACTTGATAAGTACTAAAATTTAACTATAATTAGGAAGTATTTGAACATTTAGATCTTAATATAATTTAACCTTAAGTTAACTTAAATGCATACACATAAAAGAAATATCATGGACACAAGTGACACTAAGATTTAACATGGAAACCCAATTTGGGAAAAACCACCAATTGCAACTAGTTACTACTTTTCACTCTTTTGAAGTGAGCCTTGTTAGGAGCCAACCCAGTTAAAGGTTACAAAACACACTGTTAGGTGTGACCTTGTTAGAGGATTTAATCACCCTATTAAGAGTGGTCTTTTTAGAGGTCTTTAAAAACATGTATAAAAGTGCTTAAGGTTAGCTATCTTCCATTAAGGTGATATGAGATTTCTTCTTGTGGTAGTATTGAGATGTGAGGGATTATAGATTGCAATTAGGTTATAATCTCTGGATCGTAATAATATTGGATTTGTTATTTGGTGGATGTAGCCTAGGATTTGGGTGAACCATGTTAAATCTTAGTGTTTTGTGCTATCTTCTATGTGATTTAATATTTTTTGATAATGGTTATATTTGCATGTATTTTTATTTATATCTATGTTGAATCTTAACAAGTGGTATCAGAGCGAGGTTGTTGTTTTTCAATTATTCTTTGCAAGACAGTCTCATGATGGAGTGGGAGCAATGGAAAATGAGGGTAAGCCGAAGGTGACAAGTTTAATGGGCATAATTTTTAGTTATGGAGAATGCAAATGGAGGACTACCTCTATCAGTAGGATTCATGGAAGCCCTTGGACAAAACCAAGAATTTGTAAACTATAATAAATGACGACTGAGATATTTTAGATAGAAAGGCAATTGGAAGCATTCAATTATGTCTGGCACCATCAATGACATTTAACATTACAAAAATGAAGACAATGAAATAATTGATGAACACCCTAGAAAAATTGTGTGGAATGCTCTGTACTTCAAATAAGGTATTTTTCATGAAATATTTATTTAATATGAAGATGGAAATAGGTAGATTTGTTGTAGATCATTTAAATGAGTTTAAATACTATTACTCATTAGTTATCTTTTATGAATATCAATTTTGATGAAGAAATTAGGGCTCTCTTGATTTTTTGTTCTTTACATGAAAGATGGAATGGCTTGGTAATGGTTGTGAGTAATTCTATCTTTGGATCTAATACCCTAAAATATGATGATGTGATTAGTGTTATTTAAAGTGAGGAAACCTGTAGGAAAACCTCACATGGATCTATATCACGAAGTGATTTGAATGCACAAAGTAGAGGCAAAAAAACTAAGAGAGGAATTAATTCTAAAAATCATGAAAAATCAAGAGGAAAGTCAAAGGGGGATAGGTCTTAATCCAGAGGACTAAGAGATTCCTAGTACTATGGAAAACTAGGGCATAAGAAGAAAGATTTCTTGACTCAAAAGAAAAATGAACAAGATAAACCAAAAGGGAACAAGGAGGAAAATGTGATAAGTAACAAATTCAAAGAGGATGCTTTGCTTCTATCTTTAGAAAGTGTTGATGATTTATGGGTTTTAGATTCTAGTGCTTCATTTCATGCTACACCTCATATAGGTTATTTCATTGATTATGTCCAAGGGGATTTTGGACTTATTTATTTGGGGGATAATGAACCTTATTAGATTGTAGAAAAGGGAAAAGTTAAGATTAAGTTGTAGAATGGGAATCATTGGCTACTACATGAGGTAAGACATGTTCCAAGATTGAGCAGAGCAACTCAATGATGAGGTTTGTGTAGTTACTTCTAATGATAAAACTGGGAAGGTATCAAAAGGTTCCCTTTTAGTAGCAAGAGGTATGAAAGTAGGAACCTTATATCATTGTAGAGGACATATTGTTCCTTCTACTTTAATTGTTTTAATAGAAAAATGAATGTTCTAGAATAGTTGTTGCAATTGAGTAGGGAGAACAAATAGCTACTATAGATTTTGATATAGTGCTATGGCATCATAGACTTGGGCATATTAGTAAGAAAGATATGAAATTACTTCATTCAAAGAAACTTTTACTAGGTCTAAAATGTGTCAATATGGATTTCTATGAAAGTTGTGTGTATGGAAAACAAAAGAGAGTAAGTTTTGTGAAGACTAGAAAGGAAAAGGAAAATGAGAAATTAGAGCTTGTGCATACAAATGTATGGGGACTAGCTCAAGTATCTTCCCTTGGTGGCTCTCATTATTATGTTACATTTATTAATGATGCAATTAGAAAAGTATGGATTTATTTCCTTAGATATAAATCTAATGTATTTACAACTTTTAAGAAATATAAATGCTTGGTTGAAAATGAGTCTAGAAAGAATTTAAAGTGTTTCAAATCTGAAAATGGTAGTGAGTATTGCAATCATGAATTTGAAGATTATTTCTCCACTAATGGTATTCATAGAAAAAAAATTATTTCAAGGACTTTATTGAAAAATAGAGTGGTTGAATGCATGAACAAAATGATAATGGAATGTGCAAGTAGCATGAGGTTGCATGCTGGGTTGACCTTAAACATGTCGATAGAGGCTATCAATACTACTATATATTTGATTAATAGAGGTTCCTCTACTCCTTTGGGTTGTGGTATTCTAAAGGAAGCATGGACTGGTAAGAAGGTAAATTATTCTTTTCTCAAAACCTTCAGTTATGCACCATTTGCACATGTTGATTATGAAAATAGAACTAAGCTTGAAGCTAAGTCAAAGAAATGTGTATTCTTTGGAAATGATATTGATGAATTTTGTTATAGGCTTTAGGATTTTGAAAATCATAAAATTGTAAGAAACGAGGATGTCATATAATGAGAAAGTTCTTTACAAAGATCTATTGCACCAACATGAGATGAAAGAAGATGATTATGTAGTGTTGGATGATACTCTAAATGATGATGATCAAACAATTCCTCATGAAGTGCAACAACCACAACAATGAATACCACACACCCTGATGAATGTTAGATAGCCAAACAAGGCTAAGTATATCTCAAGAAAGATCTTTTTCCCTCTTTTTACTCTATTTTACTAACAAATATTGGTAAACATGAATGTTCTGATGTAGTTGTGTAGGTGGATACTAAGATTTAGTTGAATTCTGCAATGAAAGATGAAATGGACTCTTTGTTGAAAAATAAGACATGGAATTTATGCAAGTTGCTTGTAATTAAAAGGGATTTACAATATAAGTGGGTTTATAGGTTGAAAGAAGAGGATGCAGATAAGAAAATATTTAAGGCTAGGATAATTGTAAAAGGATTTGCATAGAAAAAAGGGCATTGATTTTAGTGAGATATTCTCTACTATTATTAAAATAACTTCTATCTATACTTTTTTAAGTATTGTGGCTATTGAATATTTGTATTTGGGGTAGGTTGATGGTGATTTGGATGAAGAGATATATATGACTTAGACATAAGTATTTGAGGTCAAAGGTAAGGAGAACTTAGTGTACAAATTGAAGAAAAGTTTGTATGGCTTGAAACAAACACCTCAGCAATGGTATCTAGAATTTGATAGTTTTATGCATGAACATAGATATAGTAGGTGCCATTTATATCATTGTGTTTATTTTAAGAGGTTGGATGATGACATATACATTATTTTATGTTTATATGTTGATGAAATTCTTGTAGTTGCATCTAACATGGATTACATTAAGGAGTTGAAACACTAGTTAGCACATGCATTTTCTATGAAGGATTTGGGGGAAGCAAAACAAATCCTTTGGTATGAAGATTTGCAAAGATAAGAAAAATGGGAAATTAATTTTATCTCAGGCTAATTATATTGAGAAGGTGTTGCAATTTTTCTCTATGGAGAATGCTAAAGTTGTTAGCACACCTTTACTTGGTCATTTGATGTTGACTAAGAAGATGTGTCTAGAGACACAAGAAGAGGAGGGTAAGTGATTGGGTCAAGCCTAATAACAGAATGGACACAACGGGAAAGGAAAAACTTTATTAACTATGAAAATATGCTAATACACTAAGTACAGAGAAAATAGACCTCAAAACATGCCCTTTGGGCTTACAATAGTATAAAATTGGAGATAATTTCTCCTTCAAGTACCTCCTCCCAAACTCCACTCCCAACTACCTTTTAAAATGCCCAAAATGTTCTTAAATAGACCCCAAAGGGTTAAGGATTAGGAATACATTCTAGAAAGTGCTAGTTGGAATCCACCACCCAAATAGAAGGCTCTAGAAGTTGTATTAGAAGTTAGCACAAAATTAGAAGATGGTAGCAAAATTTTAGGGAGGCATAACTTTTGAACCATAGCTCTGATTGATAAACCATTTACATTTCTGAAAAGCCTTTGGAGTGCTCTATATCCATTTTTTGGCCTTGTTTGAGGTCATTTAATGCTCCTAACTTGACTTTGAAGCATTCTTAGGAGGTCTCCAAAAACCAAAATTGCAATAACTTTCAAACCATGGGGCCTTTTGACCTGATTCTTTTTCTGGAATGTTCTAAATTAAAATTTCAATCATCCCACAAATTTACACCTTCTAACTCACCATAATTATGGCTCAATTACATAGTCCTATTTTTTTGGCATTTACATGTATCCGAAGGGGCTTAAAAACTCTAACCCAGAACACTAATAGTGAAACTGTGAGAGTTGGAACCTTTAATTGACCCAAATGAGTATCTAGAAATGAAAAAACATGCAATAGAAACTATGTCTAGGTATATTTTTTGGGTGACACAAGATTTCCCTTATACCTCTAGATGCTCCTGCATCAATAAGATGTCTGAGGCATCCTATGCTTCAGCTATAGGAAGCTTGATGTATTCTATGGTATATACAAGGCCAGACATTGCATAGGTAGTAGGAATCATTAGCAAGTATATGAGTCATCTAGGAATTAAGAATTGGAATGTAGTCAAATGGATTCCAAGATATTTGAGAGGAACATCCAGTAAGTGTTTACATTTGGGGGCTTTACTACTAACTTACAGGGCTATGTTGACTTAGATCTGGCAAGAGATATTGATACCAACCATAGTACTACAAGTTATGTACTTACTCTTGGTGGGGTAGCAATGAGTTGGGTTTCTAGGTTATAGAAGGTTAATACTTTATCAACTACAAAGCTAGAGTGTGTTCCTGCTATAGAGCTAGCCAAGCAGATGATATGGATTTAGTTCTTTTTGAAATGATTGGGAGATCCATAGAAGGATAATTATTTATTTATAGATAGTCAGAGTGTCATTCATCTTGTGAAGAATTCTACTCTACATTCGAAGACAAAACATATATAGTTGTGATACCATTTCATTTAGCCAGTTTTGGATGATGGACAGTTAAAGATGGACAAGATACATATAGATGACAATCTAGCACATTTGTTTACAAAAGTAGTGACAAGGGAGAAGTTGAATTCCTCTTCAACTTTGGTTGGTCTTCTAGACTAGACAAAATAAAAGAACAACTAAGTCCAGGATGGTTTGATCCAATGGGAGCCCCATGTTGTAGTAGTATTGCAACATGATCAATCTCAAAGTGGGAGATTGTTGTCTAGCATGGAGTCTGATCAATCCCCCAGTGGGAGATTTTTAGTTTGTGGTGATTGATTAGGAAAGTATTATACATAAGTGATAAATTTTTGGGTTATGACCAATGTATGACTAACATGGCCAACATATGACCGACATGTTGTAACCCTAAAGTGGAAAAAAATTCTTGTATAAAAAGGCTTAGGGTTAGGTATCTTTCTAAGGTGTGATGCATAATTGCTTCTTGTAGTGGTATTTAGCTGTAAGGATTACAGATTGTAATCAATTTTTAATCATTGGATTGTAATAATATTGGATTTTTTGTTTGGTGGATGTAGCCTAGGGTTTGGGTGGACCATATTAAATCTTGATGTTTTCTAATTCTCTTTTGAGTGATTTAATATTTTTTGAGATTGGTTATATTTGCATGTAATTTTTTATTTCTATTCATGTTTAATCCCAACACACATTTTATAGTGGATTGTATAGCCTTTAACAAGGTTAGCTCTCAATTGAGCCCACATCAGAAGAGTGAAAAAATGGTAGCATTTTACTTGGTGCTTTTTCCCAAATTGGGTTTCCACATTAAATATTGGGTCAAAGTTTTATTCACTTATGTGAATATTAATTTACACATGCTATTTTTATAGTTGTTTAATATATTTTTAGTTGACACATATGGAGAATAATGAGTCAAGTAATGAACATTATTTTGATACACTAATGAGATGTTATATTAATTGAGCTATTGAATGAGCTTTTTTGAGTTATTTGAAGTTGTTAAAAGTTGAATTGGCACATCTAGACCCAAGGATAATTGATTCACTCTCCCCCCTCCCCCTCTTAGTAATTATATAATTCTAACACGTAGATCATAATTTTACACTTAGTATTATAATGTTTGGTATGTGGACCTATGTGGCATACTTGGGGGATTAATGTGTTCCCTTAGTTTGATTATTTCATAACTTAGAAGTTTTAACACTAGATTTATTGATTGATATATGTTATTTTTGTGTTCCTCATGTGAAATTTTGAGATGGTGATGATTTTGAATGTTAGAGTTTATGTGGATGCTTATGAGGCTATTTATGTTTCTTGTGGATATTTCTAGATCATGTTCCTATTGTATTCTTTGTTTTATTGATTGATATTACTATGTTTACAGATTTTGAATTGATAAGTTCATATTTCTCACTTTCTTAGATGAAATGGTGGTTTGGCATGTTGCAAATTTTTAAGGCATAATCTATGATCTCTTAAAATGTTTTAGGATTAAGATTCTAGATTACATTCTATTCTAGCTAGCATTTAATAGTTTATATTAATAATGAACCATGTATGTGTTGGAAAGTTGGTTAATGTAAGTGATTCAATATTGATGTTAATAAAAACATTGTCCTTGTTTAAGATTTCTTATGATAAGGATATGTTTTTTGTATGTTAGATTGATGATATTAACTAAGTAATGGGAAAAATAGAGTACAAGTAGATTTGTGCTTGTTAGTGAGTTTCACTAGATGCATCTACATAGCTATAAATTATGGATGAGGAATAATAAGTACTCTCTTTGTTAAATATATTTTTACTTATGTTGGTATGATAGTTCATATAGGTTTTTGATAGAAAATTAGTGAATAGTTTGATATTGCAGAAACATGGCAAAAGAGACATGATGAAAATTTTGGTGAAGGCATTTAATTTAGTTTCCAGTTCATGGACTTAAAAATGTGGGGATGATATCATAGATTTTAACCCTAAGAAAAATTTAATATTGTGTGTTGGTGATGTGTTAAATTTTTTCTAGGTTAACTAAACATAGGGGAAAAGGTCAGAAAGGAAGAATGCTTTGATAAGAAAATATAAAAATGCTTCCTCTAGTTATGATTGTGAAGTGTAAAAATTATTTATTTAGTTATATTACATTTTTTTAGTCTAGGTATAGAAGAGGTGTATAAGAATGATCATATGAAAGGAACTCCAAAGGACTCCAAAGATATTAGAGATACTACCATAGTCATATATTTGGTATTCTTTATACTAATTTCAAAGTTGTATACTATTTTAGAGTAGTGATTTCACCATTTTGTAATACAACTCCTAACAAGGTTAAGGCCTCTAAAAATAAATAAGTCCTCTAAAAAGGATAATATATTTTATGTATGTAATAGAATCCTAATAGAGTCAAAGCCTTTTCCAAGATACTTTTGATTGGTGGGTAATTTTGTGGGTATTGGTCCCCACAAGGGATTTCCCTAGGCCAGTGTTTCCCTACATAAAAATATATAGTCTTGGGATTTTCTTTTTATCATAATTTGCATTATTATTTCATTTAATTGGTTATAAAATTTTAAGGTTTATATATGATATCCATAATTGGAAAAAACTATTGTACTATTAATTTTCCATGCCCCTACGCCCTTTGCCCTCTTAGTATTCCCTAATTCTAACATTTGGTATCAAAGATTAGTTAATTAGAAGAATTATAATAGATTTAGAGGAACCACTATGGATTCAAGTAATTTTCAAAGAAAATATGATTTGGCTCTTAAATAATTGGATTAGGCTAATAATGAAAGGGACGGGTTGAAAATCATGCTTAGAGATGTACAAGATTTCATCAAGAATTTGAAATATAAGATTGATAATTATGTATCCAAAAGGAAGTAACTAATATATCAAGTCAAGAAATCATATTTACTTTTAAATCTCAAAAAGGGGAATAAAATATTAAAGCATGAACTTTAGATCACGTCACTGAAGAAGGGTATGATGTTGGATGAGAAAAAAGTAGAAGTTAGTCTAAATATTGAGGTCACAAATATGAAAGCATAACTTCCTAGGGTAACATATAATATTGAATATACAAATTTAAAATTCATTTAACATGAGAAGTATAATACCATTATAAAAGGAGTACTTTTTCAAACTAAGAAACACCTTGACAAGTTATATTTTAATAACTAACAAACTACATGAGGATTTGATAACACAAAAACCTAAAAATTTAATATAAAGGACTTTCTACATTGAAAGTGAATATTATAAATGATTAGATGTCATTGTGGAACATGAACTTCTATTGGAACAAATCAATCACCAGATTAGATCAACCAAACTAAAGATGAGATCAAGAAACCTAGAGATTAAAGTAAACCATTTGAAGGTAGATATTATGAATGCAACAATTATAGAAAAATAAAGAAGCATTGTAAGCTTAAAATGAATATAAAATACTTTACTAGACATTTCTCCAATTACTTTATTTATAGATACAAATCACATGAATACAAGAATCCTAATCAAAGACCAAATATTGGAAAAATTGAAAGGACTAAGATGAAAATAACACGACCTTTAGGATTGAAAAAATCATCATTAATGGAGTTATGCTCTACAAGTGCAATAATTTTGGATGCATTTCTAAAGATTTTATATTTCAATTTACCAGTTAAAGGAATCAGAATTTAGTTACTACTTGTCATATTTATAAGAACTTTGGACATACAATTAGATTTTGTAGATTTAATGGATTTGTGAATATGATGAGAACACCTAATGTGAGAAGAAGCAAACATGGTAGAAGAAGGAATGATAATGAAAATAAGATAAGTATGATGGCATTGATAGGAATTTTTTTAAAGAATGACATATGGAGAATGCAAAACTATAAAAGGAAAAAGTGGAAAATTTCCTAGAAAATAAGGTTGATTTAATACACAAAATTGAACCCTCTACTTAAGCCTAACTTAGTTATTAGAACTATAAGGGGATAAATTTACCAATAAATTATTAGACCCATAAATTAAAAAATTAAGCTATACAAAGTATTTTTTAGGATTGTCAAGTATTCTAGATCCTTAATCTTAGTTCATAGATGCCAATTCAAAAAAATTTAAGATCGGTAATGATTTTGGTGTATACTATGAATTTTTATCATATTTTTTTACTTTTACATATTGTAGTTAATGTGTTTTTTTTTTTTGATAGAATTTAAGGAAAAATTTGGATCCCTTCTTGTTGCAAAAGCATCCTAGGGTGGTCAATAATCCTTTATGTAGGATCATCAAGCTTGGATTTAAGGACTTGTGGTTCATCTAATTATAGATATTTTGGAGACATATTTGGAAATATTTTCCCATTTGTTCATAATGATGTATAGTAATTATATTGGAGTTAGAGGCTTTTTGTGGTTGTTGGTAACATATTTGTTTATTTAATTATAGACTTTGGAGATTATTTTTGTGAGCCTTGATCTAAGGAAGTTGGCATATGCACTCTTAGATATGGATCACAGGATAGCACATGGACCTATTCTTAAGGGAACAAACTTTTATTTTTTTCATATGAGTTAGTTATGCATTCTAAACATTGGGCTTATCCTGAGTATTTAATTATTTAATGTATTTAATGTTTATTTTTCAAGCTAACTTGTGAGTTGAGGGTGTATTTAATTTGAGTGTTCATTTCATATAACTTGCTAGGCCAACTTGTAGCTTGTTTTGTTCTAAGTAGAGGGTCTTTTGGAGTCTTGAATCATTATTTAATTTAGCACTGAGATGATGGAGTAGCTAAGAGGAGAAAATTTTAGTAGATCTAGTAGCTAAGTGTAGGCTAGAGAAAGAAAAAGGGTGTTTAGTATCTTGCATAAAAAAACTAAGATTATTTTTAGGGTTTATACTAGATTGTGGATGTAGACTAGCTAGTGGTTGGATCTTTTGAGGTCTTACAAAACTATTAATGTAATTTCTTATGCATCTGGTTGTAACTCAGAAGGTCTTAGTGTTGGTCATAATGGATGAAAATTTTATGATACTATAATGAGAATTGACATTAATTTTTATATTAATATTTTTCTATTTATCTTCCATTGTATTGTAATTTTCTAGGTCCAGGACATCTCCTTTGGATATCCTCCTTTCTTGAACTAGATCAAGTGATTTTATAGAGTGCTGATCTTCTAGATTTGTTTTGTAATTTAGGTTTGAGGATCTTGGAAGATACCTTTGAGATGATTGGAGCATAGTGCAATTGTAGATGTTTATGATGTTATGGAGACTAAGGTTTTGAAGAAGGTTATATTAGAATTTAGATCTGAGATGGAGCTCAAGATGAATGATATAGTCACTAAGATCATGAGATAGTTGGTGTATGTAGGAATGTGGGTATCAAATATGGTAATGAAGAAGTTGCTAAAGACTCTAATGTTGCTAGATCTAGTGGTGTAGACATAGCTAACAAATAGAGAGACCTATGGAAGATAGAAATGGTTGGTTGGATATATCAAGATCTTAGTTAAAACTTAAATATAAGATTTTCTTAAAAATTTATCATGAAATTTTAACCCTGGAGACTTTTTGATTGGATAGGAAAATTGGAAGACTACTTTGAGTTAGAGAAAATAAAAAATCTCCTCAGAGTGAGTTTGGAACAAAATAAGTTGAAAGGACATGTTGCTTTATGGGGAAAGAATTTCCAAGAGATAGAGAAGAGGAAGGCGAAATGAAGATCACAAAGTGGAGATTGATGGTTACAAAATTAAAGGCTACATTCATTCCTAATGATTATGAACTTGATTTGTTTAAGAGATTGTAGAATCAAAAAAATAAGGATATGTCTATGAAGGGTTATTGGGGAGTTCTACAAGTTGACTATTTAGTTTGGGCATAGTGATATATCTAAGGAAAAAGTGGCATGGTATATTAATCATTTGAGATTAAATATTGAAGATGATATTGGTATTTTGAATATTTCTTTAGCCAAGGATGCTTATTGGTATTGCTCCAAGGGTAGAAAATAAGTTTAAGAGAAGAAATCTAGATAATTCCCAAGAGAAGGAGAAGAAAATGAGGGATGAAACTTTTTTTGAAAATGGAACAAAACCTATTTAAAAGAGGAAGAGAATTGACAGAGGTACATTTAAAGGTACATATTATATGTGGTGAAGGACACAACTCTTTTCAATGATCCTAGAAGGCTAGTGATATAAGAGATGTTGTAGTGAATGAAAATGTGGAATCAATGAATGAGCCTAGGGTAGAGGGGGTAACTTTTTAATTATGAGGGTTTTACTTGGAAAGAAGGTATTAAGACCTTCTCACAAAAGTAATTTTTTGAGGACTTCTTATAAGTCTTGAGGTAAATGCTACAATGTGATTGTGGATGGTGGTAGTACTAAAAACTTATTTCTTAGGAGATGGCTTAGAAACATGGTTTAAAGAGAGGGAGATATCCTTGTCCTTATAGGACTAAAGTTGGTTACAAGATGAACATGATTTGGAAGTGAGGAGTGGTAACTTGTTAATTTTTAAAATGGGTAATATATGGATCATATATTGTGTCATATTGTGGGCATGAGTAGTTGTCACATTTTACACAGTAGACCATGGCATTATGATTGTAGGGAAGTACATGATTATGACAATAATGTGTTTAATATTTACTAGGGTAGAATGAAGCATTCATTTATTCCTTTCTACAATGTAGAAATTAGTAGGAGGAACATGAGTTTTGGTCACCAAGTTGAGTTTAATGATTCTCAAAGGGGTAGATATCCTTCTCAAAAGGGATAGATATCAATATGATGTATTGAGAAAGTATAGTAAGAAAAAATCAAAATAGTTTATTGTTATAGGAAAGGGATTGTAAATGTATATTAGAGGAAATAATGTACAAGTGGATAACATGGAGGATATGTATATGAAAAACTAGTTTAGGTTTTATGTGTTGAACCTTGGAAGATGTTCTTGTAGCTATTAAGAAAAAAAATCTTTGCACATGGGATGTCTGATGTAGGATAAGCTTGAGGTAGTTGGCAATCTTGTATGTAGGATTGTAGTGCTCATATTTGTGGACTTATGGTGCATCCATTTGGAGATGTACTCAAGAAATATTAGGAAATCTTATTCTAAGTGTGCATAATGATTGTAGTAAACATCTTAAATTTAGAGCCTTTTTGGTAGTTATTGGTAATGTGTTCCTAATTTACTAGTAGTCTTTGGAGATATTTTCTACAAGCTTTGATTAGAAGGAGTTGGTGTATGCACTATTAGATTTGTATCATTGGATGGAACATGGACCTATGCCTAAGGGTGAAAACTTTTATTTGGTCATATAAGTTAGTTATGCATTGTAAGCTTGGGGATTATCCTCTGTATTTAGCTACTTCTTGTATTTCATGCTTGTTGCCAAGCCAACTTGTGCCTTAAGGTCATATTTAACATGGAAGTTTATTTAATGTAACTTTCTATGCCAACTTTGGCTTGATTCACTATAAGAAGAGGGTCTTTTGGAGTCTTGAGTCATTATTCAATTCATCATAGAGAATATGGAGTAGCAAAGGGGACACAATTTTAGAAGAGTTAGTAGATAAGTGTGGGCTAAGGAAACAAGAAGGCTGCTTGGTGGCTTGCAAATTTTATTTTTCAAATTATTCTTGGGGTTTCTAACACATTGTTGGTCTTAGCTAGCTAATGCTAAGATCTTGAAAAGTCTCAAACAATTATTAGTGTAATTTCTTCTATATTTGGCCATAAATTGGAAAGCCTTATAGTGAGGAATGTTGGATGAAAATCTTATGATTGTATAGTGAGAGCTAACATTATTTTTTATCTTAATATATATGCTATTTTTTTCTATTCTATGTGGTTACTTTGTGGGGGGTGAGGACGTCTCCTTTGGGGGTTCTCTTACATTTTATTTCATCAATTCTTCACCCTTAGAACCAAGAGATAAAGTAGAAAGACTAGAGTGTGGTTACAAGGTGATTTGGAGGATTTTGCAAAGATTTAATTAATTCCCTAGTTAGTTTGTCAAAAGGTATTTAATGTACTAGAACATGAATTCAAACTTTCTATTGTAGTTACTCGTAAAGTTAGATATTCATGGATAAATCTTATCCTCTTGACATTAAGCATAGGCCAAGATATCAGTTTAAGAAGCACCATTTCATATCCATGGAAGATGGATCATTAGGGATATTTTCTCAAACCCCTAAATTTTTTTAATGTGAAACACATTAGGGCCTACATTTACTAAATTAAATTAGAGATGAATACATAGGTTGAGACCTAGACGAGGTTTAGAATGATGATAAGACATTTAAAAAATAATTCACTCAGTTAGTGAAATCAAATATCCTACAATATGTTGATTATGAATAATTTGTTGAATTATAGTGGATCATAATAATTTTAAGTAGAATTTATAATAATATGTTTTGGTTAGTAGATTGGCCTAGTATGAAAACTAAATAATTGATACACCTACTAATTTGATTGAACAAGGCTAGAACAAATCTAATTGCTACCAAATTAGTGAAGGAATTTGAGAAAATATAGGCACAAAATGAGATAAAAGGGATATGAAATTATGATTAGATATAATGAAGAAGGTTGTGAGATTAGTGGAAAAGATACTTGGGTAAAAATATATTAGTAGAATTCATGTTCAAACATAAGTTACAACTTAGTTGTAATAGGAGATAGTCAAACAAATTATAAGATGGTTATTTATAGAGAGAATTTTGATGTATACAAGATCATAATACAACACTTAATAATTTGAAAAGAATCAAACATGATAAACACCAAATATTTAGACTTGGGTCATTGATCATGAACATATTCTTCCATATCATGCACCCATTTCCTAATATGCACCCTAAATCATAAACTAATGATATCTATACAATAAGGCTCATTTCAAAATGTTATAACAAACAAGACAAGGCAATAATTGTTAGAAAAAATAGTCTAGTGGGATAAATGAGAGCAGGGGGTTGAATCAGTTATCTGACAATTAAAACATTTATCTTCTTTAAACAAACCTAAACTTTCAACCAAAGTAAACAACAACCATAATAAAAGGAACTTAGATAATTACACCAGATATGTTGACTAAGGAAACCATTGATTAGAGGGAAAACCTTGATGGGAATGATGCCCACAAGATGATATAGTAATATAGATATTCCTTGTTAGAGGATAGACCTTGTTAGGATTCTATTACAACATTTATTACATAAAGACCCTATTAGGAGACTTTGAATCCCTATTAGGTGATTAGAACCTTGTTAGTAGTTGTGCCAAACCTCTTAGGAGTTGTAGTATAATGTATGAAAGATGAGCCCATTGTCAAAACATGAAATAACTACAAGAAAAGCTCACTACTAAAACAAGTAATTTACTATTATCGTCCTCTTTCCTTTTTTTTTTTTAATGAAACCAATCACTATCAGACCTTATCGACCAGGTCACAAATCTCATATCCAAATATCAAACCTCAAATCACTTAGCATAACCTTAATAATGAAGTTTCTTTTACTTCCACTCTGCTCTATTCAACTTCACATTTTGCACTTACTATTTCTTCTCAATTATTCAAAGCCCCACTCATGATAAAGGAAAATGTCCTTCCTTTATACCAAGTTAATAAAAAAATTCTCTAAGTTAGTTGTTAGACCTTCTCAATTAATTATTATAGAACCACATTAAGAACACATTACACTTAGCAATAACATAAATCTTCTACCTTGCAAATTGAATAACTTTTCATACATGAAATATTATGATGAGAAAACTTAGCCAGGTCATCCTCAACGTGTCTTCTTCATGTGCTTAACCTCAATCCTTAGAATATCAACTCTGCTAAGAGATATAAAATTTTTATCAAAACATGTCTCTGTAAACTCTATCTCAAAACAAACATCACCAAAAACTTCTAAACGTATCATTTGTTCTTTTGATGTTAACTAGATATACCAGATACTTAGAATCATCTCCCATAACCTTGGGTAGTTATAATACTCAACTATTCATCTATACCAACTTGATCTTTCTATTGTTCTTCTGTCAAATACCATAGAAAACTACTACATTGACATCAATGACAAAATTAGTCATGAATGTAACATATCATTATAGTAACATATCTATAATACTCCACCATAAGAATTTCATTACCATTCATGCTTCCAACCAATCTTCTAAAAATCTCCCCCTTTCACATTGATGTCAACATAGATCAAAAATGTCTAGTTTCAAGAATACCAATAAAAGACCATTCATCTTTTGAAATCCTCTTCATCAAATCATTCTCCACATTGACATACCTCAATGTGATATTTTACAAACTATCATTCCATGTTGTTCTTATACCAAACATATTGTACTCATGTTAAATATCTTCCTTAGTATATCTTCTTCATGTCCTTAACCTTGATCCTCTGAATATCAACTCTGCTAAGAGATTTAACAAGTTTACCAAAACATGCCTCTGCAAACTCTATCTCAAAACAAACATCAGAAAAACTTAGATAACTTCTTCTAGACTTATCATTTCTTCTTCCAACATTAACTACATATACTAGATACTGAGAAGCATCTCCCATAACCTTGGGTAATTATAATACTTAACTAGTCATCTATACCAACTTGATCTTTCTATTGTTCTTTGTTAGATACCATAGAAAATTTCTATATTGGCATCAATGAAAAACTCAATCATGAATGTAATATATCATCATAGTAACATATCTATAGTACTCCCCCATAGGAATATCATTAGGACTCATGCTTCCAACCAATCTTCTAAAAATCTCATCCTTTGCCATTGATGGCAACATAGATAAAAAATATCCAGTTCCAAGAATGCCAGCAAAAGACTATTCATCTTTTCAAATCCTCTTCATCAAAAATTCTCCCCATTGATATACCTCAATGTGCTTTTTTCCAAACTATCATTCCATGTTATGCTTATACCAAACATATTATACTCATGTCTAATATCTTCCTCATCATAATTTTTTTCATGCAATATTCTCCCAAATTGACATCAATGTCAAAGGTTTCAACAACCAACTTTACTGCGTCAAACTTTGCAACAACTGATACTTACATAGCTCAAGTGTCAAAAGACACTATTCAAAGAAGCACCCAACAAGAGTCCTGGATGACTTTGTCCATCATGGATACTGCCCCATACAGGAAACATTAGCATTTAGTCTAGACAATAATCGTATGCTATTACAATAGACTAAAGCACTCTTGCATCTTCTACTCTGGTATACGAAGGGGCATAACCCCTAGCATACCTCACATGTACCCAAAAGTCTCTTTGAGAAGAGGCTTAGTGAATATATCTACAATCTTCTCTTTAGTGCTCACATACTCCAATCTAATTTCCTTATTTGCAACTTTATCTCTCAACAAATAATACTTAATAGAAATGTGCTTTGTCTTAGAATGCAACACTAGATTCTTAGAAATATTTATCATGCTTATGTTGTCACAATATACAATCCTACTTCTTCCTTAACCAAGAAACCAATCTTCCTCCAAGAAAGAAGGCTCCACCATTAGTGCTTTTTCTATCATCCATACTACCAGCCCAATCTACATCAGTATAAACACTTAGAGTGAAATCATTATATTTTTCATACCACAATCCAAACTTTGTGTTCCCTTTAGATATCTAAATATCCTTTTGACTACTATGTAATGTGCTTCTCTAGGATCAACTTGGAATATTGCAACAATTCCAACTACATTTTCTATATTTGGCCTTGTGTGAGTCAGATATTGCAAACCTCTGATTATAGATCTATACTTTTCTTGCTCAATAGTAGGTGTCTCATCATTTTTAGATAACGTGTTTCTAGTTACCATAGGTGTTCCAATGGGTTTGCCTATTTCCAAACCAAACCTTTTCAGTAAATCCTTCAAGTATGTAGTCTGAGAAATAAAGATTCCTTCTTTATTTTATATAATATGCAATCCTATGAAATATTTCATCTCTCCTATCATACTCATTTCAAATTATTTCTTCATCTCTTCTACAAACTTCTCACTTTCTTCATCATTTCCTCGAAATATGATATCATCAATAAATACTACTAAAATCATCAAACCATCATCAATTTCTTTCCAATATAGATTATTATCTGCCATACCTTTGCTATATCCAACTTTTGTCAAATGTTTGTTCAACCTTGCATACTAGGTTCTAAGTGCTTGCTTCAATCCATACAATTTTTTTCTCAATCTACATACTATGTCCTTGTCATCTATCAAAGGACATCCTTCAAGTTGCTCAATCTATACCTCTTCTTCAAGTTCTCCATTCAGAAATGCTAACTTGACACCCATCTTATATACTTTGAATTTCTTTTGTGCTACATAGGCTAAGAATAATCTTACTTCTTCTATTCTAGCCACTAGAACATAAGTTTCCTCATAATTTATCCCTTCTTATTGTGAGTAACCTTTACATACCAATCTTTCTTCATTTTTTACAACTTTTCCTTGTTCATTCATCTTGTTTCTAAATACCCATTTAATTCCTATCACATTCTTGTCTTTTGGTCTAGGGATCAATTCCCATGTCCCATTTTTTACTATCTGATCTAATTCCTCTTTCATGGCTTATTTCCAATAATCATATTTACATGCTTCATCTACATTCTTAGGCTTAACTTGAGATATCAAGTATAGTTCTTCATTTACTTTGCTTCTTGTCATCACACCTTTATCTTTTCTTTCAATGATCTACTTAGATGGGTGATTCTTTATCATGTTCTTTCCTAAAGTAGTAGTTGGTATCTCAACTCTTGGCTCTATTGAAGGTTTCGAGCTTTCTCTACCTTGGCTCTCCTTCATTCTACAAATCATTGTTAGTCTCAAGAAATAACTCATCATTCCTTAGCTTAGTAAAATCATCATCATCTAAATTGTAATAAACTATTTTCTCTTTTATTCTAAATTTCTCATCAATACTCACATTTGCACTTTCCATAATTGTCTTAGTTCTCTAATTATAACATCTATAAGCCTTTCTTTTTAATGAATAACCAAGAAAGATACATTCATCACTTCTAACATGAAACTTGATAATATCATCATCTCTTTTGATATAACACTTACTCCCAAAAATTCTGAAATACTTAACTATAGGTGAGTGACCAAACCATAGTTCATAAGGTGTCTTGTTTGTGTCTTTCCTAACTTGCACTTTTTTCATAGTGTGGACTATTGTATTCATAGCTTCTCTCCAAAATGTCTTGGATACATCATTCTTCACTAACATAGCTCTAACTACTTTTCTGACTGACTTGTTCCTTCTCTCTGCAATGCCATTATATTCAGGGGTTCTCAGAGATAATAACTATCTGTTAATTCCATTTTCTTCAAAAAAAATGTTAAACTCATTTGAAGTAAATTCTCCTCCTCTATCTGATCATAAACATTTGATCTTTATACTAGATTCATTCTCTATTCTTGAATATCTTAAACTTATCAAATGCCTCATATTTCTCTTTAAGAAATGCAACCCACATCATTCTAGAAAAATCATCAACTAGAATCATAAAATACCTTTCACCATAGAATCATTTAGTCTTTGTAGGACCACTAAGATCTGTATGTACAATCTCCAACTTTGCTATAGTGGTAAACTTCTTGTTGGGAAAAGAAGTTCTATTATGCTTGGTCATAACACAATCCTTGAAAATTATGTTGAGGCCTCTAATAATGTAGGATACACTATATTTATGTAATAGACTCCTAACTAGGTCAAAATCTTTTACAAGTTATGTTTTAGTAGTGGATAATTTTATAGGTATCATTTACACCAAGGTTTTCCCTTGGCTAGCATTTCCCTGGTTAATAATATATGATGCTATTAGTTTCTTTGTGGAATGCTTATTATTACTATTTAGTTTAATTGTCTATGCAATTTTAAGGTATTCCCTATTTCTAATAGTATGATTATAACTTTGCAATTAAGGTGGTGAGATTTTGGACAACCTTATTTATTTGTTCAAGGATCATTAATTGCATAACTTTAATTATATCTCTTTAAATATTATATTAATAGAGTATATGTGTATAAGAGTATGAAAATAAGAATAAGTATAAGTTAATTTTTCAATTGAGGCTGAATTTTAATTATAAATGATACTTTATTAGTATTAAATATTTGATTATCTAGATCATGATTTATGGGTTGTTATTCATTATGAATTGTATTCCATATAATTACTATAGGGTAATCATTATTCCCAAAGATTCTATCCCTTATTTTATTTGAGTATTGACCTAAATATAATGTTCCTAAACGCATATGCATTCCCATTTTACTACTCTTAACAAGGTATATATATTTTGATATAATACATCATCTCATGGGTTTCATCTACACCAATATTTTTTCTCTTAACAATTTTTTGTACAAGAAATTTTTTTTTGTTAAGTTTTCTAGATATTTTCATTACTACTTATTATTAATATCTATAATTTAAGATTTAATGTTGTTAAAATTTGACATCTTGGTCACAACTTATTCATTCCCTAAGTTGTGTATTTCCTTGTCTCTATTACATCTAATGCTAGAACTTTTTAGAACTCTTTCCTAATGTTTTACTCATATGTTGAATGTGTGTCCTCTAAAGGTTAGTTCTTTTGTAATGAAAATAATATGATTCTCATATCACATTTTATCTCCACCAATGTATCTCAAACCTCTTACGTTAGTTTACACACTTCCTTCTCACACTTAGTTGTCCATATGCCCTATCTCCCTTTCTTAACCATAAATATGCTCAAACTCTAAATACTCATAAACCATCTATCCATTTTTCTTTCTTTCTCCATATTGAGTCTGTCAATCTCTTTATCTCCTATGTAACAATATTCTAGAAGATTTACCTTTCCAATAACACTTCTACCTAGTTCCCCTTACTAGAAAAATATTTCAAAGCTTCTAGATAGCTTTATCATTTTTGAAGGATAATCAAATTTACTACTATTTTGTTTTCCAAAGCTTCCTGACCCTTCACTAATATGATCTTACATATCCTTGGTCAAACTGTCTCTCTCTAAAAAAATTCCTCTTGGTAAGGGGTATGTTATCTAATAGAAATTAATGGGAATGTTTTTTATCACCTAAAAATATAAGAAAAAAGTCATGCTCAACTATTAAAAGAAATTACATATAATTCTAAAAATAATTAATATTTGATATGAATTATAAAATTCTAATACTAATATCATGCCAATCTATATTGTACAAGAAGTACAAAACTAATTTTCTCAATACTATATCGATAGAGGTGAGAAGAGATTTTACATGAAGATAAACAAAAACATAAGAACAATAATGAAATTAGGTATACACAAAGTTTTCAAATATAATTAAGGACTTCAAAGGAATATTACTAGAATGTCAAAAAGAATAAAATTGTGGATTTAGTTATGTCCATGTCTACTTGTATAAAAACACAAAAAATTATAAGTCCCTTCTAGATTGAAAGTGACAAAGAACAAGATAGAATTTAATAAAAAAATATTTCATCCCCTGAAAGCTTGCCTCCAAAGCATCCTAGTGTACCTCATGCCCTTTTCCTTAATGCCTATGAAGGTTGTAGATTCTAAAAGAAAATTCAAAAAAACTTCATGTGGTACGGAGTGGAGGAAAATAGAAGGATGGTCCTTGTCAACTACAATCAAGTGTATAAATCCAAGGTCCTTCTATTCCTTCTAAGTTCCTCAATAATACCCATAAACTTTAGTTATTAGAGGAAGTTTCCATGATGAGTGATATTGTAAAGAAAAGTATTGTCAATCTAAACTTGAGTCCTCAAAATTCCAAGATCTTATTTGAGAAGGGTAACACCATGGGAGGCCCTTCAAAATGTGTTGAACCTAGAAACTCTAAAGAGATGGAGCTGAATAAAGAAATTCAGGGATATTTTGTTGAGGGTTTACACATGTATATCGATGTGATGAAAGGCCACACCACTATTCTCTCCACTAAGTTTGCTAATTCTTGGAACAAAGAACTGGTGGAGATTGATAGTACCAAATTTGTGGTGACTCTAAAATGGATTAGAGATGTGATGGGTCTAGAATGTTTTTGCATGAAAGTGGGAAAGTAAAGTACGTTGGACTATAGTGAATTTAGGCATAAGTTCTTTGATGAACAAACAAACTTGTTTGTGAGTTCTAGAAATAGGTATGATGGGCTCTCTCCCAAGCCCTTTTGGTACCATTTTCTACTTGTTAATCAATTATTTTACTCTTTAACATCATTACATGACCTATCATGGCTATCATTTTTTTCTACTTAGTATGCTTAGACACAGGGAAAAAGTTAATAGTTTTTTCTTCCTATTTTCCTCTTTGGTCAACAACATTGTCTTGGGAGAAACCCCACCTATTCACTAGGGGATCATTTTTTCCCCTTTATCACCATGTTTGTGCTGACCATATAGATTTTGGTAAATGTCTTCCATCCATAGATAACCTCAAAACTTGTAGAGATCCTAATTCCTTAGTGGCTATTCAAAGAAATTTGTGCTCATAAGACCCAAATGGAGTCACCTAAAATTTTGGATAAGCTTCATCCTGATAAACCTAATAAATTTTTTATATCTTTGTAATAGTCCCTTTTGATTGAGGCCAACAAGTAGAGAAAAAATGATTCCAAAAAATCCAGCCCAACTAGTACCCCAAAGAAAAGGAAAATGGTAGAAGAAATTATTAATATTGATAAAAATAAAGGGGAGGGAAATTTTGCTAAAGAGGAATAGGAGAGAGCTATGGACTTCAAAAGGAAAAAGGGGAACTCTAGCTCTAGGGAGAGAAGATCCATGATGTTGATGAATAAAAAGTGAAGAGTTATAAGGAAAAAAGAAATGAGGGCTCCTACAATTCCCAAATGGAGGACAAGGTGGAAGATAGGGAAGTGGAGGAAGTTCCAAAAAAAGCTAGATTTTGTTCCTCCAATGAAGCTTAGTTTTATGTGGAAGTGGAAGAAACTAATGATGAAACTCACTTTTGTCAAGATAAGAAAGTGGTGGTGGACATAGGGATTATTGGAGATGAAGGGACTAAGATTAGTTAAAAAGAATGAGTTGGATAAACAATGAAATTTCTTTCCAATATCCAAAGGAATCTAGAAGGCTTCAAAAAGGATTTTGATAATAAATTTGATGAAATAAATGATAAAATTGAAAACCTTAATAAACAATTCAAAACTACAACTCTTGGTCTTGAAATGGGGATGGTTATTTCCTCCATTTGTGAAGTGTCGAAAAAAAAAAAGAAAGGCCATCTTAGGGTCATCAATGGGAAGAAAAAACTAAAAAAGGTGAGCAAACCCAAGGAAAATAATTGTGAGGAGATAAAGAGTGCCACCTAGATCAAGAACTAGACTAAAGAGATCAAGTACCTCAATGGATATTAGGAGAACATTAATTAGGCTTCATTTTTTTTTGTGTTTATTTGTAGTCTTTTAGCTTTTACTGTAGGCTTCCTACTAACTATTTACTCTCTTTATCCTCACCATTGTTGTAGTAGTAAGTCTTTGAACATGGTTAGTAGGCTTAGTAGTTTAAAGTTTAGACTTAAGATAGTGTTAAGTTGTTGGTTGACAGTTTATCTTCCTTGGGGTTTTGGTTTAAACCTTGACTCTTTGACCACACATCAGATTATAGAAAATAAAGCTTTTAGCAATAAAATGGGTTAGAGTAGTAATCTATCAAAGACCTCTAAATTTAAAGGTACAACTATGTTATACATTCAAGATATGTAATGAATTCATCTTTTAGGTTTCGGGGGTACGCTCTTAACTAGAGAGAAGAAGAGGCAAAACCAAGTTGCTTGACACTTTAAAGATCTCGGGCAAAGAAGGGAAAATAACCCATGAAATACTTTAAATGAAAACTCATGATGTAATGAACATAAACATGCACAACTAATTATAATAATAGGAAGAAATGAAGATATGGTGAAAGAGGTAATTCCCAGATTATAGAGTTAAATTATAGTTTCAACAATAACTATATTGTCTATTTCCCAACTACCCCATATGCAATCCTCTAGCCTCCTCAAGAAGTAACTACTCTAAACATACAAATGAGGGATACAACAAAAATAACAAATGAAATGCTTATGCTGAAAAAAGTAATACATGCATTTGATTAAATGAAGGATGAAAAACCAAGTTTACTCACATTCATTCAATTTTCAACATGAGTGTATTCATTCCAAGTCCTATATCTAAAACTAAAATGAACAACAAAACTTAAAATGATCCCAAAGTCTCACACAGTAGTCCTAGCTATAGAGGTCTTCCCAAAGTAAATTTTGTTGATCTTATTAACTTCCTTAAAGCTTACATTTATAGGCCTTCTCAAAATGGCCAGTTGCATTAGATGACTATTGTATAGATAATCTATGAACATAAAACAAAAAATAGGATAAGCTTGGTTCATTGTCCATTATAGAGATTAGAAAATTGCCAAAAATGCCTATAAAATGAAAGAGAAGAGAGGGAATGACAAATGCCCAAAGAGTTATCATGTCCTTTTAGGGGTAACTAATTTGGCTCCATATGCCTTCATAGCATCAATTACATTCTTGAGTTCTTCAACATTTGGAATGATGATATTGTCAACTCAGACCATCTAGTAGTTGTGCATGTCTATCAATTCATCCATTCTAGTCACTCTTGATTTGTACCTTTTTGTTTCTCTATTTATGATTGCATCTACCACTAAGAGCTACTAAATATTAGACACTTTGAAATTGATATGGTCAATGGGATCATCAAAAAATGTCAAGAACTTTAATTTCATTCTCTCAATAACTACTAGCTTGCCAATGGTGGACACAAAAGGCTCTATGTGTAATGTCTTTAAATGCTGAAATGATTTGTTGATGACCTTTTGCATTAGCTCATACACATCTCCAAGCTCATGTATAGATCTCACAAAAATCTCTATGACAAACTCTAAAGATTCTCTCCAATGAAATAACAACATTGTGCCTATCTTTAGAATCCCATGAGTAATGGCCACATCTATCTTCACAGCAGTTACTTCATGTTAAAGGGCCAGTTTCTTAGATGTCTATTAGTTGTCATATGTATGGTAGCTCAATGGTTTGAGGTTGCCTCTTTGATCTTGTGTGCATCCAACACCATGCTTCCCAAATTCTTCACTAGTAGGGGGCCTTGAGTCTTTAGCTAAACAATCCATGCTCTTCCAACCTGCTCAAATTGCCTTTCGTGTTGCATCATTAGGAGTAAGTTCTTATTCTCCTCTGCATTTGGGTAAAACTGGCCTAAAGACATTCATCCAAGGGAAAATTTAATGTATCTTGCCAATTCTCTATATGAGGCCTTCAAAACCTCCTCTTCTTCTCTAAGCTCTTCTAGCTTATCCTTAATTTTCTAATTGGTAGATTTCTATATTTTTACCATGTAATCATGAACAAGGATACCAAGATCCAATATTCTAATTTGGAAGTTGTCTTTTGAAAGCTCATGAAATTTGCCTTCTTTTTGTGGCTTTACACTTTCTACCAATATATATCCAATAGTGGAATCTATAGCCAATGCAACAATTATTTTCTTCTTCTTTCTCTTCTTGGATGGCTGAGAGGATGTGACTTGTGTGATCAAGTCCTTTAATAGAGTAGCTTCCATGTATCTCCTCTTCTTCATGTCAATGTTATCCTCAAGCCAAGACTCTATAGATAGCATTTTGATAGATGACTGCAAAGTAGTTAGATCAAACAACTTGTTCAGAATTAAAGGAGTTGGCTTGTCCTGAGAGGCAATAGGGAAGGCAACCACCTTATTCATCAAAAAAGCTAAGGTATATCCTTATTGAGATGCATCTTGCTCTTGGTCATCCATAGAGTTGGTATCAACATCCAAATTATTAAACTAAACGGGGAAAGATGGCTTAGCTACTAATTTCTCTTGCTCTTTCTCCTTATTCATGTCATCTTGTTTCTCTTCAACTTTCTATTGTGTGGAAGAGAGCACTCCCACAGGTAGGAGTAATTAAGATATTCTTGTTCAGAGGCTAGTCTCCTCTTTCCCTAATGGATTGATTTGGGCCTATAGATCTTGAAGTGGTGATTGTGGTGGTTGTTGCTATAGTAGACTGAGCTTCTCTAGAAGAAAATCCATCTATAGAACCAGTCCCTCCTATTCTCTTCATTCTCACTCACATCCACTCCACCCACTTGTTAGTTCTTTTGATGATCTCCTACATTAGGAGCTCCCTGGTGTCCATAGTTGGCCCTACATATGGGTAGATAGAATTGGATAGTCCTTGATCTTCTAGTAGGAAGTAGGATGCATGAAGCCTCCATCATCTACAAGGTTAGAAATGTCAATAGAACTATTATATAATTTAATATCATTAATAGTTAACTATGAACACAATCTCTCATGAGTTTGGTACTCATTAAGACACCTAGACAAAAAATCTTCAATATCTAGAACATGCCCATATGCATATCTAAACTTCAAATGATCTTTAACAAAGTCAATAGGATCAAACTAAGGCCTGAGAGCCTCATAGTCTAGAAACTTAATATTTCTATCAAATCCCTTTACCAAGTTTTGAGCATTTGATCTAGAGGTTCATGAATATGTGTCAACCACCATAGGGAATGAAATTCCAGCTATCTTATTTACATTAGAATAGAGGGTGTTTACTTCTAGGATTTGTTGACATTTCTTGACTAGAATGTTCTTGTCCTCTAGATATCTTGGAAATTAATTGGGAAACATATAAAAATATCCTATTCTCAAATAAGACATGAAATCTACATCACAATATTCCTTCTTGGCAAGAATACCAAATGTAGACTGTATTAGTGCTTTGTTGATTGATAAGAGAATAGATTGGTTAGGAAACATAATTTTGTGTTTCCAGATTGTATTTGATGTAGGAGCATCCTAGGTTGCCTTTTTTTTGTACTCATTTTTGTTCATTTTGCATGTTGATTTTGACTTACTATAGCTCTAATGGATGTCAAGTTACTATAGCTCTAGTGGATGCCAAGTTACTATAACTCTAATGGATGCCAAGTTACTATAGCTCTAATGGATACCAAGTTACTATAACTCTAATGGATGTCAAGTTATTGTAGCTCTAATAGATATCAAGTTACTGTAGCTCTAATGGAAGCTAAGTCACTATAGCTCTAGTGGATGACAAGTTATTATAGTAATCTAGTGTTGATCGATTTTTCCTTCATGTGTTGAGTTATCTAGTGTATGTTGAGTGACCCTTCATGTGTTGAGTTTTCTTATTTATGCTGAGTGTCAGCATTGGACGTGATTTCTACAAGCTGACTTGTAGGATTTATTTTGATCATGACATTTATATTAAGATCTTTTCTTGGGATGTTTCAAGACTATTTTTGGGTTGGACATCCTCTTATGTAATGTACTAGAATGATCTATAAAAAAATTTATGAAGTATAAATACAGTGTTTAGCCTTAGAGTTAGGTCTATTTTGGAGGGATTCAGGAGTAAAACAAAAAATTTTGGATAGTTTGTTGCATATGTATCTAGAGCTATGAATTTTATGTTGGATCATTGATCTTGAATACATTTTTTATCTAGTCATAACATAGAAGGCCTTACATCTGGGCATGTATGCTAATTATTTGATGAATTAATAAATGTTTTCTCTCGTTCCTCCTTTGGTTGTTGTTCAGTGTGTTGTGTTTCCATTGTGTTAACTATTGCAAGGTTGTTGGGATAGTTGGATGTGCCTTTGGCCCTAGTTTTTTATCCCTCCCTACGTCAAGTGGTATCAAAGTATGAGGTTCATCCTTGTGGTGATTAGATCGTGTAAAAATATGAGTGAATTGGGTTGCAGGATTGCAAATCTATGGATTTGACCTATAACTTGTAGAGGGTTATGATCTTATAGGAAATTTATTTGTAAAGATGGTTTGAGGTAGAGAAAATGTTGATAATACAATATTAGATGCATTGAGACAAATTGCAACCATATTAGATGTTGTAGAGATAGCCTAGAGGAGAGGAGGACATCTAGATGATGTAAGTGATGATGAAGAAATAGCACCAAACCCTAAACCAAAACCTAAGGAAGATCAAGATGAAGCAAGGTTGTTGAGAGTTCTGTCTAAAGAAAATTAAAATTTTGCTATAGAAGTTGTTTCTTATGATGGAATATTGGACACCAATGCTATGTTAGATTGGATCTCTAATATGGAGAAGTTCTTTGAGTATGAAAACACTCTTCATAATAGGAAGGTGAAGATTATAATTACTAGGCTACAACGTCATGCTTCACTATGGTGGGAGCATTTGCAAACTAATAGAAAAAGGAGAGGAAAGGAGAAGATCACAACTTGGCAAAAGATGGTGAACAAGGTAAAGAACAAATTCCTTTATACTAATTACCAAGTTAGCTTGTTGAGAAATATTCAAAATTTGAGACAAAAGGACATGACTGTGAAAGAGTATACCAAGGAATTCTATAGATTGGACATCAGATCTACACATGTGTATGATGATGTTGAGAAAATTACAAGGTACATAAATGGATTGAGATCTAGAATGCAAGATGAAATAATTTTTGTGAAGTTGGAATATGTGGAAGAAGAATACCCATATGACTTGAAGGCTAAGGAGATCTTGACAAAGAAGCATGAACAAAGACAAAGAGGTAGAGGTGGTAGATTCTAGAGAGGCAGAGGGAGATCTTATGGTGAAGTTGGTAGATCTAGAAATTTTGTACAAGATAAAGGTAAATCTAAGTGGAAGAGTGATGAAAAAGGAAAGACCAAATGGAAAAGTGGTAATTCTTATTGAAGAGATACTAATTATTACTGAGGAAAACATAATTCTTATTCTAGAGGTGGATTTCATGGTAATTGTTTTAGTTTTGTTAAAGAGGGACATAGACCTTTTGAATGTAGATCCTCTAAAAGTAGGCAAGGTAACATAAATGATAGGATTCAAGGAGATGATCAGGGTTCGACAAGTGGACCTAAGGCTAGAGAAAATTTGATGGTGAGAAGAACTTTAAGTAATAAGGGAAGTGATGAGGAACCTATTTTAAGGGAAAATCTTTTCAAGACAAGATGTAACATGGATAGAAAATGCTACAAAGTGATCATTGATAGTGGAAGTTCTTCAAATTTGTCATTAGAAGAGCTGGTTACAAAGTTGCAGTTACAAAGAATGAAACATCCTAAACCCTATCATGTTTAATGGATCAAAGATGAGCATAAGATATTGGTAAGTGAGCAATGCATTATGAAGTTCAATATTGGACATTACTTTGCTGAAGTTTTGTTTGATATTATGCCTATGGATTGTTGTCATATTCTATTAGGTAGACTTGGAAATATGATTCATATGCTATACATGATCGAAGATTGAATCAATATCTTCTTTGGGTGAAAGGGAAGAAACAAATATGGCTACATTTAATTGAAAGTCTAGATGAGGTTAATTGTACTATTGTAAAAATTTGCATGGTCAATGGGAAACAACTTAAAAAGAAAATGAAAAAGAACCAAGTTTGTTTTTCTATAATTCCAAAGAAATTGATTTGTGTCAATAGTAACCAAGTTCCACAAAAATAGTGTTAATCAAATGCTAATCAGTGGTGATTGAGTGATAGCTAGTAGTATTGACCAAGTACCAAAAGAAATTGTTGAATTGTTGAATGAGTATAAAGAGATTTTTGTAGAGGATATACCTGATGGTTTAACTCTAGTAAGAAGTATAAATCATTGTATGAATCTAATTCCTAGAGCTAGTTTTCCAAACAAAGCACCATATAGATTGACACCTACAAAAAAGGTAGAACTTAATAGACAAGTGCATGAATTGTTGTAGAAAGGTTTGATAAGAGAAATTTTGAGTCCATGCACTATACTTGATGTATTAGCACCTAAAAATAATGGAGAATGGAGAATGTGTGCTAATTCCAAATCTATTAACAAGATTATAGTGAAATATAGATCTCCTATGTCAAGGATGGATGACATATTGGGTTATTTGAGTGGAGTAGAGTATTTTACCAAGATTGATTTGAAGAGTGGCCATAATCATATTAGAATTAGAGAAGGTCATGAATGCAAGACTACTTTCAAGACAAAAGATGGTTTGTATGAGTAGTTGGTTATGCCTTTTGGTTTGACTAATGCACCGAGTACCTTCATGAGGTTGATGAATGAAGTTCTGAAAATATTCTTGGGTAAGTTTGTGATTGTTTATTTGGATGATATTTAGATATTTAGTAAGACTAAGGAAGAACATCTTGAGCATATTAGACAAGTATTTCAGAGGTTGAAAGAGAAAAAGTTTTTGATTAATCTGAAAAAGTGTTCTTTTATGCAAGAGTAGACTATGTACTTGGGATTTGTGATTTTAGTTGCTGGATTGAAGATGGATCCTAAGAAGGTGAAATAAATTTTGGAATTGCCTACACCTAAGAATGTGGATGAGGTAAGATCATTTCATGGTTTGGCTAGTTTCTATAGAAAGTTCATAAGAAATTTTAGTTATGTTTGTAATGCTATGACTAAGACAATGAGAGGAGATTAAAACGAATTTAAATGGACACATTGAGCTGATAAGAGTTCTGAGACTTTGAAACAAAAGGTTGTTGAGTTACCTATAGTGGCTTTTCCTAATTTCAATAAGGTATTTCAAGTTGGATGTGATGCAAGTGGTAGTGCAATAGGAGCTATATTAACCCAAGAAGGTAAACTTATTGCTTTCTTTAGTGAGAAGTTGAATGATGCTAAAAGAAAATATTATGTGTATGATCAAAAATTTTATGCTATTGTTCAAGCATTAAGATTTGGAGAAATTATTTGATTCCTAAGGAGTTTGTGTTGTATATTGATGACAAAGCTTTACAATATTTGGGAAGTCAACATAAATTGAATTAGAGACATATGAAGTGGGTTGAGTACTTGCATAGTTTCATATTTTTAATTAAGCATAAGAGTGGAGTTACTAACTAATTTGTTGATGCATTACATAGAAGACTTTCTCTATTGATTGAAATGAAGGTTGATGTTCTGGGTTTTGATGAAATGAAAGAGTTGTATGATGTTGATCCTAATTTTCCTGAGGTGTGGAGGGAGTGCATGACACCAAATCTGATAGATCACATCAATAAGTATGATGAATATTTCATTCAAGAAGTTATGTTGTTCAAAGGTATTTAGCTGTGTATCCCCAGAAGTTCTATGAGAGTTAATCTAATTAAGGAAAAGCATAGTGGTGGATTGGCTGGACATTTTGGAATTGATAAGACATTGAGTTTGTTGAAGGATAAGTATTATTCCACAAATGTATAAGGATGTTCAAAAATTTGTAAAGAGTTGTGGGGTTTTTCAAGTTGCAAAAGGAGTGAGTCAAATACTAGTTTGTATACACCTATTACTATTCCTGAGAAACCTTGGACTAACATCAATATGGATATTGTTCTTGGATTGCCTAAGATAGTTAAGGGGTATGATTCTATATTTGTTGTAGTGGAAAATTTTTCTAAGATAGCTCATTTCATACCATGTAAGAAGAAATCAAATGCTAAGCATATTGCTGAACTTTTCTTTAAAGAGATTGTGAGATTGCATGGATTACCAAGAAGTATTACTTCTGATAGAGATAGTAAGTTTGTTGGTTATTTTTGGAAGACTTTGTGGAAGAAGATGGGTACTGAGTTGAAGTTTAGATCTACATTCCATCCATAGATAGATGGAAAAATAGAGGTTGTGAATAGAAGCTTGGGTAATTTTCTAAGATGTTTAGTTGGAGATAAGCCAAGAAACTAGGAAGTAGTCTTAGCACAAGCTGAGTTTGCAGATAACAATTTTGTGAATAAGAGTATAGGGAAAACACCTTTTCAGATTGTTACTAGAATGCAACCTAGATGTATATTAGATTTGAGAGATGTTGTTGGTGAAGAAAAGAGAACTATAAGAGAAGAATTTTTTGATTTTATGGAGTCTTTACATAAGGAAGTGAAGTTGAGGTTGGAACAAAGGAATTAGAAGTAAAAGGAGAATGTTGATAATTCTAGAAGACATCATGATTTTGAAGTTGGTGATGAGGAGAGGTGATGGTTCATTTAAAAAAGGAAAATTTCTTGATGGAACATATAGTAAGATGAAGATGAAGAAATTTGGACCTTGTATGATCTTGAAGAAGTTTGATAGTGGTAATGCTTATGAAGTTGAATTATCTAATGAAATGGATATATCTCCTATATTCAATATTGTTGATTTTTATAAGTATCATGAGTCAGATGATGAAGTTGTTGCATTAGAAGTAGATTGAAGAAGTTGAAGAGATATTGGATCAAAGAGCTGGCAACAACACAAGAGGGAATTATTATTATGAATATTTGGTGAAGTGGAAGAATATGCCTACTAAAGATGCTTCATGGATTTCTCAATTTGAGTTGGATTCAACTTAGATTGTGACATCTCAATGATTCAAGAGAATCATCTCTTTCAACCCCAGTTGTTTGATGTAGGATTATCCTGGGTTGCCTTGTTATCCTACTCATTTTTGTTTATTTCATATGTTGGTGCTAAGTTACTATAGCTCTAATGGATGCTAAGTTATTATAGTTATAGTAGATGCCAAGTTATTGTACCTCTAATGGATGCTGAGTTACTATAGCTCTAATGGATTTTGAGTTACTGTACCTCTAATGGATGCCAAGTTACTATATGTCTAGTGGATGTTGAGTTACTATATCTCTAATGGATACTAAGTAACTATAGCTCTAGTGGATGCTGAGTTACTATAGAAATCTAGTGTTGATTGTGTGTTCCTTCACGTGTCAATTTAACTAGTGTTTTCTAATTGACCCTTCATGTGCTGAGTTTTCTTGTTTATGTTGAGTGTTAGCATTGGACATGATTTTTGTAAGCTAACTTGTGGAATTTATTTTGATCATGACATTTGTATTAAGATCTTTTCTTGGGATGTGTTTAGACCATTTTTGGTTTGGCCTTCCTCTTATGTAATGTTCTAGAATGATCTGTAAGTCATTTTGGCAAGTATATTTTGAGTGCTTAGAGATTGAGTTAGGGTAGTTTTGGAGGGATTCAGGAGTAGAACATGAAAGTTTGAAAATTTTGTTGCATATGTATCTAGAGCTATAAATTTGATGTTGGATCATTTATCTTAAATATATTTTGTATCTATCCATAACCTAGAAGGCCTTACAATTGGGCATGTATGCTAATTATTTGATGAATTAATAAGTGTTCTCTCATTTTCCTCTTTTGGTTGCTATTTAGTGTGTTGTGTTTTTGTTGTGTTAACTATTTCAAGGTGGTTTGGATAGCTAGATGTGCCTTTGGCCCTATTTTTTCATCCCTCCTTGTGTTAGTATCTCTCTATACATTTTCTTACAAGCTTAGGTGCATGTACAACCATGGGAAAACTAGTAGCTTCAACTAATCCACCCACTTTGAGTTTTTGAGTAATTGGGTGAATGGGTTGAGGATTAAGCCTCCTATGAAGGTCTCTAAAATTATAGAATTTGAACAATGTGTTAGACAACTCTTTCAACTCATTCTCTAGGCCAATTAGCTTCTCGTAATCATTAGCTTTGATTTCCATACACTAAATGAGTAAAGAATATGTAGTTCTTGATAAATAGCAATTTTAAATATACTTGAAGAAATGAATTAAAGCAATCCTAGTAAAATAGGTAAATGAATTAAAATGTTGGTGCCACATGAATGAAATTAAGTTCAACCAACATAAATAACAAAAGGATTTGCATTTGATTCTATGAGTAACAACTATTTAAACTTTCCATTCATTTGTAGATAAAATATTAATTCCTAAAAGCATCCTTATTATCATAAAGTAAAGTAACATGACAAAGAATCACTTGACTACATGAGCATCCTAGCTTTATGGGAAATCCCATATCTCGCTTCAAAATTTGGGTAGCGCACATATGTAACAAAGTTAACACATGTGGGAGAGAAAGACGCACTTAAATTTTTCAGAGACTATTTTCCCTTTAGCTAGAATTATAACATGAGAAGTAATCCTTTCACTAGCCTGCACACTCTATTCTTCCTCTTTTTGTCAAAATATTTTAACATTGCATTTCCTTTGTATCGACGAAGCATTTTGAACACTTATTCTCCCAAAAGCATCTTATGGTATCTCTAAAGGATATTCAAATTTTTTAGTAAATTAACTTGGTATTCCTAAAGTCTCCAGAAAAGGAGTCTACTTTATTGCCCTTGGGAAAAAAATCCTTTTTTTGCAATAGTTTTTAGACTGATGTGTAGCAAATAGTTTTCAACTTATAATTATGATTCAATGGGCCTAAAGGAAAATCTTGAGCATTCCTTACATATTATGAGCCATTAGATTATTATGCCCAACATACTTGATTAATTGAATTCGGATTGGGCTCAGGTTTGTGAAGCTTCAAAAATTGAACAAAATGGTTGCATCTCCATAACTATGCAACAACAATACCATGAATCTATACCCTTTAGCAATATTTGATCTTATCTCCATAGATCTAAATGGAAAAAAAACATGGCCTCTATCCAAAGCATCACAAATCCTTATGTATTGACAAAATTTTACTCACTACTTGTTAGTCATTTTTCATGGGTTTAACCTTCAAACTCACACTTATGGTAGTTCATTTGATGAAAGATTTAGTAGGGGGCTAGGCATCTATGATATATGAAATGCTAGGGTGAGATAGAATGGAGTTGAACTCAAAACACTTTATTCTCATTGGGAAGACATAAGATCACAACCTAGCCATACCTAAATTACCTAAACCCTGTGTGCATCAAAAAAATAAGAAACCATACCTAAATCGCTTAAAGGTAGGGCTGTTAATTAAGGCTTACTTGAAAACATCCTACACTTGTCACATTTTTCCACCCACTAATATGCATCTTTGAACATTCCAGGCCAATAGTAGCATTGCCTCAAATCTTATATTCCATGACTATTGATGAAAATTGACTACCTTTGGCCTCATTGTGGAAGCTGCAATCTCTTTTGTTGAGGTTTATCCATGCATCTCAGAAAGGTCCCATCTATTGCCCTTTTATATAGTTGATAATCATATATGACATGCTTGGCTAATTCGGTTGATCTTGATTATGCTTGTATATCAGCCCATTTGGAAAATCTTTGTAAGTTAGAAAGTAGATGATATTTGAGAACTAGGGATCTTGAAGAGTGATGATTAGCACTCTTGCAGATTCCCTCTCTTGGATCAAATCCTTATTTTCTATAATCACCTTACACAAAAAATTTCCTCTTACCAACTTACTAGGCCTCAGGTTAATGTCATATTCTTGAACCTTAGGCACCCATGCTCCTCTACTGTTGAAACCTATCTATTGTTGAGTCAAAATACTCTTGATAGCTAAATTAGGTGTAAATACAATAGAATGAGAGTGTAGTACATAAAATCCAAAGTTTTTAAGAGCTCTTACCACTACATAGACATGTTTTTCCATTTGAGACTATATTAGCTCATGGTGCTTGAGAGGAGTACTCATGAAGGAAATTTGTGCTTGGATACCCTCCTTGTTCTCCTACATGAGTAGTGCAAACAATGTATGGGATAAGGCGTAGCAATATAGTATAAACTCATTGGTTTAATCTGGGTGGATGAGCTCAACTGTTTTGGATATGCAATCTTTGATTTGACCAAAAGCCTTTCTTCTAGAATTGTTCCATTTGAAGCTATGACTCCCTTTCATCATATCAACTATACATTTGGTAATTTTGGAAAAGTTAGCAATGAATCACCTCAAAAAATTTACCTATCCAAAGAATGATTTGACTCCAATTTTGATTCCCAACAAATTCAACTACTGAAAAGCTCTAACCCATTGTAGATCAATCCTCATTCCTTCATAGTGTTGGTCTAATTTTTTACAAAATATATTTTTCTTAGTCCTAGCTAAAAATTAGATTTAATTTTATGTCTTGCTTGCTAGGGTTTTGGTTTTTTGCCTTTGCAAATTTTCAAACCTTTTGAAAAACCTTATCAAACCCTAAGTCTTGTCTTCCTTTTAATTTAATTGAGCACAACTTTTTTTTGAAATTCTCAATATTTCTTGACTCGCTTAAATTTTCCACTATACCAAGTGCCTTTTACCCAGTTTATTCCCAACGTCTTATCTTTATAAGATCTATGGCTATCATGTCATCGCTATGGGTAAATGAAAGGTTTTTAATGATAGTGACATAGTGACTACTATAAAATAGACTGGCAGTGTCATAAAGTGGAGGGTCAACACTAGAAAATTGCATTGCTTCGAAAAGTTTGGTCACATGCTTCATGTTAGAATTGTTAGTGTTGGAAAAGAAACCACTTGAAATGAGTTTTTAGTTGGCATCACTGGAGCCTAGTTTCTCTAATGAGTTACTATGTCATGACCAAAAAAGGAAAGCACCCTGCTAGTAGCAACATAGTGTCTTAATAGAGAATATAGAAGACAACAATTTTTTTTGTTTAAGTACAATGACCGTGAAGTTCCCAAGTGGTATTATGGACGTGCACTTTTATTTATTTGCTAGAGCTATTATTATGGTAATCATGATTGAAAAGTAGATATCTTATTAATACCAGACTTTAACAATATTCATGATGTCACCATGTTGTGACCCAAAAAAAAAAAAAAATCTCAACAATAGTGACACAGCAACTTGACAGGAAGTAGTTTTTTGCAACAACAATTTTAGAAGGTGGGTCCAAACAATTGTCTTGCCAAAAATGAGCCACGTAATCTCCTAGACATGGTGACATCTTGATAAGAAATGCATATGCACCAAAAGTTTGAATAACATGAGAGGTCACTATGTTGTGACCAAAAAATCCTTGCACATTGCCAGTAGCAACATGGTGCCTAGCCTAAAAATGTGAAACATGGCGAGGCCTAAACTATGTGATGTAACAAGGATAAGAATATTAAATTATCTACCAAAAATTCTCAAAAAAGGATTTCTTTCTTTAAGAAATGGTTTTCAAAAAGGAATTTATTTGCCCCACATGCCAATATCCACAAATTTGACTTAGGAGAGCTAGTAGTTCCAAGTGTTTTTATGGATTTTGACCTTTTTGAAGCTATTGTAAAAAATTATGATCAAGCAATAAGAGCAGTAAGGAGAGTTGATGGTGTCCCTCTAGTCACAATTAGCCTTGAAGAGATTTGAGAGGTATTTGGTTTAGAACTTCTAATAAACTATCATGTGCCCATTGACATACAAGAATTAAAAAAAGAATATATGTCAAAGAAGGATGCAATTAGGTAGGGTGCACTAAGGGCACATATAGGCACAGTTGGAAATTTTCCAGTGATTATAGGATCCTTTAGGGAACTCTTCAAAAAGGAATATTTCACTTTCTAGGCTATGGAGGCATACATGACTTTGTGTCAAGTTTTTGGTGAGGATGAATAGAATGTCATGCCTATCAGTTTTATGTACATTATCACTCAGATTACCTCTTTTGGTGTGGATGTTATTTTTTATTTTGCCTCCTACATAGTAGAGGAAATTCATATTGGCCAAGTAGGAATTGCAAAAGACAAGGTGGAAAAAACTTTTGGTCATTATTCTTTGCTAATGCATATGATTATGTTCAAAGAAGTAGCATATTTTGGTAAGGAAATGAAAGTAAATAGAGAACAGAATGGAGAGACACTGCCACTCTAGTTATGGAGTGCAGATAAGACTTGGGATGATGAAAATGCTAGTTTTGTTAGGTTTGATAGGTACTTTGCCTCAAAATTGAGGTTCCTTTTATTAAGTGACTATCCCAAAGTTCCTAGGGCACTAATAAGTCTCATCAGCCCCATGAATAATCCTATTGGTTTGAAAGTTTCACATAAATGGGGAGAAATAATCCCATACTCTATTTTCACTATTATTAGGATTTATGGTTTTAAAGGAACCTCTCATGTATTTCCCTACCAGATGCCATTAAAGGTAGGGGTAGCTAAATTTTTTTGGCATCTTAGAGTTTTAGAGGAAAATTATTTGGTGAAAAGGGGTAGAGGCTCAATTTTCCCAACTTGCACTTTAGCTCACCAATTTGTGATCATAAAAAGGGATTGAATTTTTTTTGTATAAAATACTAGATCAATATAGGATGGTTGTCTCTCATCCCCTTTTTTGTGACACTGAGGGATTCTATGACTTGGCCTTTAGGCACTAAATCGATCTTGGCAAAATCAAACATAAGTCATACTTTCCTGAAGACATAATAAGAAATGATTTCTCCTTGCAAGAATAGGAAACCAAGAAATAAAAATGGAGAGTGTTCTCAAGGATTTTGAATTTTATTCATTGTTTTGATGAAGATTATGATCCTTTGGGTAATGTAACCACAGATGTAGATAGGATAAATAACTCATGATTACTTTTCTTGAAATAATGGAAACTATGAATGAGAAAAAAATAATAATTTATTAATGCTTATGTAGACAGGGCTAAGGAGGTAATGAGGAGATTGGGATTCACTCTATATCTAGGGGCAAGAAAATTAATTTTCCAAAAAAAGCTAGGTTATAATATAATTCAAAATAAGAAGCCCACTATGGATAAGGGCAAACAAATAATAGCATTCACTAGTGTTGGCCTAGAAGAAATACTTGATGAGCCCTCTCCTAAGAAGAAAAAGTTAATGAAAAAACAAGGTCCTCACATTGAGGAATATTCACCTGCACAATCCCCTTTGCGATTTGGAGAGGAACAATTTTCTGGAGAACAGATTGAATAACTAGGGTCCCAAGCAGGAATTTTTTCACCCAAGTAGAATTAGATGAGGGAACCCCCAAATTTCCCCCTATGCCATGCCTTGAGTTGATAGTGGTAGATTTGAAGGGAAAAGAACTAGACCCTATGATGGAGTAGTCCAATCATCATTTTTTGTCAGATGATAGTTTTGTTAATTCCAAAGCCTTCCACCAATTTGCATGGAGGACAAACATAGGAAAATATGAGGAAAGATGCAATAAATTGAAGGTTGAGCATTCAAATATTGAAGATGTACCCATTTAGACACAAATAAAAGAGGAAATGATAAAGGAATTTCAAAGCCTGATCCCTGAGGAAGGGAGAGAAATGGTAAGAGCATCAAGTGTTTGATTACTTCCCAATTAAGATATAGTAGATGCTCTAATTTTTAATTTTGTTTCTAATAAATTAGAGACATTGGACCAAGATAAAATGGAGATCTCATGTGCTAAGTTTAGTACAAAACAAGCTTCTTTGGTTATCTCATTCATCAAAAAAGAATCTAGAACAATGTCTCTACAATCAGATAATACTAGCTAGATTGATAATTTGATTATAAAAAGGGTAAAGGATACAAATTTTGTAGAGGTGGCACATTTAAATGCTAAGACATTGCAATTAACTTTGGCCACTATAGAGAAAGATGAGAATAAGAGATTGGAATTGCAAGCCAAGTATAAAAGAGTTTTGGAGGCATATAATAAAGAAGTTCAAAAAAGAAATGAACTTGAAAATAAGGTAATGAGGAGATCTTCTAGGCCAATAATCAAATATCCCTGCCCTCCAGTGGAACCTTTTGAATCCACTCCTCTCATTGAAATACCAGAAACTCCACAAAAGTCACAATAATGTACATCAGAAGATTTTGAGGAAGAAAAGAATAAACTATGGACATTGCATGTAGATCTAAATGTGAAATATAAAGACAAATTATGAAAGGCTCTCATGTATCTAGTAGAAAAAATTGAATGGCCAGTGTTCTATGAGTAGTTAGCTAGGTTTGTAAGAATATGGGGAGAAATGAAGGCCAGTGAAGATACTCTGAAACCCATTGTTAATAAGTGGGGTAAAAGAAGAAAAGACATTACTCTTTTGTGTTACTCTATTATAAGGTCTTCCCATGACCATATTAAAAAAAAATTTGATGTTGCCAATGATCTCTCAAATTTTGATGATAGAAGAATTACATTATAGTTGAGAGTTGTTGCTTATCTGAGTAAGTATAAAAGTGAAAAATTTGATTTATTCCCTCATATTTTAGATAGAAAAAATAAACTAAAGAATAAAAATGAATGGGCTAAGGAATTGGATGACCTATTCTATTTGAGAATGAATAAAGTCATCAATGAAAAAGGTCATGCATGATGGTAGACTACTATAGAGGAATTGGTGATGGCTTAGTTATTCTTTGATTCTTTAAAACAAGATTTCATTAATATTGACAAGGAAGCTAAGTATGTGCTTAAGAAGAAACATGACATATTACACTTCAATTGGCTAGATGACACACTTTTTGAGAAGTGGATGGTAGATATTGTTTCTGATGAATAGTTTGAATAAGCTAAAATTGATGATGATGAGGTATAGGTAGATGAAGTATAGGTCATATATACAACTACACAAGATTAGAGGGAATAAGAAGATAAGGGCAAGAAACCAATTTTAATTGTAGGTCCAAAAGCTAAGGATGTTGACATGATAGAGGAAGAAACAAGAATAACAATACTCTTATCAGTTCATGATGAAAATAGTGAAAACCCTCAAGTTTAGATTGATTTTCTATTGCCAAAAAACACTTCATCATTGGCTAGTCTAGTAGTTGCATATACCAAAGATTTAGAATAGAAGCTTGGCCAATCAAAAAAATCAATAACATGTGAAGATGTAATAGTAATGAGACCTACTAAATGAATACTTGATGTATTACCTTCTTGTAACACAAATTTGTCTTTTACAAAATGTAAATGTCTTTTGTCTAGAGGGATAGCTGTCCTTTTCTCTTAGCCTGAATCTTGTTGCATCTCACTCAATTTAAGTGAGATTCCAAGGCTAGAGAAGGGGAGAATTTCATTGTTAATTTTAGTATATACTAAATATGGCTCTGTTTATTTATTAGTGCAAAACTTATGATGTATCTTTCTAAAAATACTTGGGAATATATTGATGTTACATGGATTTGGTGTTTTCATTTCAGAGTCATTTTGAGTTTTATTACAATTCTATACAATTTTCAAAGAAGATTAATTCAAAGTTGAACTATCCCCATATCTATTCTTGCTGAATTTTGTCTCCTTTATTATTGCCTAGTTATTTTGATGTTGTGTGAGTAAAGCTTGTCCAATTGAATGCAATTCACTTAGATTGTATATCAATTCATTATTGCTATTGATTCAATGAATTAAGTAAATTCTCTAGTGAATTTGATTGGATTGCTAAGGTAATAAGAGGGATGTCTATAAGGATGAATTCCAACAAGAATTGCTGATAGTATTGGTTGTAATGCAATCAATTAGATCTATAAATTGAAGTACACTCTGAATCCCAATGGATAAAGCACTGATCTAGTTAATCTGATCTATAGATAGAGAGATCATGAATAAGCACAAACTCTAAAATCAAAATCAATTTTATTTCATTTTTCAAGGTTGTAAATTTTGATCAGCACTCATTTGCATCTGATTTCTGAGTCTTAGATACCTACTATTTCTAGAAATATTTGTAAGCCTAATGAGAATTGTAACCAAATATGCATATAAGAGATGTATATTACCTAAAAATGTTAAGGAATGGATAAGTTATGTCTATGTCAAAGATAGAAGATGAAAATCAGAATGAAGCTAGTAGGATTCTCATACAACAACATTCATTTGAATCATCCACTAGGCACACCCACCTTGGTTTTGTAGAGCCTAAAGAGTAGGAAACCATTCTTGGTTTTGTTGAAGTTGGATCAAAATAATATGCATAGATAATTGTTAATGGGAAGTAGCTAGTCCCTAGATTTATGAGTATTATTACCTTGTTATTGAGCTTTTGTTGTTTAGTAGTTGAAAAACACCAACAAAATGGTGACTCTACTAGGGACTTGTGCAATTTATCTATGATAAATATTACAGTCCTTTTGGTCATGTTGTGTATGTGTTTGTCAGATTTTTTTAGTACTACGTATGGTTAGGGTGGACTTGTTTTAGTGACAAACCTTGAGAATTTAAAAGTAAAGGAAAGCAAAATGCTACATATATACACTGATATATATAGCCCCTTCACATGTCTTATCTATCAAGCCAAATTTATAGTCTTATGATTTTTTTGATTTGTTCCTTTGTGTGTCATATAGGTTAATATTATCTTGTGTCATTTTCTTAGAGCCAAGAGATATTTTATTGTTACTTTTCTTGAGGAATAGGGTAGCAACTTAGTCAAGGTTTTGAAGCTAGTGCTTATTTGATAAATAGTATGGCTAACAAAAGGAAACACACAAGAGCTTACACAAGAGCCAATCCTAATGTACCAATGTATACTGACTTATCTCAAGGTGGTAGGAAGAACCCAAATAAGAAAAAGCTAGACCCAAACCCCACCTAGAAACCAAGAGGTAGTGTATAAGTTAATTATCAATACCAACCAATGGTAGGGAGAGAGTCTTCTTCACTTAGTTCTAAATAATAAACCACAAGACTCTTAGGAGGAATATTTAATACCCCATTACTAGATGAAATAACCTATCAAGACAAGAATACGTCATTAGTAGGGAATGCATCCCCTAGGCCAAATTTGATAGGTGACATGAATCATAGGCTAGGACTCAGGATTTCATTTGAAGATCCTTTTAATCCCAGAGCAGTCCCATTCATGGAAATAAATCTTATAGATTTGGATGATCCTATGGATTCAAAAGCCACTTCTATAGATCCTAAAGAAGTATGATCAAAGATAGGAGTTTTGAAGAAATGGGTTGCTAAAGAAGAAGCCAAGCATGTTCATCTAAAAAAGGAAAGAGAGCAAGCCACCCTAGATACTATAGTTGAAAGAGATAATATGCTTAGAAGGATGGCTATCTTAAAAGAAAAATTAATAAGTTAGAAGAAATAACTCCAATCCTTCATGCTGATGTCTTTGGAGGTAGAGATAGTCTGAGAACTAAAGTTTAGGAACAAGAAAAGCTTCTAAGCCAAAGACAAGAACCCATTATTTCCCAAGTTCAACCCTACAAGCATGTCCAAAATAACCAAGTAGAACCTATTTTCCAATAGATAGATAAAGGAAAAGAAAAAACTCAAGGAATCCAAATAAATGAGCCTTAGATAGTCACAAGAAAATCTATAAACCCTCCTATGTCAAAATTAGATTTAGATCTAGAAAAAGATAGGAAAGAAAAATAAGATCTTGCAAAGGAAATTGAATAAGTTGAGAATGAAGCCTACGCTATAGAAACTAGGAGAAAAATTTAGTTCATAAAGTCTAATTCTTCATTGGCTACATGGACAAACTTGTCTACTCTAGCTACAACCTCTATACCTACTTGTGGACCAATAATTTTAAATTAGGGAATATCTCAATCTACTCTTGCCTCATCATCCACCATTACTACTCAAGTCCATATCATCCAACCTCAACAATTGCAAAGTGTTATACTCAACCAAGCCAATGTAGCAAGAACCTGAAATGTTACTAGTTTTTAGAAGAAGCCCATTTACATGGAAAAATATAGACAAATGTTATTTGTAGGTATTCCTAGTGCTCCTCACCCTATATCTTTTGATTTAAGAGCTAAAGTTGTCAAGTTCTCTAGAAATAATGTTCTTATTGGTGAAGAGCACTTAAGAGTTTTCATAGATATGCTAAATGAATTTGAAGTTGAACATGAGAATGTGGTGATGAATTTATTTGTTCATTCATGGACTGAAGATGTAAGGGATTGGGTCAGAAGATTATCCAATGATAGCATTAGTTCATGGAGTGATTTGGAAAAATTATTTAAAGAACAATATGGGGATAATACTAATGTTGTTTTTATGTTGAATGATTTCAATAAATCAAGAAAAACCCTAATGAGTCTACATTTGATTTCAATGTGAGATTCCAAAAAGGGATGTACAAATTGTTCTAGGTTATGAGATTGAATGAGGATGTTTGTCTTACAACTTATTTTAATGCCTTTGATAGCAAGATGGTTTACCAGTTGAGGGATAAAGACCCTAAAACTTTGAGGGATGCTTATAAGATTGTAGTAAATATTGAAAATAATAGGAAAGAATCTAGAAAACTTGGTAGGAGAGATGACCCAAAGTTGTTCAATCCTAGGAATAATAATAAGGAGGTTAACAAAACTCCTGTAGGTAAGAAGCTTGAGGAAACTACAATAGGTCAAGTATTGGACTTGTTGAAAAAGATGAACCCATCTACTTTTACTACTCATAAGCCTAATGTTAGTGAGAAAGCTCAAGTTAACAACAACAATTTCAATAGACAACCCAAAATGCAGAACTATCCTTATACCACTCAATGGAAGGATGGTAAACCAATTCCTAACCAAGCCCAAAATGTAAAAGATAAGGGTACAGGAGATCCTCTAAAAAGAAGCTCTGTTAATATGAATGATGATATGCCATGGTGTATTATTTGTCATTCACCTCACTCTTTAGAGTGTTGTGCAATTGCTCAATCATTTTCTTTAGGTCAAGATGCACAAAATGAGAAGGAAGAAGAAAAAGACCACAATGATGTAAGTTCTAATATGGTCAGCATGTGTAACAATTGTATGGATTTTGATTTGGAGGAAACTAAAAGTGATCATGCAAATAAGAGAGATGCCTATCAGTTACATCATCAACAAGTCTTCTTAGATGGTGAAGGTTGTGATGAAGATCAAGTATGTGTTTAAACATCTTTTGAAGTTGGCCATGTAAACTTGAGAATGCCCTCTAAGGAGAAGATTGATAGGATTACTATAGAGGTGATTTCCCAGATGCATAGCAATTACAATTTGAGAAAATGAGCAATTAACAATGATGTTGGGAATCCTTTTGGTATATTTATAAAAGATGTTACACATAAGATGAAAGATGGAGACAAGAAGGCTAATGTAGATATAGTTAAAGTTAAAGACATCAAAACCAAGAAGTGGGAACCCAAGAAGTAGGTTCAATTCCAAACAAATGAGACAACAAAAGAAATTGTGCAAGAAGAGGGATCAGGATCTAATACTATCAAGAAAATAATAGTACCTATTGTTAAAAATATTCCTACTACAGGTATGATTGTGAAACCCACTATATTTGATCCTATTGACATGATATCAATGTTGTCATAAATTACTATTAAAGTAACCTTATCTAAACTATTTACAATTGAAGAGCATAAAAGTAAAGCCTTATCATGGTTGGGAGGGATAGGAAATAATGACAATATTATAGAACAAAATATCAAACAGAAAACCCCATTGGTAGTAGAAGATAGTGGTATTATATCTCAAATTCCCCAAATATTTTTGGATGATTCATTTGTAGCATATAAAGAAGATATTGACCCTTTCTTTCTCAATCTGAATATATTGGGAAAAACTCTAAAATATTGTATGATAGATTTAGGAGCTTCTAACACCATCATGCCCTTCAAAGTGATGGAAGCCCTAGGTTTGAAAGTAGACACTAAGTAAGGTAGATGTAGAGGTATGAATGCTAGAGAAGTTTAAGTCATAGGTACTATTAATGCTTTACCATTTAAGCTAGTTGCATACCCTAAGGTAGAATTGACTATGTCAATCCTTGTAGTTGATATTCCTACATATTATGGAATGTTGCCCTCTAGAAAATAGAGTGATGCTATGGGAGGTGGCCTACAATGTTACCTAACCAATGCCACTTTTCAAATAGGAGTAGATAAAGAGACAAGGCTCAATCATATTTTGAGGGAATAAATTAACAAAGATTCTACTTGTTTTTAGACATAGGTGTGAATGCATTTAGAGTTGAGTAAATTGTCCAAGAAGTTGAGAACTTGTGTCCTATGATTGAGAATGAAGTTGAGTGTTGTATGGATTCACCAATATTATGGATAATGTTCTTTGATGAGGCTAGCTCTAAAGAAGGTTTAGGGGTAGGGGTGGTTTTTGTTTCTCCTAAAAAGAATACTTTTAGATACTCCTTCACCCTAAATTTTTCATGCACCAACAATATAGTTGAATATGAAGCCCTACTGTTAGGATTGAAAGTTGCTACCCACCATGGAATTAAAAAGTTGCATGCTATAGGTGATTCAAAATTGGTTATCTCTCAGATAAGGGGGACATATATATCTAAAAATAAAAGATTGAAATAGTATAGAAATGTTTTTTGGGATCAAATAGAATTTTTTGATGTATTTGGTGTTTCATGGAGAGATAAAAATTAGAATAAGATGGCCAACTTATTAACAAATGTAGTAATTAAACTGCAGGAGGTATCATTTGTATGAGTTTCATAGATTGAGGTCTAGAATAGACCCTCAATACCTGACAATATTGAACATTGGCAAGTATTTGAGATGACAAACACATTGTAAATTTCTTGTTGAATGAAGATAAATACCATGGTCAAGAATTGGACTGTGGTGATTTGGTTGAGACTGTAAATGGTAAGGAAATAATTTTTGGTCAAGAGGTCATATAATTAAAGACTAATAAAATACCTAAGGATTTGGTTGTTTTGGAGAACAAGTTTGACAACCAGATAGCGTAAGACCTAGGGTTATAGATTATAAACCTTGGAACTAATGAGGCCCCTAAGAAGGTTTATACTAGTTAGAATTCATTAGCTAAAATTAGAAAGCCTTTGATTGACCTACTAAAAAAACATAGACATATTTTTGCATGGTAATATGATGACCTAAAGGCTTATAGAGGAGATCTTTTTCAACATGTCATTCCACTCAAAGAAAATGTGAAACACAGAAGAAGAGACTAGTAAATCCCACCTTAGCACCCAAAATGCAAGAAGAATTGATTAAATTAAGAGATGGAGAGATAATGAAACCTATTAGACATTCCACTTGGGTCTCAAATCTAGTACATGTCAGGAAAAAGAATGGAGACATCAAACTGTGTGTGGATTTCAAAAATCTAAACATTGCTTCCCTAAAAGATAATTATAAGTTGCCAAACATGGAGGCTATGTTATAGAAAGTAACTAGTTCTGAACTTATGTCCATGATGGATGGGTTCTCAAGATATAACCAAGTCCTAGTGAAAGAAGAAGAGAAATTTAAGACAACATTCACAACTCCATGGGGAACTTATGTATATCTAAGAATTTCATTTGGATTTATTAATGGTGGTGCCATTTTTCAAAGGGCTATGGATGTAGCTTTCCATGAGTACATCAACAAGTTTATGGTTTTATATTAGGATGACCTTATAGCTTATTCCAAAAGGGCTAAAGACCATTGTTGACATTTGGAGAAGATTTTTATCAAAGCATTGGAATATGGAGTGTCATTAAACTCTAAGAAATGTACATTTGGGGTAACTAAAGGCAAACTATTGGGACATATAGTATCAAAGGATGGAGTAAAGATAGATTCTAAGAGAGTGGAAGCCATTGATAAGGTCCCTAAGCCAAATAATGTGAAGGGAATACAATCTTTCTTTAGGAAAATCAACTTTCTAAGGAGGTTTGTTACTAACTTTGCTAAGATTAGTAGACCTATCTCAAAAATGATTAAGAAAGGAGTTACTATCAACTGGAATGGTGAACCTTCATAGGCATTTTAGGATATTAAAACTACCACAAAGAATGCTCCAATCCTTAGGACTCTAGACTACATAAAACCTCTTGGGATTAAAAATTGCATGGTCAATTTTGAGTCACATATTGTGAATCTTGAAGAATCATGCCCTAAAGTGCCTTTTTATGCATATGTAGTTGATTGTTGGTTTGAGGCCTAGATGGTGTTTGAGTGGCTTAAAACATTTCATTTGACATATACATGTGATCCACAATGTTATTTTTCCATCCATAATCATTGAATGAAGTCCCATTTTGAGCCAGTGTCTAAATTTGCAATTCTACCCATGTCAAATAGCGACAGGAGGTCCAATTTGTCTTTGAATATCTTCTACCCAAGAATGTGTCATGAACCACCACTTTGAGGATGTTTAGTATGAATATCAAAAAACATGTGTTCCACTTTTCACCCCTTTTCAAATCTATTTGAATAGGTTTCGAACCCCCCGAAGTTGGTCATTTACTATTTGTGCATTTGTGTAGTTGTTCACAATTTTGGGAAGCTTTGTTGGACCAATGATATCTTTGACCCAGTTCACCCAAATGAGAAAATTATTTTTTTACTATGTTCTAGGGGTTAGATACTTCATATGTTCAAATTTTGAGGTCATGACGAATCCATTTGATTAATTTGCTAACATGATTAAAAACCCAGTTTGCATTGTTTTGATATGGCTAAGGTATCTAGATTGATTCGTACCCATGTTCGGCATGTCATAACTTTGATCCCATGATTGGTAAGCCTAAACTGATTGTACCATTGTGTTGTGTCCAAAAAATCCTTCAAGTATGCCGATTCTCAAGTCATGAAAAATCCATTTGCATACTTTTTTTTGTTTGTCCGTTTACCAAAAACTACTTTTTGACACATTTCCAAGTGCCTATTTTTGGAAATTCACCAAATGCATCCGGTGACTTGTCATGAGCCCAAACCATAGAATTATATTCTACACATGGCAAAGAACCTCTATCCTAGTTTTTAGAACCCCAAGTGATCAATAACCCATTTTCATAATGTTGAACCCGAGCCCAGTTTATGTTTTTTAACACTGTTTACCTGTAGGATATTTGAAGTATGGATGTTCAAAAATTAAAATATTTTGACTGGAAATTCCTCATGGGCTGAAAATTAGTATGGTAGAGCGGGTAGGATTGAACACTCATGCCAATTTTTGTGGCCTAGTTATTTGATTGGATTAGTTTTTAAGGCCAGCTGGTGAGCCTCCAAACACAAATCCACAATTTCAACAATTGATTAAAAGGAGTTGGATAAAATGGAAAAAAAACATATTGAAAGGTTTTAGAAGAAGGAAAGTGTTGATTAAGCCTAGTATTGTTTGCTATTTTTCACCAAATGAAAATGGTTGCCACAGGTTATCAAAGCAAGGGAGATTTTTAATTTTAATTATTTTAGAAGTCTACCCACATTATAAAGGAAATGAGGCATCCATATAATTATAAAAAAGGAGCCGGTCAAGAATAAATTGGCATAAAGAAAAGAAAAGTTGCTATCATTGGGAAGAATCCATGCCAAGTAGAAGGAGCAACCAACCACCATTTGAGAAATCAGCATCAAAGAATGGTAAAGGCTCTCCACATGTTTTTTGACACAGTGTACTGCAACCTCTGTGAAGATGAAAATGAAAAGGGGTAGCCCATGAATAGAAGAATAAATGCTGAAATAAAGCACCAAATATAGAAAGAGCTGCCCAGTTTAAAAGGAGTGGCATTGAAAGCAGCAGCCCACACTGACGTAAGCCATGGCTAAATTAAAAGGAGACATCCATAAATAAATAAAATGCAACCAGAGGAAAATGGAGCCCACTAGAAGGAAGACCATGCATAAGAGGCTAAACAAGTTTGAAGGCATGTGAGGAGAAGCTTTACATATGTAAAAATGTTTTTTGAATCTCATTGAAAGGGAGGAAATGATTTCCATGGCTGAAAAAACCTATGCATAGTCTCTTTGGTGGAGGCAAGTCTGCTGATATTATACTTTGGAGAAATTTATAAGAGAAAAGAGAGATCTTTTAATCCCATATTGTCTATGTGTTGGCAATTTTTGGTGTTTAAATACTTTTGCACTCAAACATGTAGTGTCAAAAATACAAAGGCTTTTGAAGGTTGTGTGATGTGTGGTGGATTTCGTGGGTCCCAGTTGGCCAAAATAAGAGGTAAAATTTTGAACAAGCATGCACATTAAAAATGATGATGTCAGTAGATTACAGATCACCAGAAAGTCAAAAATTTGGCAAGTCACTATGGCACTTGCCAAAAAATCTAAGAAAATCTGCCTAGTGAATTGGCGACTTGCCAAAAAATTTCAAATCTGGCTAAAAGGTAAAATGAGCACATGGGTCCTGCCTGGATATGGAGTAGCGAACCAGTGAGTGACAAGTGGCACTGACATGGTGGTGAGGTGGATGAATATCATGGGGACATGTGGTGAAGCTTCCTATTGTGGCACATTTCCAAAGGTGCTAACGTGGTAACGATGCCACATGTCACAACATTGCTATGTCACTAATGATGTGGCAAATGCTGACTCAGAAAATGACATAGCGACTATGATGTGGCAATGATGACATGGCAACTAGTGACATGGCCATGAGATGGATGAATCTGCTGATGACATGTGGCACCTAGTTGGAGGTGTCTAATAACTGTGCATGGAAGGAGTGAATCATAATATGCCACGTGTCAAGGTTGGTCAACCAAGTTTGACTCAAATAGAAAATGGTGGAGAATTTGAAAATTTTCAAATTTAAATATTTTATTATTTCTCCCATTTAAATAATGTTTGAAACTTTAATATAGTTCAAACTATATAAAAGGTTTTAAATTTTGCAAAACATATGTGGAAGCCATGAACAAAGGGCTGATCTTTAGAAGGTCATAACTGGAGTATTTTCTAGGCAAAATGGGAATTCAAATATACTGTAAGAATTGGGAAGAGCTGACTTTTCCATTGCTAGAGTCAGATTATGCACAGGTGTTCACTGGTTCACGTTGTAGGACAATTTGTGAAATCTAGGGTATTGACAATGGAACAACCAGATTTCGTCATGAAGCATTAGGATCAGTTACATGGCAGTTTTGAAGACTTTTTGGAATTTGAATGTGAAGAAAATCAAGCCAAATCAGTTTTCTTGCATTCTACAAGCCATTTTCAACTGATTTCTTACATTTACCGAGTTCAATTTTACACCAAAATCAGTTACATTCTCATCATCAAATTTCTGAGATATTTTGATGCCTTTGAGAGGCAAAATGAAGGGATTTGATTTTTAGTTAGAAGGAGAAGTTAGAAAGAGGTTTTTGATCTTCTTGGGAAGGATTTCTAAAGGGAAACTTGTTTGCAAATTAAATCTGGGAATTGTCTTCTTTATATTTATTCTTTCTTCTTCTTTGAAAAGATGTTGGTTGGTTGCTGTGAAAGCCACACACCCATCATTTCTCTCTTGTATTAAACAACATTTTGAGTTGTTATGCATATATTTCTTACTATTTAGGTAATTTCATGAGTTATTTATGTATATCATTCATGTATTTGGTTTCAAGAAAAACAAATAAAGTACAACAAAGCTTTTAAGTTCAGTCTGAATCTTGTCTCCTAATTATGGATCTGTTATTTCTTCTAATTTGTGATAAAAGAACATAGATTAGATTGCATTTCATTTAGCAATGTATGTGATTAAAATGTCTTGCTGGTGGAGCAAAGAACCATGTAATTGCTTGATGTTTGTCACAAGGTTTGCAGATTTCATGATAGGATGTTCTAAGTATGAGATTCATTCTGTAGTAGATGTCAGTTCACAAAGTGAACGATAGAACAGGGATCTTGATGTAGAGATATGTCTGAGATTTCTAGAAGATGTATGGTTATAATTCATTTTAATTACCCAATAGATAAGGCACTAGTCAGAGATAAGATCATTAAGTTATGTTGCTCATACTTGGGTCTTGCTATTATCAACAGATTAAATCAGTTTTCCCTTTTATGTTGAAAGCTATTCAATATTAACCCACACTTAATTTGCTAGTTTTATGAGTTATGTTCTTAGCTATTTCATGCTTGTGATTCCTGGTTAAGTATAGAAGATTTAGGGGTTGTTATCTGCTTTACATTAGATTCAGTGTATGCTTTGATAACTTGTACCATATAAAGAATCTATAGGTATATCCACCTAGGTTTTGCAGAACCTGAAGTGCAGAAGGAGTGTAGCCTTATAGTTGGTCCAAGTTCTTGGTGAACTATGTCCATTATTGGAGATAATTTCCCATAGACGCATTCTTGCCTTGCATACTTGGTTGTTTAAACACTATTAAATCAAGATCCAACAAAATGGCGACTCTACTGGGGAGTCTATGAAGAATTTCATTGGAAGAAGTATTGGAATCTCTAGTATAAATAGCAGAGTCATGAAGTGTTTTCCATTTCTTTGCTGAAGATTCATGTCTCCTAGTAAGGTTTTATCCATTTGTAGCAATATGTGTAAAACTAGATGAAAATTCTGTACTATGACTGTTATAGGTCTATCTTTAATCAATTCAGTTTGCAAGTGCTATTGAGAAAGTTTCAGAGTCAAGAATCGATTTATAAAGCATAGTTTCTTTTCAAGATGATAATGATCTGCAAATTTCTCTTACATTGAAGGTCTGGTTCAGATTTGTCAAGTAACAAATTATGTTTTATTTTCGCACAAAGTGTGAGTGGTGACTCTCAAATCTCTATACCAGCTTGTTCCTAGTTGATTTCATTGAAAAAATTTGAAGGACCTTCAGTTGTATGGGTAGATCAGAAGCTTTTGATAGTCTCTTGGAAAGGAGTTTTAAATTCTTGATAAGTTTTAAGTGCTATTTACAATATGCTATTATAAGGAATTGAAGTGTAAAAGTAGATCACAGTAGTGATTATTTTATTCCTTTTGTAAGCAAGTGGTGACTACAAAGTTTTATTAGTGGTGTGAAGGAATTCTAGTCTTGCACCTATGCCAAATCAGTAGATAAAAGTTGAACATCAGTACTTGAGTTATTTTGGTTTTCATATTTTCTTTTCATGGATCATATTGTGAATCTTGAAGAATCATGCCCTAAAGTGCCTTTTTATGCATATGTAGTTGATTGTCAGTTTGAGGCCTAGATGGTGTTTGAGTGGCTCAAAACCTTTCATTTTACATATACATGTGATCCACAATGTTAATTTTCCATCCCAAATCATTCGATGAAGTCCCATTTTGAGCTAGTGTCAAAATTTGCAATTTTGCCCCTGAGTGTCAAATAGCGACAAGAGGCCTGGTTTGTCTTTGAATATATTTTACCCAGGAATGTGTCATGACCCACCACTTTGGTGATGTTTAATATGCATATTAAACAACATGTGTTCCAATTTTTAGCCCTTTTTGGATCCGTTTGAATAGGTTTTGAACCCCCAAAGTTGGTCATTTACTGTTTTGTGCATGTGTAGTTCACAATTATGGGAAGCCCTGTTCGACCAATGATATCTTTGACCCAGTTCCCCAAATAAGAAAATTCTTTTTGCACTGTGTTCTAGGGGTCAGATACTTCATATGTTCAAATTTTGAATTCATGAAAAATCCATTTGATCAATTTGCTAACATGATTAAAAACCTAGTTTGCATTGTTTTGATATGGCTAAGGTATCTAGATTGATTTGTACCCCTGTTTGGCACGTCATAACTATGATCCTGTGATTGGTAAGCCTAAACTAATTATACCATTATGTTGTGTCCAAAAAATCATTCAAGTATGCCAATTCTCAAGTCAAGACAAATCCATCTGCATACTTTCTTATGTCTATCAGTTTACCAAAAACTACTTTTTGACACATTTCTCAGTTAAAATTTCCAAGTGCCTATTTTTGGAAATTTGCCAAATGCATCCTGTGAATTGTCATGAGCCCAAACCATAGAATTATATTCTCCACATGGCAAAGAACTTGTATCCTATTTTTCAGAACCCCAAGTGATCAATAACCCAGTTTTATAATGCTAAACCCGAGCCCAGTTTATGTTTTCTAACACTATTTACTTGCAGGATATTTGAAGTATGGATGTTCGGCAATTAAAATATTTTGACTGGAATTTCCTCATGGGGTGAAAATTTGCAATGTGTTAGAGTGGGTAGGATTGAACACTCATGCCAATTTTTGTGGCCTGGTTATTTGATTGGATTAGTTTTTAAGGCCAGCTGGTGAGCCTCCAGACACAAATCCACAATTTCAACAATTGATTAAAAGGAGTTGGATAAAATGGAACAAAACATATTGAAAGGTTTTAGAAGAAGGAAAGTGTTGATTAAGCCCAATATTTTTTCTCTTTTTCACCAAATGAAAATGGAAGCCACGGGTTATCAAAGCAAGGGAGATTTTTAATTTTAATTGTTTTAGAAGTCTACCCATATTATAAAGGAAATGAGGCATCCATATAATTATAAAAAGGGAGCCAACCAAGAATAAATTGACATAAGGAAAATAAAAGTTGCTACCATTGGGGAGAATCCATGCCAAGTAGAAGGAGCAGCTGGCCACCATTTGAGAAATCAGCATCAAAGAATGGTAAAGGCTGTCCACATGTTTTTTGACATGGTCTACTGCAACCTTTATGAAGATGAAAATGAAAAGGGGCAGCCCATGAATAGAAGAATAAATGCTGAAAAAAAAGCACCAAATATAGAAAGAGGTGCCCAATTTAAAAGGAGTGGCATTGAAAGGAGCAGCCCACACTGAGGTAAGCCATGGCTGAATTAAAAGGAGACGTCCATAAATAAATAAAATGTAGCCAGAGGAAAATGGAGCCCACTAGAAGGAAGACCATGCATATGAGGCTAAAAATGTTTGAAGGCATGTGAGGAGAAGCTTTACATATGTAAAAAAAAAATTTGAATCTCATTGAAAGGGAGGAAATGATTTCCATGGCTGAAAAAACTTGTGCATTGTCTCTTTGGTGGAGGCAAATCTGTTGATATTATACTTTGGAGAAATTTATAAGAGAAAAGAGAGCTCTTTTAATCCCATATTGCCTGTGTGTTGGCAGTTTTTGGTGTTTAAATACTTTTGCACTCAAATATATAGTGTCAACAATAAAATGGCTTTTGAAAGCTGTGTGATGTGTGGTGGATTTCGTGGGTCCCAGTCGGCCAAAATAAGAGGTAAACTTTTGAACAAGCATGTACAGTAAAAATGATAATGTCAGTAGATTATACGTCGCCAGAAAGTCAAAAATCTAGCAAGTTGCTATGGCACTTGCCGAAAAATCTTAGAAAATTTGGCTAGCGACTTGGCGACTTGCCAAAAAATTTCAAATCCAGCTAAAAGTTAAAACGAGCATGTGGGTCCTAGCTAGATATGGACCAATGAACTAGTGAGTGACAAGTGGCACTGACATGGTGGTGAGGTGGACAAATATAATGGTGACACATGGCAGAGCTTCCTGATGTGGCACATTTCTTGAGGTGCTGACATGGTAACGATGACACATGTCACAACATCATTATGTCACTGATGATGTGGCAAATGCTTACTTGGACAATGACATAGTGACTATGATGTGGCAATCATGACATGGAGACCAGTGACATGGCCATGAGATGGATGAATCTGTTGATGACACATGGCACCCAGTTGGAGGTGTTTAACAATTGTGCATGGTAGGAGCGAATTAGAATATGCCACGTGTTAAGGTCGATCAACCAAGTTTGACCCGGATAGAAATGGTGGACAATTTGAGAAATTTCAAATTTAAATATTTTATTATTTCTCCTATTTAAATAATGTTTGAAACTTTAATATAGTTTAAACTATATAAAAGGTTTTAAATTTTGCAAAATATATGTGGAAGCCATGAACAGAGGGTCGATCTTTAGAAGGCCATAACTGGAGTATTTTATAGGCAAAATGGGCACTCCAATATATCGTCAGAACTGGGAAGAGCTGAATTTTCCATTTTTGAGTCAGATTATGCACAGGTGTTCACCGGTTCACATTGTAGGCTAGTTATTGAAATATGGGGTATTGACAATGGAACAACCAGATTTCATCATGAAGCATTAGGATCAGTTACAGGGTAGTTTTGAAGACTTTTTGGAATCTGAATGTGAAGAAAATCAAGCCAAATTAGTTTTCTTGCATTCTACAAGCCATTTTTAACTAATTTGTTACTTTTACTGAGTTCAATTTTACACCAAAATCAGTTACATTTTCATCATCAGATTTCTGAATTATTTTGATGCCTTTGAGAGCCAAAATGAAGGGATTTGATTTTCAGTTAGAAGGAGAAGTTAGAAAGAGGTTTTTGATCTTCTTGGGAAGGATTTCTAAAGGGACACTTGTCAATTGCAAATTAAATCTGGGAATGGTTTTCGCCATATTTATTCTTTCTTCTTCTCTGAAAAGAGGTTGTTGGTTGGGTTTCTATTTCTAGTTCTTGGAGCTCTACTCAAGCTGTGAAAGCCACACACCCAGCATTTCTCTCTTGTATTGAACAACATTTTGAGTTGTTATGCAAATATTCCTTACTAATTAGGTGATTTCATGAGTTATTTCTATATATCTTTCATGTATTTGGTTTCAAGGAAAACAAACAAAGCATAGCAAAGGTTTTAAGTTTAGTCTAAATCTTGTCTCCTAATTATGGATCTGTTATTTCTTCTAATTTGTGATCAAAGAGCATAGATTAGGTTGCATTTCATTTAGGAATGTATGTGATTAAAATAACTTGCTGGTGGAGCAAAGAATAATGTAATTACTTGATGTTTGTCATAGGGTTTGGAGATTTCATGAGAGGATGTTCTGAGTATGAGATTCATTCTATAGCAGATGTCAGTTCGAAAAGTGGAGGATAGATCAAGGATCTTGATGTAGAGATATGTCTAAGATTTCCAGAAGATGTATGGTTATAATTCATTTTAATTACCCAATAGATAAGGCACTAGTTAGAGATAGGATCATTAAGTTCTGTTACTCATACTTGGGTCGTGCTATTATCAACATATTAAATCAATTTTCCCTTTTATGTTGAAAGCTATTCAATGTTAACCCGCACTTAATTTGCTAGTTTCATGAGTTATGTTGTTAGCTATTTCATGCTTGTGATTCCTAGTTAAGTATAGAATATTTAGGGTTTTTATCTGCTTTACATTAGATTCAGTGTATGCTTTGATAAATGCTACCATATAAAGAATCTATAGGTATACCCACTTAGGTTTTGTAGAGCCTGAAGTGCAGAAGGAGTGTAGCCTTATAGTTGGCCTAGGTTCTTGGTGAACTATGTCCATTATTGGAGATAGCTGCCCATAGACACATTCTTTCCTTGCATACTTGGTTGTTTAAAGACTGTTAAATCAGGAGCCAACAAAACCAATGCACATTTTCTCTTTTGCATCTTTCCATACTGTAGCTATAGTTTTGTTGTAGAAGAATGAGGAAGGATATGAACAACCAATTGCATTTTTTACTAAGTCATTGCAACCTACTGAATTAAAATATGAGATTAATGAGAAATAGGCTTATGCCTTGGTAAAAGCTATTAAGGCTTTTAGATCCAAGAGATTAACATTGAAATACAGATCACAAAATTGGTGAGAGGCCAAGGATTAGCGAAGCTTATGGCTCAAACTAACTTAGATGCTAATCAAATTAATATAGTAATAGGTGATTTGAAGTCAAGGCAATGTGATATGGACCAGTGTGAATAGTACACCAATATCATATCCATTATCTGCAACATATGGAATCCCCTCCTCATTTGAATAAGAATGAAAAAAGAAGTATCGAGCTACAAGCCATTAGGTACATTATTGTCCAAAATGATTTATGGTGGAGGAACTTTGAAGGAGTGTTGTTAAAATGTGTTGATCAGGAAAGACCAAGAGAAATATTAAAGGAAATATATTCTAGAGTTTGTGGAGGATATTACATGGCCAAGACCACTACACATAATGTAATGAGAGTTGGGTTCTGGTGGCCATCCCTTTTCAAAGATGCTTAGGTAATGGTTAGAAAGTGTGATACCTATCAAAGGTTTGCAAGTAAATTAAAATTTTCAGGGAATACTCCACTAAAGGCAATTGATGTTCAAGTACCATTTCAGCAATGGGGTATGGATTTTATAGGTGAGATTTCTCCCAAGTCTAGTAGTGGATATTCCTAGATATTAGTTGCTACTAATTACTTTGCAAAATGGGTGGAGGAAATCCCTACAAGATATGCAACTAGTAAGGTTGTTAACAATTTTCTAATAAATAACATTATATCAAGGTTTGGTTGTCGAGTAAAAGCATAGATCTATTTCACCATTTATGATACCAAAACCTATTTTGGTCACATCTCATTTCTCTATCAAAACTCAATTTTTTTCAAAAACTAAAAATACCCTTTTATAGGTCTCAGATTCAATATCATCATGATATAAAATTTTGAGTGTTTTGATTAGTTATAATATGTTATAATCTCAAAATATAATAAGTCAATATTTCAACATTTGAAGATGCTCCCTCAAAAAAGGAAAAAAAATAGTAAATCATATCAAAAAAAATTTAAAAATATATTTATCTCTAGAGGAGAGAATCCTCTTCATGAATATGTAATTTTTTTTCAAGAAGGTATATATTTGATAGGGAAGTTTTGATGAGAGGAAAAAACTATTCGATTCTAATAAGGTCAAACTTGAGTACTTATCACAAAGAAAATATACATCAAAAATAATTATTTCTTTTTTTGTTCACTAGCTATACATGACATCTATAAGATATTTTCAAATCAAAACAAAAAAAAGATGATTTGTATATACTTTTTTGACAGGAACTACACCCTATATTTTTTATAGTTAAAAAAGGGACTTCAAAATAAAATTAAATGAATAAATTCTTACTCAAAAAAATTATAAAAACTATAAGCATAAAATCCATCCAATTCTACACATTTCATCAGTTTACATCAGCTTCATATTTTAAACACAAATACCATTTTTTTTGTCATTAATGTTGAACTGTCACATTTTGATATCCCATTTCTTTATAAAAGGTGAAACAGGTTTGGGTTTTTACCCTATCCTCAGAGAATTGTGACAAACAATGCAATGTGCTTCAGATATGAGGAATTTATAATTTTTTTTGATAAGTATGGGATAACAAGATCAACATCTTTACCTTAGCATCGAAAAGGAAATAGACAAGTTGAATCTACAAATAAAAGTTTGTTAAGCATTATTAAGAGAACCCTAGATGATAACAAAAAGGCATAGGATTCTAAATTGCAATTAGCTATATGGGCTGATAGGGTGACTATGAAGAAAGCCATTGGTGTAGCACCTTTTGATATTGTGTATGGAATTTATGCAAGGATGCCTTAAAATAACTTGGTAGGACTTTACAACTACATCTAGTTGTATGATGTAGATATTATAGATGGCATGCAAGAAAGGTTGGATGAGCTTGTAGGACTAGCAAGAACCAGGAGTGAAGCATCTCTCAAGAATCAAAAGTTGCAACTTCAGTTCAAGACATTATATGATAGAAGAACAATGAGTAAGAAGTTTGAACCTAAAGATCTAGTCCTCATCTGGAATGCAAGAATTGAAGAAAAGGAAACACATGGAAAATTTGACCCTATATGGTTCGGTCACTACCCAATTGAAACTTCATGTGGAAAGGATTCTTATCTACTAAAGGATCTATTAGGTAATATTCTTGAGCTGCCAGTGCACAGACAGTTCTTGAAGAGGTATTTTTGTTGAAATACTTGTTGTGTCCATGAACAATAGTTTTATGTTTCCTATTTCCTTATATATTGTGTATATTTTTGTAAGTCCCTATAAATACCTCTATACAGTATGGATTTTTATTTTTGTTGTGCTCTTTGAAGAAGTTGTCATTATGTATCAAGTTTGTGGTCTCCTTCTCCCATGGATTTTGAACTCTTAATTGAATCCAGTGTTTTCAATGTCTCTAGACAAAGACACTGTTGGTTTGATTTTTTACAAAATAATTTTTTCTTAGTCTTAGCTAAAAATCAATTTTAATTTTATGTCTTGCCTACTAGGGTTTTGGTTTTTTTCCTTTGCAAATTTTCAAACCTTTTGAAAAACCCTATCAAAACCTAAATCATGTGTTCCTTTTAAATTTAATTAGGCACAAAGCTTTTTTGAAATTCCAAATATTACTTGACCCATTTAAATTTTTCGCTATACCAAGTGCCTTTTAGCTAGTTTGTTCCCACCATCTAATCTTTATAAGATCTATGGTTGTTGCATCATTTTAAAGGGGAAATGCAAGGTTTTTAATGATAGCAACATAGAAACTACCATGAAATGGATTGGTAGTGTCATAAAGTGGAGGGTCAGCACCAAAAAATTGCATTGTTTTGAAAAGTTTGGTCACATGATTCATGTTATAATTGTTAGTGTTAGAAAAGAAACTACTTGGAATGAGTTTGTAGTTGGCATCATCGAAGTCTTTTATTTTTGACAAATCACTATGTCATGACTGGAAAAAGAATGTGCCTTACTGGTAGTGACATAGCACCTTAACAGAGAATATAGAAGACAATGGTTTTTTTTTTTTAAAGATGGTGACCATGAAGCTCCCAAGTGGTATTATGAATGTGTGCCTTTATTACTTTATCAGAGGTATTAATTATGGTAATCATGATTGAAAAACACGTATCTTTCTACCATCAGATTTTAATAATATTCATGAGGTCACCATGTCATGATAAAAAAAAATGAATCTCATCGGTAGTGACACAGTGACTCGATGGGAAGTAGTTTTGCAGCAGTAATTTTAGAAGGTGGGTCCCAACAATTGTGTTGTTAGAAATGAGCCCTGTAATCTCTTGGACATGGTGGCATCCTACTAGGAAATTTATGTATGCACCAAAAGTTTGAATAACATGGGAGGTCACTATGTCACGACTAGAAAATCCTTGCACCTTGTTGGTAGTGACTTAGCGCCTAGCCTAAAAATGTGAAACATGAAGAGGCACAAAACACGTGATGTCACAATAGGGATTAGAATATTAAATTATCTGCTAGTTCAATAGGACATTTCCATGTCATCAGTAACATGGACCCACACCCAAGTTAAAAACCAGATGAGATATTGTGATCATTGGATTAAATTGGATCAAAGGTCATTGTCATGTCACTATGGAAAATTGCATGCTATTTACTCAATGCGACATGGTGACTAAGGCACCCACCACAGTTGTGTAAGTCTAATGTAATTTCCTCAATATTAGATCAAGCTTAGATCAATGGGTGTCACTTCATCACTATAGGAAGTTGCTTAGGTTTTAAGAGTAGTGACATAGCAAGGAAAGAAAATGAAGGAGGGATCCATCACAGTGGTGTTGAAAAGTGAATTAAATGGCCACTGTTAGATTGTGATGGAATCAATGGTTGTTGCTATATTGCATAGACAACATGCTCACTATTTATACATAGTGATCTAGTGACTCATGACACATGTTCTCAAGGATTAGTGGGTCGAATTTGTAATGCCAAAAGTAAAGGAAAAGAATATGTGGAAAATTTTCATTTGATTGACTTCTAGTGTGGCAAGAAGAAAACAAGTCATTCCTATTTCCACTCCTAGATTGTTGGATTTTTTTGAGATCAATGGTGTGAATTTAAACATAGAAGGTGGTGCCACTCTATTTCCCTTATAGTTCATTTATGAGACTGAAAGCTTCGCATGCGAGCAAAAAAATAGAGTATATTGAAAAATATCTTGCCATTTCCATCCCATGCAAACAAGATTTCAAGCTTCTAAAATAGAAGAAGTTAGTGATAATTTGTGTTGGGCTTGATTGAAACATAAAGCAGTTTTCAATTATTCACAAGACATTGTAGAATTATAGAGAAGAACAAGTAAGAAATCAATTTGGTCCCCCTATTCTATACTCTATAGCAATTTAGTTTTCTAAAAACTATATTTAGTATGCCTCCCAAGAAGGTGCTCTCTAGGAAGGAAGATTATTTGGCCTAGAATATCCATGATGACCTTCTTGAATTGCTCCCTAAGTCTACAAATGAAACTATGAAAGTGAAAAAGTTAAATTCATTAAACCCTAGGCTCAAAATTGTAGATGGGTTATATGATAGGGGGGTATGGGTTAGGGATGCCAAAACTTCTCAAACTAGGGTTTCTTTGTTTAAGAAATGGTTTTTAGAAAGGAATTTATTTGCGCCACATGCCAACATCTAGAACTTTGACTTAGGAAAACTAGTAGTTCCAAGTGTTTTTATGGATTTTGACCTCTAGGAAGTTGTTGCAAAAAATTATGATCAAGCACTTAGAGTAGTAAGGAGAGTTGGTGTGCCTTTGGTCACAATTAGCCCTGAAGAGATTTGAGAGGTATTCAATTTAGAGCCTCTTACAAACTATCATGTGCTCTTTGACCTACAAGAATTAGAAAAATAATATATATCAAAGAAGGATGAAATTAGGTAGGGTGCACTGAGGGCATATATAGGCACAATTGGAAATTTTCCAGTGATTATAGCATCCTCTAGGTAACCCTTCAAAAAGGAATATTTCACTTTTTGGGCTGTGGAGGTATACAAGAATTTGTGTCAAATTTTTGGTGAGGATGAATAGAATTTCATGCCCATTAGTTTTATGTACATGATCACTCAAATTGCTTCTTTTGGTGTGGATGTTATTTTTTATTTTGCCTCCTACATAGCAGAGGAAATTCATACTAACCTGGTAGGAATTGCAAAAGGCAAGGTGGAAGAAACTTTTTCTCATTATTTTTTTCTGATGCATATGTTTGTATTCAAAGGAGTAACACATTTTGGTAAGGAAATGAAATTGAATAGAGATCAGGATGGGGATGCACTGCTAGTCTAGTTATGTAGTGAAAATATGACCTAGGATGCTGAAAATGCTAGTTTTGTCAAGTTTGATAGGTACTTTGCCTCAAAATTGAGGTGCCTTTTATTAAGTGACAATCCCATAGTGGCTAGGGCACTAATAAGTCTTATCAAGCCCATGGATAATCCTATTGGTTTGAAAGTTTCACATAGTTGGGGAGACATAATCCCATACTCTATTTTCATTATTATTAGTATTTATGGTTTTAAAGGAACCCCTCATGTATTTCCCTACCAGTTTCCATTAAAGGTAGGGGTAGCTAAATTTTTCTAGCAGCTAGGAGGAGTAGAGGAAAATTATCTGGTGAAAAGGGGTAGAGGCTCAATTTTCCCAACTTGCACTTTGGCTCACCAATTTGTGATCACAAAAGGGGGTTGGGTATTTTTGTATAAAATACTAGATCAATATAAGATGGCTATCTCTCATCCCCATTTTTGTGACACTAAGGGATTCTATGACTTGGCCTTTAGGCATAGAATCAAGCTTGGAAAAATCAAACATGAGTCATACTTTCCTGAAGACATAATAATAAATGAATTCTCCTTGCAAGAACAGGAAACCAAGAAAGAAAAATGGAGAGTGTTCTCAAGGGCTTTGGATTTTATTCATTGTTTTGATGAAGATTATGATCCTTTGGGTAATGCCACCATAGAGGTAGATAGGATAAATAAACTCATGATTACTTTTGCTAAAATAATGGAAACTATAAATGAGAAAAAAAAAAAATTTATTAATTTTTATCTAGACAGGGCTAAGGAGATAATAAGGAAATTGGGATTCACTCCCAATCTAGGAGAAGGACAATTGATTTTCCAACAAAGGTTAGGCTATAATATAATTCAAAATAAGGAGACTATGGATAAGGGAAAACAAATAATAGAATTCACTAGTATTGCCATTGGAGAAAGACCTCATGAGCTCTATTCTAAGAGGCAAAACTTAATGAAAAAACAAGGTCCTCACATTGAGGAATATTCACCTACACAATCCCCTTTGCTAATTGGAGATGAACAATTTTCTGGAGAATAGATTGAACAACTAGGGTCCCAAGGAGGAATTTTTATCACCCAAGAAAAATTAGATGAGGGAACCCCCCAAGAGCCCCCTATGCCAAGCCTTGAGTTGATAGTGTCAAATTTCAAGGGAAAGGAACTAGACCCTATGATGGAGCAGGCTAGTTATCATTTTTTGTCAAATGATAGTTTTGTTAATTCCAAAGCCTTTCACCAATTTGTATGGATGACAAACATAGGAAAATATGAGGAAAGATGCAATAAATTGAATTCTAAGCATCCAAAGATTGAAGATGTACCCATTCAGACACAAATAAAAAAGGAAATGATAAAGGAATTTCAAAGCTTGAACCTTAAGGAAGGGAGAGAAATGGTAAAAGCATTAGGTGTTTTATTGCTTCCCAATTGAGATATTGCAGATGCTCTAATTTTTTTTCCAATAAATTAGAGACATTGGACCAAGATGATAATCAGATTTCAGTTGCTAAGTTTCTTATAGACCAGGCTACTTTGGTTATCTGGTCCATCAGAAAAGCATCTAGAACAATTTCTCTGCAATGAGATAATACAGGGTTGATTGGTAATTTGATTGTAAAAAGAGTAGAGGATACAACTTCTATAGAGGTAGCACATTTAAATGCTAAGACATCACAATTAACTTTGACCATTGTAGAGAAAGATGAGAATAATAGATTGGAATTGCAAGCCAAGTATAAGAGAGTTTTGGAGGCATATAATAAAGAAGTTCAGAAAAGAATTAAACTTGAAACTAAGGTAATGGGGAGATATTTTAGGCCAAGAATCACATATCCCTGCCCTCTAGTGAAACCTTTCAACCTACTCCTCTCATTGAAATACAAGAGACTCGACAAAGGTCATAGTACTATAAAACAAAAGATTTTGAGGAAGAAAAGAACAAACTATGGGCATTGCATGTAGAGGTTAATGTGCAATATGAAGACAAATTAATAAAGGTTCTCATGTATTTGGTAGACAAAATTGAATGTCCAATGTTCTATGAGCAATTAGCTAGGGTTGTAAGCATATTGGGAGAAATGAAGGCTAGTGAAGAGACTTTGAAACCCATTGTCAATAAGTGGGGTAAAAGAAGAAAAGAAATTAGTTTTTTGTGTTACTCATTCATAAGTCTTCCCATGACCATATTGAAAAAAAATTTGATGTTGCCAATGATCTCTCAGATTTTGGTGATAGAAGAGTTGGATTATAGTTGAGAGTTGTTGCTTATCTGAGTAAGTATAAAAGTCAAAAAATTGATTTATTCTATCATGCATTAGATAGAAAAAAATAAACTAAAGAATAAAGATGAATGGGCCAAGGAATTGGATGACATGTTCTTTTTGAGAATGAATAAAGTCATCAATGAAAAAGGGCATGCATGGTGGGCCACTACTATAGAGGAATTGGTGAAGGCCTAGTTATTCATTGATTCTATAAAGCAAGATTTTATTAATATTGACAAGGAATTTGAGTATGTGCTTAAGTAGCAACATGACATATTGCACTTCAATTGGCCAAATGACACACTTTTTGACAAGTGGGTGGTAGATATTGCTTTTGATGAATAATTTGAAGAAGCTAAAACTGATGATGATGAGGTGCAGGAAGATGAAGTATAGGTCATTGATACAATTGCACAAGATTAGATGGAAGAAGAAGATAAGGGCAAGTGACCAATTTTAGTTGTAGGTCTAGAGGCCTAGGATGTTGACATGATAGAGGAAGAAAAAAGAATAAAAGTACTCTTATTAGTTCTTGATGAAAATAGTCAAAACCCTCAAGTTAAGATTGATTTGCAATTGCCAAAAAAAACTTCATCATTGGCCAATCTAGTAGTTGTGTATACTAAAGATTCAAAATAGTTGTGGCCAATAAAAAAAATCAGTAACATGTGAAGATGTTATAAAAATGAGACCTACCAAAGGAATACTTGATTTTTTACACAAATTTTGTCTAGAGGGATAGCTATCCTTTTCTCTTAGCCTAAAGCTTGTTACATCTCACTCTATTTAAATGAGATTCCAAGGCTAGGGAAGGGGTCAATTTCATTGTTAATTTTAGTATATACTAAATATAGCTCAGTCCAGTTATTACTGCAAAACTTATGATGTATCTTTCTAAAAATACTTGGGAATATATTGATGTTACAGAGGTTTGATGTTTTCTTTTCAGAGTCATTTTGAGTTCATTACAATTTTATACAATTTTCAAAGAAAATTAATAGAAAGTTGAACTATCCTCATATGTGTTCTTGCTAAATTTTGTCTCCTTTATTATTACCTAGTTATTTTGATGTTGTGTGAGTAAAGCTTGCTCAATTGAATGCAATTCACTTAGATTGTATATCAATCCATTATTTCTATTGATTCAATTAATTAAATAAATGATCTAGTGAATTTTATAGGATTGCTAAGGTAATAGGAGGGATTTCTATAAGGATGAATTCTAGCAAGAATTACTACTAGTATTAGTTGTAAGGCAATCAATTAGATCTATAAATTGAAGTAGACTTTGAATCCTAATGGACAAAGCAATGATCCAATTAATTTGATATGTGGATAGAGAGATCATGAATAAATGCCAATTCTAAAATCAAAATCAATTTTATTTCATTGTTCAAGGTTGTAAATTTTGGTTAGCACTCATTTGCATCTAATTTCTGAGTCTTAGATAGCTACTATTTCTAGAAATATTTGTAAACCTAAGGACAATTGCAACCAATTCTACTTATGAGGGATGTATATCACCTAAAAACGTTAAGGAATGGATAAGCTATGTCTATTTCAAAGATAGAAGATGAGAATTAGAATGAAACTAATATGATTCTCATACAATAGCATTCATTTGAATCATTCCCTAGGTACACCCACCTTGGTTCTGCAGAGCCTAAAGAGTAGGAAACTAGTCTTGGTTTTGTTGAAGTTGGATCCAAATAATATGCACACATAATTGTTAATGGGAAGTATCTAGTCCCTAGATTTATGAGTATTATTACCTTTCTATTGAGCTTTTGTTGTTCAATAGTTGAAAAACACCAACACCTAGGAGACTATGTGACACAAAAACTTTCCTTTTGTGAGACAAAAGACCAATTTCTTGGGATTGAGGGAAATTCCATGCTCCCTACATCTTTTTAATACATTCACTCTTCTTGGATAAAATTATTAGGTCATTTAAGTAATTGATAATGATATTTTCCTTTAGATTAGCAAAGGAGGAATTCATGCCCAGTTGAAAGGTTGCACCAGCATTAATAAGCCCAAAGGGAATTTTGCAATACACAAATGTTCCTTATGGGTGGTGAACTCTATCTTGATTTTTTCTTCTATGTTTACCTTAGTTTGGTTAAAACTTGAAAATCCATCTACCATGGACATCATTTTGGATCTAGCAATTATTTATAGTAGATGATCCATATTAGGAAATCATAGTTAGGCTTTAGAGATTCCTTATTTGAATTCCTAAATTCCACACAAATCTTGATCTCCCCACTCTTTTTTCAGACTGGGACAAATCTTCTATCCATGTTGAATGATGTATTAGGTAAACAATTATGGCTTTTAGCATCTTGTGGACCCCCCTAAAGATGGCATTTGAGACCATAGGGTTATAATTACACTACTTTTTCCTAGATGAGATAGTTTTAGGATTGAGGGGAATATTTAACTTAAATTCACCTTTTCTAAAGGGTTTTAAGTCCTCATAACCCCAGACAAACACATCTTGATATTCCATCAATAACCTCTTTTTCTTTACCATTTCTTCTTTTGAGAAACAACTACTGATTTAACCATTTTAGGTTTATATTCGATGCTGATATTCATTCCTTCATAATCCCCAGATGTGCCACCTTTCCTCCCCCTTTCTCTTTTGATAAATGCATCATGCCTATCAAACAACTTTTCAAGGGATATGAGATGCCTAGGAATTTTGTCGCCTTTGAGTTGTTTAGCTCCTAGTTCGAATTCCTTCTCACTATCAAGGGAGAAATATTTGTAGGCATTTGTGCTCCCTTTGAAGTACTTGTCACTAAATGGTTTGGACCCTTCAAGGAAAGGTTGTATCTAATTTTTGTTGTCACAAAATATTGCACCCTTGCCTAAATTTTTTACCTAAAGGCAACCTTGTGAAACATGGAAACAACCTCCAAGTTGTGGGACTTGAACAATGAGGTTGAGTCTCTAGACAAGGACAACTTCCTTTGCTATTAGGGTGCACCTAACTACTTCTTGAGAGGGAAAGGAAGAAGGAATGCATGAAAGACTACCTAATCTAATCTAAGAGGGTGATGCACTAAAATAGAGCATTCAATTCTATCTCTACCCATACATGCATAGTTAACTATAGTGAAATTCAAAATATACAAATTTAGACTTGTTTAATCCAATAATTACATGTAGATTAGATGACTAGATAAATGACACAAGGAAGAAGAGTTCACTCTATATTATTCATAGGAAAAAAGAGATAGGGTCATGCAAATTATAGGTAACCATAATACATTGATTAGAGGAAAATGATTCTCACATATTACATCAATGGTTGAAAGAGATAAGGTAGAATGTCATGTAGTTCAAAGGTAAAGGGAATTTACAATAAGCATGCTAGAGCAATGCCAAAGAAATAGAGAAGGTCTAACCCTAAGAAGGGTTTTGAAATTTTCTTTTATAGTGTAAGCATAACTGAGATAACTACAACTAGAAGCCAAATTCAACCACTACAATTTAAGATATAAAGAATAATCGTTGTAAATTTGGGAAAGATCTCATCATGGTACACATTTAGATGCATGAAAATTAGATATCTAAAACCCTAAGAAGATAGAAACAATGACCATTAATGCTAAAATTCTCCAAATGGACAACTAGTTGGTAAGCAACATGGCTATCACATCTTTCTAACATGACATTCATTCCAGAGTGGTTGGCATTGATCATGGAGATTAGATCGTGTAGAAAAAACACCTTTCTTTTGTTCTTGGATAAATCATCAAAATAAGCAAGCAAATTAGGTTGATCAACCAGAATGAGACATGTGGACCAATAATGTTATTTATTTTCACCAACTTGCAAGGTCTTCATGAGTTGACTACCTTATCCATCTAAACTTTCCACCTTCTAAAAATTAACCATAATTGTGTCACAAAAATGCATACTTAACCATGATGTTAACCTTTCAATTATGCCTAATAGGTAAAAGTACAAAGCTATGGCACCTTTCAGGCTAACTTATCAAAAGGACAAAATTTGAGTATTTCTATCTTCTTTTTTTTTTTCAAACATATGATCTTGATAAATTTATTCTAGCTAAGTTATATATGGTCTCACACTTTTCCAATTGGAAATGTCTGTTAAATGCATGTCTTATACTAGTTAGTATCTAATTACTAAAGAAATACAATTATTTTAGAAAACTAACATTTCAATAACTCTTACTATTTTTTATGATAATCTTTTAATAATATATAAACACCATTTTATAGATCTCAAAGTCAAGAATATTCTCATATAGATTTCATAGTGCTTTAATTAGATATAGTATATTGTAATTTAAAAATTCTACAAGTATGCATTTTAATACTCAAGGAGATGTCAATTTTGAGAAAGAAAAAAATACTAAATCGTATTAAAAAAAATTTAAAATTATATGATGTTCTAGAGGAGAGAGTCGTCTTCTAGAATCTATAATTTTTCTTTTTGTTGGAATAGATTTATTTTGAAAAATGTGGTGGGAGATGAAAACTATCGATTTGAATAAGCTGAAATTTGAATTGTTATAAAAGAGAAAATATAGGTCTAAACCCAATTTTTATTTTCGATTTGTTAAGCTATATATGTTGTCTATAACATAATCTAAGATCAAAGGGAAATAAGTTTATTTCCATGTTGCTTTGTGGTGGGAACAAGACCCCTAATTTCTAGTATTTTTTAGTAACTAAAAGTTATCTTTAAAAAATAGGAAAATATGTAATTTCTTACTACAAATAATTATTAAAAATTAAGATCTTAAACTTTATCCATTTCTACACATTTCATTAGTTTTATGTCATTGAAGGTGAACATCTATAATTTTGTTAGCCTTTTCCTTTGTAAAAGGGTGACATAGGTTTGTACTTTTACCTTGCTTTCTTTCAAACTAGGACCACAAAGAACACCTGGCATATTATCTCTATGTCACATGAAATAAGGATCAAGCATCCCTACATCATGAAAAAGTGACATTTGTGGATCTGAGGGAGATCTGATAGCCATAATAAAACTAGAAACACTACATACCTTGGTACCTTCAACCAACTAGAAACTACAAATTGTCAACCCATCTAACACCCTTTTCTACCTTGTCTATGACCCACAAAGAAAACAAGACCCACATGTCCACATATCGCATAGTCACTATGTTGCATGAAATAAAGTTCATACATCTTTGCAAAGTGACATAGCGACAACCATAGATTATCTCTGATTTGATAGAGGGCCAAAAATACTGAAAAAACATTGGGCCATGATAGAAAATATGAATCAAAACCTAATAGTTGTACCTTATCTAAAAACTCCACCAACCACAAAGAAAATAAGGTCCACCCTAGACATGTGTTACATCATCTCTATGTCACATGAAATAATGTTTGTGCATCTCTACATAGTGATAGTTGTAGATCCACCCTAGATCTAACAGTTGATAGAAAATCTCAATGATTACTGTGCTAACCAAAAAAGAATAAGGCCCTACCTAGAAACATGGCACGCTATTGCTATGTTACATGAAATAAAGATCGTGCTTTTATGCAAAGTGACATAGTGACAAGCATAAATCTACCTTAGATCTTATGGATAGGAAGATGCAGGCTCACTAAAATATTAAAATGTGCAGTCACCTAGTAAATAAGATATAACCTAAGGCTTTAAAAAGTATTTTTTTACATGCACTAATATTTGAATATTCAAATATATTAACATTAGTTGTGTTCGAATTCAAATCTTTCAATTTTGGTAGGAGGACAAAATAGCTAACAATTATGGTGACTCAGTGGGGATGCAAGCCTACTATGCATATGATCAATGACACTCAACATCCATTAGGCTATGGAGTTGAATAAATATGAAGATCCACTCTGTAAGACCAGAACACTAAAGAAATATGATTCTTTATAACTACAAAACTCTCAAAACACTACCTTGGACTCTCTATAGGACTCAAAAAACTTTCAAAACTACCACTCCTAGGAAAACAACAGCATGTGCAACCTGCACTTCTTGGAAAATAAGAAAGAATTGAGGGAAAATAATCTATCTATATACATGAAAATCCTAATCCTCATCAAAAATAAGGTTTAAGATATATTCCATTGACTGGAATAGGCAAGATTTCACTACTAGGTCTACTTACCTAGAAAACATTTGACGACTTGCAATTGACTACCACATAGGGACCACTCCATATTGCATCAAACTTTGAATGTCTCCCTAGTTTTTCCTTGTTTGCATCCCATTTTAGCACAAGGTCAACCTCTTTGAAGTTCCTAACTTTAGCCTTCCTATTAAAGGACATTTTTATCTATTGTTGATGTGTTTCCAAGGTCTACATAGCTTGGTGTATTTCTCTTCCAACTCCATTAATTTTTCTATTCTCACTATCATAGAATCATCCTCAATCAGTTCCAACTAATGGGAAAGTTCCAAGGAAGAGAACTCCAATAAAATAGGAAGCCTTGCTTCCCTTCTATTAATTGGCATGAAAGGGGAGTTCCTAATTGCTCTCTTAGGTTTTATTTTGTTAGCCCAAAGGATTGTTCTCAACTTTTGATGCCAACATCTTTGACTATCCATAATAGTCCTTTTTTATTATTTTGAACATTTTTTTGTTGGATGATTCAGCCAAGTCATTACCTTGGGAATAGTAATTGGAAAATGTACTCAAGTAGATGCCATGATCTACTGCCCATGGACATATGGGAGCTCCTACAAAAGATTTTGCATTTTCTAAAATAATGGTGGAAGGAGTATCAAATCTTGTGATGACTCCATCTAATAATTCAACAACTAAATTCTCAGTAGCATCCTTTAATGCAATTTCCTTTGTCCACCTGTTAAAGTAATCTGTAGCAGCTAGAATCCATTTATGACCAAAGCTAGAGGGAGGGTTAATAGGAACTATGAAATCTAATCCCCATTGAACAAGGGTCTAATCTACTTGAATGTAATGATGTTGAAGGGATGCAAGTATTTTCTTACCAGAAAAGAAGGCACATTTTTCAGTTTTCCTAACATACCGATGACAATCATGGAACAAGAATCAAAAGTAATAACCTACCCTCATTATCTTTATGATAGTGGTTCTTGATAAAAGTGGTCACCATTAGGACCATCATGAAGCTCCTTAATCATTCTCTTAGCTTGATCTGCATCAATACATCTTAGCAAAGCTCCATTGAAGTCCTTCCTAAAAATAATACCATCAACTATGATATAAGAAATTGACTAGAATCTAAACTATCTTCTTTTAGCTCTATCCAATCACTAAGTATATCCATTCCTTCGATTATCATCTCTTGCTTCTTGTTGTTTAGTTAATACTAAGGAAATTTCCTCATTTGATTCCTAAGATGAGACCATCTACTTGCACAATCTTTTCCCTATTACCAACTTGGTAATCTAGATGTCCACATCATACTCTATGACCTTAGTAATCCAAATTTCTCTTTTCTCATTGATATCCTTGATCAAAAGAAAATCCTTCACAATTTCATAAGGCACTAGCAAATCGATCTTATTGTGACATAGAAGATGTTTGAATTTCTTTAAAGTTCTTATGACTAGAAGGGATTGCTTCTCCACATAGCTATATTTTTCCTCATATTCCTTAAGCCCTTCACTAAAGAATGCTATAGGTTGTTATTCCCTTTTGTCATTTGATTGAGTCAAAATAGTCCAGAGATTCTTGATTCACCTCCTAGGGTATAGAGACTAAAATCCTTATCAAAATTAGGATTAATGAGAGTAGGGGTTGAAGCTATGGTTACCTAGATCTCTTCAAAACTTGCTTTCCATTCCAAGGTCCATGTAAAAACCATGTTCTTCTTGAGCATAGCTATAAGATGTTCCATAATGGTAGCTAAATTAGGAATCAATCTCCTCACAAAAAATTATCACACCAAAGAAAATTTGCAACCCTTTCTTCTGGTTAGAGAGAGAGAGAGAGAGAGAGAGAGAGAGAGAGAGAGAGAGAGAGAGAGAGAGAGAGAGAGAGAGAGAGAGAGAGAGAGTATTGCCTTTCTTCTTTCTAGATCAGTTAGACCATCCTTGGATACAATGTGTCCTAATAATTTTCCTTTATTGGTAGCAAAGACACACTTGCTTGGATTCAAAGATAATCCATACTCTCTTCATCTAATAAACACCTTTATCAGATAGCCAAAATGATCTATCACATTCTTTGAGTCTACAATAATGCCATCAAGATAGACCAACACAAATTTTTCTATAATATTGTTGAAGGCCATCTCCATTGCCTTTCAAAAAGTGGTACCTAAATTTGTTAGTGAAAATGGAATCTAACTATAAGAATATGTGTCTCACTTTTGGTAAATGTGGTCTTGTATCTATCAACTTCTTTGACTAACAATTTATTGTATCCCAAAAATCTATCTAGGAATGAGAACCTTTCTGAACCACTGACCTTGGATAAGATTTGTTCCATGGAAGGAAGGGGGTGATTATCCTTAAGGAAGGCTTGGTTAAGGTCCCTAAAGTCTACACACAATATGATTTCTCCACTCTTCTTCCTAATAAGGAAAGGGGTTTCTACCCAAGAGGAACGCTTAATAGGGAAAAATGATGTTAGCTTGTATAAGCTTGGATAACTCCTTTGTCATTAATGGTTCAATTTTAGGATTCACTAGCCTTTTCTTTTGTCTTACTATTTTGGCATTTTCCTTTAGATCTATAGTATGTTGAAATGGACTTGGGTCAAAACCCTTTAGATCAGCATATGTCCATGCATATATATCACTAAATTCTTGACATAGATGAATAAAACTTTCTTTTTCAATTTTAGTACATACCTTCCCCATATTTAGGGTCTTTCCATCAACAACCATGAATGGTATGAGGTCATCCATATTTTTAGCAAGGTTCATGCCTATGTCTCTTGCTCGATCATCAAGAGTGAAAGCATTCTCTAAGGTAATTAGACCCTCAAAAAATTTGTTGGAACTAATATTGATGATAGAATCCCCACACTGGTTATGTAATCTTGACTGATTTCTATCTAAGAAATCTACTTTATTATACAAGAAACTCACAATTTGTGCATCACATTCAAACACTTTCCAATTAACATTATTATTAGGGATAGAAGGCCTAATCACCACTCTAATCAATTATTTCTTTTCATCTTCAAGGCTCTTTGGCACATCATAAGATGCACCCACTACTACAATTCTACCAACATGTCTATTTTATTTCCTAGGAATGATTTGAATATTAAATGCATTGAAACCTTCAAGAAAACCCCATACTCTATGTTTATAAGACTTGATCAAACCATTCTTGGTGGCATTCTAATTTCTCACTTGATTAACATTCAAGTAAACCAAAGGATTAACATTTCTTGTTACTTGAATGTTAATCCAGTGAGAAATACTTGGTTTACTTGAATTTTAAAATTGCTGATTTAGAATGGCACTCTTTGTGCTAGATGGTAGATCCTTTGGTTTAATCTTCTCCAATTCTTGTTGCAGTAGATTCTTTTGCATAGGTATAGTAGGAACAACATCCCACATAGAAATGTTCACATTTTTCTTCTTCATTTGGTTCTACCACACTAAATGATACATTAGGTGCTTTGGTAGAAATCTTTAGAACTATATGTGTAGAAGGTTGAGATGGAATAACTTAAGGACTATTCACATCTCATCTACTATTATTTTCCCTTTGTTGCTGAAAAGCACTCGATTGATCATTTACTAATTGCACATGAGGTATTGCATTTGATATTGAGGCTTGATTAGGAGGAAAAGGGGTAGCATCTTCAAGGGATCTTCTTTTGCTCCTAGTTTTGTGAGCAATGGAATCTTGATTCACATGACAATGTTCTTCTACTTGATGATTCATGATGGAACAATCACCCTATCATTGTAAATGTGAGGCATCTTTTGGTTAACTTACATTGTATGGTTGTCCTATTGTGGACTCTTGAGTAGTCAAAGCTAAATAGGATTCAGCCTTTTGACACATACAACATGCATAGGAGTAATTGTAGGAGGGACAAAAATATTGATCTTGAGCCATATTGTTCTAAGGAACTAAGACACTACTCTAATTTGTATTTGAAGTAGAAGTGTGACTATTCTTCCTATTCTGATCAAAAGAAGTGTTCCTTTGATTATGATTTGGAGACCTACCATTCAAAGGAGTCTAATATTGTAGTCAAGGAGAATTATTACCTTTTTCTTGCTACCTTTCTAGAGTCACCACTTTGTATCTCACCTTTTGAATTATAGAGAAACTATCTTCCAATTTCTTATCTTGATTTGCAACTTCTTTGCAATGTCCTACACTAGGATCGTCAACTCTCCTAGCTCACTAGATGACATAGAAGCCTAAGGGGATAGTGTAATGGATTATGATGTGGAAGATGTAGGAATAGGGGCTACTATTGGTTGGTGATTTGGTATATTAGGAAAGAAGGGCATAGGAGGAATTGGAGCTAACTTTCCTCCTTGTATTAGGATTTTGTTTTCCTTTATTGCTACCTCATGAGCATTAGGTAATGTATCTCCTCCAATGGTTTGGATTCTAGTGGCAATATCACTATTTAGGGCTCTTAGATAATTCAAGAAGGAATTACCAAGTGTAAGATTTATTGGAGTTGGTATGCTAACCCATCTTTTCTAAAATTTATAGTTAAAGTTAGTCATATATTCATGGGGTACCCTCTTTATAGTAGTCAACTACTCTAAAATTGAAAGATATTCAATTTTATCTTTAAAATGTTTGCATAGGGCTACTCCTAGCCCATCCCAATCTTTTAGAGAGTTATGAAGGAACCCTCTATACCATTGCAATGCTTTTCCATTCAAGGATGAGGCTAGAAGCTTGGTTTCTACATCACCTTTAGTTATTCCATGGATATTGCAAACATTTGATATTTCTTGGATATTCTCTATAGGAGAGATGTAAGTTTCACCAGTTAAATTAGGTACACTTTTAAGGGCTGATACTGGTATGTCATGTCTTTGGGCTAGAAGGAGAGGGCTTCCACCATTAAAGGTGGAAAATGCATGAACTCTAGCCATTTAACAAAGTGACATATTAATATGAGTAGATGGTATTCTAGGTTGAGATTTAACAATAGGAAGAGTAGAGATGGATCTTACAGTTGTATGTGTTACTACTACACTCCTAACTAGTGATAAAGATACTCTAGTTTTCTTTCTTCTAGAAAATGAAAGCTTTGAATATTGAAACTTACCTCTAGAAGATGCCCTTGTTTCAGCTTTGGGCATGAATCACAACAAATTTGGTCTGAAACCATATATGAAAGTGGAATAGAGTCACCAAGTGCTTGGAAATGAGCCTCTTGAAGGCCTAAAATAATGAGAGTAGGACTATTTCCTCAGCATGAACTTGAAATTCTTCTTTTCTTTGATACCAATAAACTTGAAATATCTTGATATGATAGACCCATTGGACATGCCAAAAAATGTGGTATGACCAATGGAGGTCCTCAAAACTAATTTGAATCTTGGAATGTTAGTCCCACCAGGCATGCCAAAAATTGTGGTATGACTAATGGAGGTCCTAAAAACTAATTTAAATCTTGGAATGTTACTCCTACCAAGCATGCCAAAAACTATGGTATGACTAGTGGAGGTCCTAAAACCTAATTTGAATCTTGGAATGCTAGTCCCACTAGGAATGCCAAAAATTGTTGTCACAAAGTTTCCTTCCTTGCCTAAAGTTTTTACTTGAAGGTAAACTTGTGACAAATGGAAATAACCTCCAAGTTGTGGGACTTGAAAAATGAGGTTGATGTTGGAATAATTGCTAGCCTTCCCCTTTGGGATTTATAACATGGCTTAATCACCTCCTATGCTCTATAACTCTAGTGGTTGTATCAGGCATTAACAGGTCAATAGTTTGATGCAATGAGAACTCTAGCTTGTAAAAAGTGGTATTAGAGCTTAGTCAAGGGTTCAAATCTTCTTGGGTAACATAAAGGGGAGAATTGTTGGACTAACCACTAGCCTTCCCCTTTAGAATGCATGAAATTTCTTAACCACCTCTTGTCTTCTATAAGTCTAGTGGTTCTATCAGGCATTAATAGGTCGATCTTTTGGTGCAACAGAAACTCTAACTTGTAATATTTGAGTCTCTAGAAAAGGTCAGCATTCTTTGCTATTAGGGTGTGACTAACTACTTCTTAAGAGGAAAATGGAGAAGGAATGGATGAAAACAAATCTACCTAATCTAATCTAAGAGGGTGATGCACCAAAATAGAGTGTTTAATTCTATCTTTACTCATACATGCATAGTTAATTATTGTGACATTCAAAATATATAGAGTCAAACTTGTTTAATCTAAAAATTACATGTAGATCAAATAACTAGATAAATGACACAAGGAAAAAGAGTTCACTCTATATCATTCATAGGCCAAAAGAGATATAGTTGTACAAATTACAAATAACCACAATACATCTATGAGAGGTAAATGATTCTCACATAGTACATCGATGACTAAAAGAGATAAGACAGAATGTCATGTAGTTTAGAGGCAAAGGGAAGTTAAAATAAGCATGCCAAAGTAATGCCGAAGAAATAAAGAAAAGTCAACCCTAAGAAGGGTTTTGAAATTTTTTTTATAGTGCAAGAATAACTGAGATAACTTCAAGTGGAAGCCAAATTCAACCAATACAATTCAAGCTACAGAGAATAATAACTAAAAATCTAGGAAAGATCTCATCATGGTACACATCTAGATGCATGAAAATCAAATATCTAAAACCTTGTGAAGATAGAAACAATAGCCATTAATGCTAAAATTCTCCAAATGGACAACTAGTCAACAAGAAACATGGCTATCACATCTTTCTAACATGGCATTCATTAGGGAGTGATTGGGATCAATCATGGAGATCAGATCGCATAGAAAAACTACCTTTCTTTCATTCCTAGCTTGACAAATCATCAAAATTAGGAGTCAAACTTTGTCAAGCAACCAAAATGAGACACATGGACCACTAATGTTCACATTGCTGCATCCCTATCACAAGACCAAGCTGACCTCCTCTTTGAGGTTTTACGAGAGAACATTGGCCAATTTGCATGGTCATATCAGGACATGCCAGGACTCGATCCAAAGCTTGTAGTTCATCATCTTGCAGTCGATCCAAAGATCAAGCCCGTCAGACAAAAGCTTAGGAAAATGCACCCCAAGGTGGCATTACTAGTCAAAGCTGAACTAGAAAGAATGTTAGCTGCTAAGGTTATCCGACCTATCGACTACTCAGAATGGATCTCCAACATGGTCCCTGTCACTAAGCCTTCCGGTGACATCAGAATCTGCACTGATTTTAGAGATCTTAACAAAGCTTGTCCAAAGGATGATTTTCCCTTGCCCAACATAGATATGATTGTAGATCTTACAGCTGGACATGAAATCTTGTCCCTTATGGATGGATTTTCTGGGTATAATCAGATCAAGATTGCAGAAGAGGATCAGCATAAGACATCATTCACTACCCCTTGGGGAACCTTTTGCTACACCATGATGCCTTTTGGCCTAAAGAATGCTGGGGCTACCTATCAAAGAGCTATGACAGCCATTTTCCATGATCTTATCCATAGCATTTTGGAAGATTATGTGGACAATATCCTGGTCAAATCTCACACCTTCATGGATCATCTTACTGACCTGGAAAAAGTCTTTGATAGGTTAGCCCAATATCATCTCATGCTAAATCCCAAGAAGTGTGTCTTTGGGGTCACATCTGGCAAGCTTCTAGGCTTCATAGTTTCTAAACGGGGTATAGAGATTGACCCCAAAAAGGTCAAGGCTATCTTAGACATGCCTCCTCCCTAGACACTGCGATAGCTTCTCTCTCTTCAGGGAAAACTTCAATCTGTCCAGCGCTTCATCTCCCAACTTGCAGATAAGTGTACACCATTTTCACACTTGCTAAAGAAGAATGAGAACTTCAAGTGGGATCTTTTATGTCAGCGCAGCTTTGATCAGCTCAAGCAATATCTCACCAATCCCCCTATCTTGGTTCCACCAGTTCCTGGTCGTCCCTTGATCTTGTATATATCAGCAACACCTACTGCTCTAGGGGCACTTCTAGCACAACATGATGATTATAGCAGAGAGAGAGCCATCTACTATATCAGTAGAACCCTAGTTGGTTATGAACTCAATTACACTCCTATGGAAAAATCTTGTTTGGCAGTTGTTTTCTCAACTCAAAAGCTTCGCCACTACATGCTGAGTCATACCATCCAAATAGTCTCTAAGATTGATCCTCTCAAGTATATGCTCTCTAGAATAGCACTCGCAGGCCAGCTAGTGAAATGGGTTATGCTACTAAGTGAGTTTGACATCCAGTATGTGGACAGAAAGGCAATCAAAGGGCAAGCTATAGCAGATCACCTAGCTGATGCACCTCTAGTAGATGCATATCCTTTGCTCACAGAATTTCCAGATGAGCATATCTGCCTAATTGAAGAACAGCCCCCATGGAAGCTTTATTTTGATGGCTCATACACCTCTCATGGATCAGGGGCAGGAATATTATTAGTTACACCTCAAGGAGATTACATTCCAAAAGCCTTCAAGCTACAATTCCCTAGCACCAACAATATAGCAGAATATGAAGCTCTTATAGCAGGATTAAAGATAGCTGCAGAATGGAATATCACTGAGTTACAAGTCTTTGGTGATTCCCAACTCATCATCAAACAAGTCTTAAATGAATATCAAACCAAAGATGAAAAGCTATTACCCTACAAAGAGCTACTTGATCAGCTGACCCAGCATTTTACAAAGCTTCAATTTACACAAGTGCCTCGAATGCAGAACAAGGTAGCAGATGCCATGGCCACTATCGGCTCGCTCTTGGAAATTCCCCAAGAAGCTACGCAGTATGAGTTTTTAGTTGAGCAGCTCCTCACACCTGCCTATGCGAATGAGGATTCAAACCGTGTTTGTATCTTGGTTGGTCCCCAATCCCCTTGGTACCATGAAATTCACGCTTACCTTAATGATGGTATCATATCCCCTCACCTCACACGTACCCAACGCCAGAACCTCATCTGAAAATCATCTCGCTATGTTATCATAGCCAATACCCTATATCGTCGAGGTTATCACGATACTCTCTCTCGATGTTTAGATGAAAATGAGGCCGCGATGGCATTAAAAGAAGTACATTCTGGACTTTGCAGTGCCCACATGAGTGGTATTGTCCTAGCACAACAAATCCTTAGAGCAGGCTACTATTGGCCTACCATTGAAGAAGACTCTTGTGACTTTGTTAGAAAGTGTCTCCCATGTCAGCAGCATGCAAATCTTGTGCACGCTCCAGCACAGGATCTACAGCCTATTGCACCACCTTGGCCTTTCGCTTGTTGGGGCCTTGATCTAGTTGGAACTATCACCCCTCTCTCATCTGATGGACATAAATGGATAATAACAGCTACAGACTATTTCACTAAGTGGGTGGAAGCAGTCCCCCTAGTCTCAGCTACAGGAGTTCAAGTCTCCAAGTTCATCTTGTACCACATTGTTTGCCGCTTCGGCATCCCATCCACCATCTTCACTGACCACGAAGGTAACTTTGAAAATCTCAACATGGAAGAATTATGCACTTCCCTCCGCATCCATCACCACTTTTCTAGCCCATATTTCCCACAAGGTAACGGCCAGGCAGAGGCAACTAATAAAACCCTCCTCAAAATCCTAAAGAAAGTTGTCAATGATTCTGACCGTGATTGGCACCTTCAAATAAATCCAGCTCTATGGGCCTATCGAACTTCCTTCCATACATCCACAGGCACAACTCCATACTCCCTAGTCTATGGTGCCGAAGCGGTATTACCTATAGAAGTTGAACTTCCCTCACTACGCATATCTTTGCGAGGCCAAATCTCAGATGAAGAATACAGAGTAGCTCGACTCACCCAGCTAGATCTCTTAGACGAGAAGAGACAACAAGCCTATGACCATCTCACAGTCTATCAAACTCATCTCAAAAGGAATTTCAACAAGAAGGTGCTCCCACGACACTTTCAGCCAGGTGACATGGTCCTCAAAGAAAATATGAAAGTCCAAGCAGATTGAGAAAAGAAAGGCAAGTTCGAACCTACATGGCTTGGTCCCTATGTGGTTACTGCCTCCTTTGGCTCCGAAGCCTATCAATTATCTACACTAGAAGGAGAACTCTTGAATGATCCCATTAACATCATTCATCTCAAGAAGTTCTATGCTTGAAGATCCTTGGTATACCCAGCTTTTGAAAAATACAAGAAAAAAAATAGTAAAGAGAAATAAGCGTCCAATGGTGAAAACTTGGCAATTCAAGCGCCTTGGATAGGTACCTTGGTGAAAACCTGGTAATTCAGGCGCCTTGTGTGCTAAAGACTAATCCATTATCTATCACTATCCTATCCCTCATCCATCCACCCACCATCCCATAAAACACCTGCTTGTTCCCTTGGTGTTCCAATCAAATATCCAAAATCTGATGGAGCTTGTCAATACCTCCTGTACAGCTTGTAAATCTTGTACCAAAGCTTGTATTATACCTTGTAAATCTTGTACCATACCTTGTATATATTTGAATCTTGTCCAAAGCTTGTACCATATTCCAGCTTGTAAATAATCTTGTATCCTAGCCTGTATCCTATCACATGCACACACAGAATCCCATTTTCCTTAAGCTTTTCACAAACTATCTACCTATCCACCTATCAACTATTATAGACATCCCATCCTTCACAAAAATTTCCATCTCACAAAAAAACCAAAACATGAACAAACTTGTACATTTGTAACATATCTTGGTCTATCAGCTTGTACATCCTCTTTAGCTTAGTATCATTGTATCTATCCGGCTTTCGTGTTAGTTCATCCTTGGTCAACATCTTGCACACATCGCACACATTGGTTAGATATTCTAATGCATCCTTTAGCTAGATCTCCTGTCACCAAAGTGTTATCCTTCTTAGTTCAGCTTGTCAGACGCATCACTCATCTCGATCTATCAGCTTAGGTGCTCTCTGAAAGGTCCTTGCAAGATATATCTTTCCTCATGTCTAATATTGGTCCGTTAGTTCCTCATCCTACCCATCTCATTGGCAAACAGTTCTCTTTTGGATTTTCACTTTCTTTTGATTTGGGATCTTCCCTTTTGGGTCTTGAAATATCTTTTCCAAGCAATCTCCTTGTTCCCTCCTCAAGGTTGCCATGATCTTCCATATCATGGTATGCTACGAATGGGGCAATTAGAGCGTAAGGTCTTGATCAGGTCTTTTGCTTGTTTTCTTTTCCTTCTTGTGAGTTACCTAGTGTCGTTTCCATGCTACTTCCTCTGGGATTCATGTGTGATACTGGGGCAATCCTTGTGTGTTTGTTTTGAGTCAGTTCGTCAGTCCTCTGGACGGTTGGTGAAAAGGCCTTGATGTTCTTGGTAACCTTGGCAATTAACCAATAGTCCTATAGCAAATCTAGTGCTCAACTACATGGTGGTACTTCTCTTTGAAGTATCCCCCCGCTCAAAAAGCTTCAATGGATTCCTTTTATAGCGCTTCGCTCCTCCATCTCCCCCCCCCCAATCTTGGAAAGTCTTAAGCTTGCTTTACTATTGTGCCTCTGATTTCCCTTTATCATTCTCCCGTAGTGAGAGTTTGAGCTAATTCAGCCCCTTCTCTTCGCCAACCAGTGTCTTAGCTCGTCTCAATTTCTTGTACTTTTCAAAAAGTCGTCAAGCCTCATTTCTCTCCCCGCCGCCTTCTTGAGGGGGCATCATCTAAGTCTAGCCTCTCCTCTTCTTATCTGAGACTGGGGCAACATTTTTGCTAAAATATCTTCCTCATGTTGTCTTCATTCAAACTTCTTTGAAATAGTGTTGTCTCAACACTATGTCAAAGAGGGGCAAAATGTAGACACCTAAATTTGATTACACTGCTTTGGTAATCTAATTTAGCCATCTCTAAAGGCATCATTAATTAAATTCTTATTTAATTAATCCTTTGTCATCCCCTAGTTGATTAATTTAATTAATCATCTATAGTCCTAATTGATAAATCAAATAATCTATTATTTATCAATTAAATCCTATTCTTCTATCTAATTCCAAAAATCCCCATTTATTAAATAAATCTATTTGATAAATGAAATCCTCAAATTCAAAAACCCCTAACCTATCTCTAATCCTCCATTTAGCCTAATCCACCCCATCCACCCATACTAACCAAGCTTAGCCACTAACTCACCCACCCTCATTAATGCCATCCACTTGCACATCTCTAACATCCCTAATCTAATCCTAAACCCAAGCCTAATCCACCCCCTAATGTTGTCACATTCCTTAAACAAGTTTAAGACTTTCCTAATCCAAACCAAAGTCTCCCCTCAAAAAACCCAACCACTAAGTCATGAGTGCTCTTACAAGCCCACTCATGACTCTTACACCCATCTTCCACACTCTTCCCTCTTCCACACTCATTCCTCTTACATCCCTCTTACATACTCAACCCCACTCATCATGCCCTTAACCAATCCTTAACCCTACCCTCTCACACTCATCCTCCTTGTGACAAGTGTCACCTTCCCATTGGTGTTAAACAAGCACAATCCATGTGCTCTCCTTTGAGTGCATCCTAGCCCTCCTTAAGCCTTCATCCATCCTTGCATCTAAGCCCTCCATCCCTCTACCCCTTAGCCTATAAATTGAATCCCATCCCAAGCCATTTAATCAACAATCTTTGAGCTAAAGTTACCATGTTATTTTGAGAACCAAAGCCATCAACCATACCCTTATAATGCCAAATTGAGAGCTCACAAAGCTACCAATTTTCCATTACCCATCTCCATTGAAGCAGCTTTTGAGTATCTTGAGCATACATCTACAACAAAAGGACACATCTACAGAATCAAGAAAGCATGGAGTGCTTTTTCTTGTGAGGTTTGCACTTCTTGTTTTCTTCCTTTGTCTAAGCATATATGTGAATTGAGTTTTTGGTTTGTGAATGTTTACTTCATTTGTTAATGTTCTTTGCATATTGATTCTGGTTCTACACCTTTGACCAACTAGAAATTGCCAACTATCAACCAATCTGACACTATTTTCTGCCTTGTCTGTGACCCATAGAAAATAGGACTCACATGTCCATATGCTGCATAGTCACTATGTCACATGAAATAAAGTTCATACATATTCACAAAGTGACATAGTGAAACCATAAATTACCTCTGATCTAATGGTGGACAAAAAACACTAAAGAAACATTAGTCCCCATGATAGAAAACATGAATCAAAACCTGTGAGCTATACCTTGTCTGAAAACTCCATGAGCTACAAAGAAAAGAAGGCCCACACTAGAAACATGTCACATCATCACTATGTCGCATGAAATAATTTCTATACATCTCTACATAGTGACATCGTGACTACTGTAGATCTACCTTAGATCCGACGGTGGACAAAAAACCTCACTAATTACTGCACTAACCAAAAAAGAACAAGGCCCCACTTGGACATGTGGTACACTATCTCTATGTCACAAAAAATAAAGATCATATTTTTCTACAAAGTGAAATTTGTAAATCTACCTTAGATCTAATGGATAGGAAGATGTGGACTCACTAAAATATTAAAATGTGTAGTCACTTTGGAAATAAGATATAACCTAAGGTTTTAAAAAGTGTTTTTTCATGTACCCTAATATTTGAATATTTAGATATATGAATGTTAGCTATGGTTGAATTAAAATCTTTTAGTTTTGGTGGGAGGAAAAAATAGCTATTAATTGTCATCATTGAAGACTAACCATGTCTCTACATTATCTAGGACATTAGGTCTAAATAAGACTTCAATTTTAAACTAATTTTCTATGAAATTTGGGTGTGGAAGAAGAAGTGAGGAGGAAAAAACTAAAAATTCCACCCTTGTATTATGCTCCCTCGGAATAGCTTGTATTGAGAATGCATACAGTCCTTCAATCTCATCCTAGACTCAATTTTTGTAGTTCCTAAGCCTGGCATTTTTCACTATATATTGAGCTCGAACTTTCTTTACTATGAGTTTTGCATCTACTTGAGCTCTTAAGATCTTGACTCCTTTTTGTTTTGTAGCAATTATACCTATCAACAAGGCTTCATATTCTACTATATTTTAATTATTTTTGAATTATAACTTGTATGCAAGCTATATAACATCCCCACTCGGTGACACAAGTACTACACTAGCTCTAGACTCAATAGTATCAGAACTGCCATCAAACTCCAATGTCCAAATTCTTGGTTTGATAGGAGGATCTAATTGTTCTTTTAAATAATCAAAATTAGAGAACATCATATAATTTCTAAACTCCATCTCTTTGTATAGGATGTGCACTTTGGGGTCATTTGACTTCAAGACTATGAATTTGTCCTTCTCCTCTAGCTCCAACCTAATTTCTTATCCCCCACAAGAATAACAACATAAGACCAATCCATTTATATTTTGCCTCCCATGTTTGCAAAAACTTCTACTTATGACAATTTCATAGCTGGTTGGAATATCTACTACTAAGATGGATAGCTTTATTCTCTTTATAGGGTGAGTAGCTAATGGAACATGTCCATCCTTCACTTGGCCAATGAGAACGACCTCTTTGCCATCAATAGAATAGAAACACCTAAAGGTTTTGGCAAGGGTGAGACCAAGGGTGTTGGAGACTAAAGAAAGCATGATATTATCAAAAACTCTAGAATCAATGCAATTACTAGGTTTATGGCCATTCACATATAAGGATAGATAGAATGGGTCCAACTTCTAACTAGGGGAAGTAGCCAAAATAGATGCTTCTTCCTCTTTGAAGAGAATCGGTAAAATAGGTTCCTCATAATTTTGCAGGCTATCATGAAATTGGTGTTGATCACTACTGATGTTAGAGTTGACATCAAGCTAAGTTTTGGCATTAGCATCACCTTTGCAATAAACTACTGGCTTTTGTAGTTCTTCTTGGTGGGTTTTGAGATAGTCTAGGGGAAAAAAATGGATGTGAGCTTCCTTATAGTGTTGAATAATGTCAAATGGGGATTGAGGCTTACCACTTTGTTTAGATTTTGACTACTCTTTCCTCCAAGATGAAGAAGTGGATACTCTAGCTGCACCTAATGAAGGACTAGTTGTTGTGTACCAGGTAGGAAAAAAGTTCACTAGAATCTTGTCTCTTTGACTTCTTGTAGCCACAATCATCTGAATTCCATCCAAGGTGGTGAAGTATTTTCCTGTAGCTTCTGAATCCAATTCATACTACAAAAATAATATTCTAGAGTCACTATGGGGAGTAGAATCATCTTCACATTCAGGGTACTTGATTGTTAACTTATTAGAAATAGTGAGCTACTTATATATATTCATTTTTGGACAAGAATCACCATTGTGATCAACTTGCAAATGAAAAATGCACATGTTTTTCTTTTTGGGGGGGGGCTCAATAGCAAGCTACTACTAAGCAAGTGGCAAATATAATTGTTTTCCTTTTTGTTGCCTCAAAGAAACATTTTGATATGGTTGCTAGAATGAAGGACCAATTTTCCCCATTTTCTTTTACATGGAAATCATTTCATTGGAGAGCTTTTGTAGCATAGCTTCAGTATTATTAGTTATACCAAGAACAAACCTTGTAGAGGCCCTACTCTGAATTTCTCTTTTCCACTTCCCAGCTGCTATTAGATTGTCTTCCAATTCAATTTCCAAGGTCTAAGCAGCTAGTAAGTTAGACAAATACACTCATATGATTTGGAAGCTTATGTCAGGTGGCATGGAACTAATGAAAAACATCTTTCTAGTTGTCAAGAGTAGGTCTACTTGTAGCAAGAATCCTATTAACTAGTTTGTTAAATTTAGCAATAAAATATCTCATAGGAACACTTGTTTCTTTCTTTACTTGGGTGAGCTAAGATAGTATTTTCATCCTCTATATTCTTATAGTGTGCTTCAAATAGAAGTCAAATATCATTCCACATTGTAATATATGCCATAGAAAGGTGTTGAAACCAATCATCTATATTCTTAAGTAAAGTTTCCATGAACATTCTCACTACCACATCCTCATAGTAAGGACAAACAACATGGCACATGGTGAAGAAGGTTGTAATGTGTTCATTAGCAGAGACATTCCCAACACCATTAAACTTGGGAAATTTTTCTAGGAAGCTCTTGGTAGGTCATTATTTGATGTTAATTGTAGTGGGCCAATAGCATTACCCCATGGAATAACCATTGAGGTAGGGATGATAATAAGTATAGGCTGGAAAGTAATAGCAGTGGGGGTAGCTACTCTGTGAAGGGTGCGAGTGTTTCTCAAAGAAGGGATATGATTATGGAAAATAGGGGGCAAAGATGAATGAATGTGTATCTAGGAAGTAGGGCATGGTGACAGAAAAGGGCATTACATATACCTTGATATAGTAGGTCCTGAGAGTATGCTCTTCCTCTTCCTATGGGATCCTCCAATATAGAGAACTCAACTTTCTACAATTCTTCAGATATAGGGTCAACTTGCCCTTTTCCATGAGCACTGTGGGTATAAGTAGAATGTAGGGTGATCTATTTTAGATTCACAATGGGCATGTTTCCCTCAATCTTCTTTCCCATAGAAATCCTTTCCTATATTCAACATTGGCTTCTTCTCTTTCAAGGGTGAAGCTTACTCTTCTATATTGGTCAAGAGACTTTTGGCTTTTCTAGGTCAGGATGTTCAGCTAATTTATGATATCCTCTTGTTCATCCTAGAAACTAAGGTTAACTTGCACTACTGGGATTTGTCCTTCATGAAGCAACTCCATTTTTCCTTAAGAGTTGATATGCATGACTCAAATATTTGAGTGCCATAGAGATAATTTCTAAGTATCTTTGTAAATCCATAGACATACTTACTTAAGACAACTTAGGATCTATGAGTCATTCCCCAGAAGAGTTGCCAAAAAATGTTGGCTAACAATTTGTCTTCCTTCATGTTTTGGTTTAAACCTTGACTTTTTGACCACCCAATAGATTATGGAAAACAAAGCAGTTAGCAATAGAATGGGTCAGAGTAGTAATCTATCAAAGAGCCCTAAATTGAAAGATACAACTCCTTTATATGTGGAAGATATGAAATAAATTTGTCTTTCAGGTTTTGGGGGTATTGTCTTAACTAGAGAGCAAAAGAGGAAAAACCAAGTCGCTCAACACTTTAAATAACTTAGGCAAAGAAGGGGAAATAACTCATGAAATACTTCAAATGCAAAACCATGATGCAACGAATAGAAATATGCACAACTAATTATGACAATAGGAAGAAACAAACATATGATGAAAGAGGTAGTTCCTGGATTATAGAGTTAACTTAGAGTTTCTACAATACCTAGATTGTCTATTTCTTAGCTGCCCCACACACAATCCTCTAGCCTCCTTAGGCTGTAACTATACTAAACATACAAGTGAGGGATCTAACACAAAGAACAAATGAAATGCTTATTCTCAAGAAAGTAAGAGGGTGATCACAAGAAGTTGGGTCACAATTTTGCGGAAGTCAAATCCACGGAATTGTACTTCTCATAAATAGGTACCCGATTTTGCTAGAATCGGGTACCCATTCCCAAATTCATGCTTCGAGCACCCAAGCTAGGATTTTAAAATTGGGTACCTAATTTTTAAAACATGGATCAAGTGCCTGAGGCACTTAAAAATTGGGTAGCTGATTGCTTTATAAATTGGGTAACCAATTGCAAAAACTAATATTACCCCCGATTTTGGCATTTTTGAAGTCATTTTCATGACTTCAAAAATAGGAGATCGATTTTAGGGTGAATGCACAAAGTTGGGTCGCAATTCTGCAAAAATCAAATCCACGAAATGAGACCTCTTAGAAATGGGTACTCGATTTTAAAAAATAGGCACCCATTTTTGGCTCGGGTGCCCGACCCTAAATTTAAAAAATGGGCACTCGTTATTTTTAAAAATCAGGTACCCATTTTTTATTTTCAAAAAATGGGTACTCGTTTCTTAAAAAATTAAAAATTTAATTTTTTAAGAAACGGGCACTCGTTTTACAAAAATAAAAAACAGGTACCCGTTTCTTAAAAATTCAATTTTTTAAGTTTTCGGCAAATTTTACATGCCGCTTTTAGCTTTTCAAAACGAGTACCCATTTTTTCAAATTCAAATAACGGGTGCCCGTTTCTTACAACATGAGACAAGATTTTTCTTTCCTGCCTCGGATTTTGGTTTGGGACAGGCTTGGTGAGACCAAGCCTATGCCTTGGCCTCTCAAGATTTATCTAAGGCATTGAACTGACAAATTCATGCCTTTCCATAATTTTTAGAGGGTTTTCGCGATCAAATTTTTTTACGAAACAAAAACCCATTAGAGCTCTCACTGTCCTGATTTCAGAAATATAAATTTTATAGAGTTATGATTTTATTTACTATTTTTTAATCAAAGGTGGTACCTAAATGTAAAATAGCAATGTTCACTAAAACTTTAATAACTTTTTTATTTTATATTTTTACTTAAATTAATTTATATGTCATCAATCTACATTCAATTATTTTGAAGTTAAAAAAAAAAAATTGAAAAAAGTGAAATTTTGATCAAATTATGGTGTCCATACACGAGAGGTTTTAAAATTTTCTTTTATAGCCAATTAAAAATTAATTAAAAAATATATATTCATTAAAAAATTCATGAAAAATATTCTCATCAATCTTTGGTGTGTCGGGTAACTCCATTTAAAAGGATTTGTAAAAAATCATTCATTTGTGTCAAATTATGGTGTCCATACATGAGCATGGTATGGTCCTGAAATAGGCATTTTGAAAAAGTGGTTTTTAAAGATCCATACCAAAAAAATAATCTATCATATGGGTATAGAAATAAATTACATATTCAAAAAGAAGATTCCAGGCACTACAATTTTTATTTCTGAAGTTTTTTTATATTTAATCTCTAAATGGCTCAAATTTTGGCATCAATTGACAAAATATTTCAAAAATGGGAAAAACACTTCCACTTTTTGGCCAAAAGTGAGACCCAACTTCTTGCACTGACCCAAGACATACATTCCATTAAATGAAGGAAATAAAAAAAAATTAATCGCATTCATTCAATTTTCAACATGAGTGCATTCATTCCAAGTGTTATATTTGTAACTAAAATGAACAACAAAACTTAAAATGAATTAAGAGTCTCACAGAGTAGTCCTAGCTATAGGGGTTTGCCCAAAGTAAATTTTTCTGATCTTATTAAAACTTCCTTAAAGCTTTCATTTATAGGGCTTCTCAAAATCGCTGGTTACATTAGATGATTACAACAAAAAGTATCTCTGAACATACAAACTAAAAATAGGACAAGCTTGATTCATTGTCCATTACAAAGATTAGAAAAATGCCAAAAATGGCTACAAAAAGAAAGAGAAGAGAGGGAATGAAAATTTTTTGAAGAGTTATCATGTCTTTTTGGGGGTAACTGATTTAATGACTCTATATGCCTTCATAGTGTTAGTTACATTGTTGAGTTCTTCAACATTTAGAATGATGATATTGTTAGCTCTAACCATCTAGTAGTCATGCATTGTAATGCCCTACCAAGGGATCCAAAAGAACTAACCTAAATTTTTACTAAGTTTTCCAAACTTTTTTTTTTTAAAGAATAACATGTACATCAAACATAAAGTAGTGGAAGCAATAACATACACTCATACATAAGAAAACATAATAGATTATATTCCTAATGGATGTCTAGACATTGAATCACATTTAAATTTAAATAATAATAAGTCTAATAAATACCACATCCACATGAAAGAATAATTACAAGTTCAAGTCCATTTAAATAATATACATTTGTTCTAAGTGCCACTTAATCATCCACTATCCATGTCACAAGGTATGAAAGGCATAAAGAATATACATTTCTAAAAATAGATTACATCATCCCTTTTGGATCCATGAAAAAAAGTACAATTCAATAAGTAAAATCATCCACTATAAAGATATAACCATACATCATAATACACAAAGATAGAATTAAGGAAATGTAGACAAGGAACTCCAGCCATGGCATCAATGCACATATCTCAAAGGTAAAAGTAAAAAGCACTACCACCTGACCTCTTGGTAACCCAAAAAGGTCCACTCCCACCACACTGAGGAGATAGTCTCAAGTCCCAAATAGGATATCAATCCCAAAATCAAAAGTTATATCTAAGTCAAGGAAACCCTAAAAGTAATCTAACTCAAAGGTTCCAAGATAAAATGATGTCTACACCTAGAGGCAAACAAAGACATGTAGGAAATCTACTATGCAAGTGGACAAGTGTCATTGCATGAATCAATGCTAGAGTTACCCTAATAGTCAAACTTGACCTCGCCCCCTAGTGACTCTATGTGGCACTAGTATTCTTTCATACTCACAAGGCATACTAATGATGCATGGTCACAACCAAGCAACCTCTCTACTCCCATCCTAGTTTGTACTAGCACTTAGGCATGGGTGAGGAAATAAAAAGACTCTCACTAGGTTTATTTTATTCCCATTTAGTATAGTGTTTTTACTTATTAAACAACCTACAATGGGTTACCTTGGTAGTCACTTTGGGCATGTTGGTGTTTGAAAACATTACTGGTTTCCAATTACCTTGATGAGAACAAAACACATCTAGGGGCAGCTAACTCCCATTTTCAACATGCCCATTATAAGGCTAGATCCTTCTTCTTCTTCAGGCTCTGCAAAACCTAGGTGGGTAGACCTATAGATTCTTTATATGGTACCAGTTGTCAATTCTGAGTAGCTCACTTTGACTGCTCGCCATTTGCATCCTGTGATTTATCATGAGCCCAAATCGCATTTTCATTTTCATCTCATGACATAGAATCAGCGTCCCAGTTTTTGTCTTTCCAAGAGTCAGTTTGCCGAGTCTTCACGGCTCAAACCAAACACAATTTGTTGCTTTTTGACATGTTTATTTTATAGGCAATTTAAGGAGGCAACTTCGGAGGTCAATATCTTTTGACCTCGATATCGTGATGCGATGAGATTTGGCAGGCATGTTAAGTATGTGTTGGAAAGAATAGAGATCTTGAGTTTCAGAGCCTAGTCAAGTGTTTTTATCAGTTTTTGAGGCCAACAGATAGGCCCTATCATCAGAAAATCATAGTTCAAAAAGTAGAGTAAAATGAGTTTTAATTGATCAATTTGTGATCGTTTTTTATGCCAGTCAATTCAAGGAGGTCTATAGATCAGTTTCCAAGATCAAGTGTTCAAAAATGAAAAAAAAAATTAACCAAACCCACTTTGGGGCCCGACTGATTCCACCAGGCTAATTAAGGTTGTGTGTAATTTGAAAATCTTGAAAGGGCAATGATAGTGATCCTAATAACTCTAAATTTTTGTTGTGTATGTGTTGTCTTTCAAGATTAAATATATGTAGTGAAAAATGAGGCAAGGGGTTTGAATAAGTAGGAGAATGCACTCATGACATCAAAAATCAATGCATTCAATCAGAAAGTGGCCATCACAGTACATTGGACAGGTTTTTGATTAGTTTATTCTCTTAACCCAACCCTATGTCTTGAAATATACACCTACATTTTGAGCTATATCCCACCCCATGCTTCTTGGTGGCACTGGAAATCCTTTTCTTCTTCTATGCTTAAAACCATTCAAACAAAAGCACCACAAATCGACCCAATCCTACATTAACAACCATTAAACTGGAAGCCCCAAACTTAAGCTCTTCCATTGTAAAAATAGCCATGCAAGGCACCAATGGTCAATGGGGATGACTTCAACATTTGAAAGAAGCCCTGCATCGAAGGACCCCATGCACAGGAAGGAAAAGGGCTCCACGTCTAAAGCGTAAGAGGCATCAATACAAGCTCCACAAGATCCTCGTTTTTTGCAATGAAGGAGTATTTGTAGAAGGAGAGACCCACACATAGTAGACCATAGCTAGCGTACACAATTCTTAGATCCACAGCGAAAAACTCCAGGCAGCCCACGTGAAATAGTAAGAGAAAGGCAGGGGAGGCTACGATTTTAACAAGGGAGGCCCACGTCCTTGGGTCAAGGTGGCAACATGAAGGCAATCTCCATCATAGAAATGTAGAGGGGGCGATTTGCAAGGGAGCATTTTGAACATGGGTAGCATAATAATAGAAGAATTCGATGTCAAGGCTATGAGACCCAACTAAAACAAAACGATTTAGTCACATATTGCCTGTATGCTGAATTTTAGATAAGGTTAAATACAAGTTCACTACAAATGTATAGTGAATCAAAAGCATTGGCTTTTGGGAAGCCATAGGTTGTAGAGTGGACCCTGTGGTCGGTCAACGTACTTTGAATATGGAGCCTAGGCGGATGCTAGCTGGAGTGCAAATGAACAAAATTTTAAATGAAAGCGCATTAAAGCTGATGTGGCAGGAGATGAATACGATTGTGCCACATGGCAAATCAAACAAATCTCGCAAACTCACAAACTCAACATGCTCACCCCATAAATCATGCGAGAAAGCACAAAATTGCCATGTGCCATTGTGGGCCAAGTCAGTGATGTGGCGCTAAAATGAGCAGATCAATACGGAGGCACAAGATTTTGCCACATGGCGAGATCTGACAGTCCGCGCATGCCTGCAAAAAGAAGATGCAAGGTCAAAAAAATGTGAGGAAGTAGATTTTTGACACGTGGCACTGGGCACAGAGTAGAATGGTCACTGTACAGATGGCGAGCCAATCATAAAGTGCCATGTGGCACTTGGTCAATAGAGGTTTGACCTTGAATTTAAAAGCCAAGGGAAAATATGAAAGTCATAAAAAATATTTTTATTTCTTTCTCAAGCAAAAATGCACATCAGAATTTTTAATTTTCAAAAGGGCATTTTTTTAAAGTTTAACATTAGAAATTTTTTAATTTTTCAAAAATTTAAAACTGAATGAGTTGTAGCCCTGATAGTTATAACAGAGGAGACTGTTTTCAAACGGACTTTCAGTGAGTTTTCGAAAAGCAAAATAGGCAATGTTATATATCACCAGAATCGGGAAAAGATGAGCTATCCATTTTTGGAGTCAATTTTTGCACAAGTAGCAATGTGTTTGAGCTATACTAGGTTTTCTCCCAGGTTCCCAGATTGTAACCAATTTCAGGTATCAGAGTTCAAAAAAAAAATTTAGCATGGAAATGGCCTGAATACGGTTAAAGGGTAGTGAAAATGAGGTTTGAGGCGATTTTAACCATTTTCAAATCAGTTGAATCTCAATTTCATTAGTATTTCATTGAGGCAAACCAGATATTTTAGTGAATCAAAAAGCTTTCATCATTTGAACAGAGATATTTTCAAATCAGTTAAAGTGTAATGATGAAATAGAAAATCGGATCAGGTGGGTAAAAGATGAAAGAGGTTTTCAGTTGCACAAGATGGGATTCTAAATGGACACTTGTCGTCTTCAGTTTCAATTCGGGAATTCATCTCCTTTCTATATTATTCTTTCTTTCTTCCATTTGAGGGGTTCCAATTTTTTGTTACTGTGAGACCATTGTTGGTAGGAAAGTTGCAGTCATTCTGTGAGACCATTTCTTTGGATCCAAAACTGTAATTCCACCTTCATTCTTCAATAAATTTCTCATGTAATGAACAACAAGAAATAAGAATATAGATAGTCTGATCTATTAGGTAGCTTTGCATTTAAATTTCATGCATCCTACGGTATGTGCAGGATCATGGTGTACCAAACTATGGCCTTAAGTGGCAGTGAAAAACCAACAAATCAGGGTTATGTCAACTTGACACATAATTTTAAAGTGGTTTTAGACTTTATATCAAAAAGTTGTAAAAAAATAATCTATAGGAAATTGAATCTATTTTTAAAATACAAGGCCTTATCTGGAGAAAAATATATTTGATTGGTCAAAAGTTTGAATTTTAATGCAGTACTACAAAAATTTCAGGGCGAAAATAAAAAGTAGGTGTATGTCTGACCACCTTAATCATAACGAATCGATAATATTTTTAAATATAATTTTAGATATAAAAAGTAGGCTCATGCCTAGATGTGACGCATATTTTTGGGAATTTTTATTCCAAATAAATAATTAATTATGAATTTTCTACTATACTATTTTCAGAATTAAAAAACTCCCGTGTCTGACCACCTTAACTAGTTCAAAAAAAATCAAAATTAAGTTTTTTTTTTTTCTTATACTAGTTGAAGCATAGAATGTGATGCATCTTTTGGATTTAACAAATCTTATACGGTTTGAAAGTTATAGCAATTTTTCAACCAGTATGTCAATCAGCACTTTGCAGCTAACTCCATTAAAAAATAAGTAATAATTACTTACTGAACTCATAATTTGACAAACCTTACATTTATGAAAAGCTAAGAACATTCTTAAGAAACCCTTTTCATTACATCAAATTTTGGTTTAAAAAAAGTCGTCAGCTACATGCTTGAAGTAAAAAACACATAAGAACATGCAAAAAACACATTTTCGAGATGTTTTAAAGATGACCATATAAGGTTGGTATCGAAAGATTTTGAAAAAAGTTGGAATAGATTTTGAAATTCTTTGAGGCATTTCAGAACTACATATTTTTCAAATCGCCACTTTTTGGCACACCATGATCCTGCACATACCCCGTATTGTAATTTGTTTCAAGGAAATGAATGATAAGTTAGCAGCAAGTCAATCTTCATTCTGATACCTTGTCTCCTATTCATGATGTTTGTGATCTTTTGTGTTTTGTAAAAAAAGAATATGAAACTTAGTTGCAACCTATTGGTTGTATATGTTGATTTATTTTTATTATGACTCAAAGAGTTATGTAAATGCTTGATTCTTCATCATAGGATTGCAGATTTCATGAAGGGATAAGTCGAGTATGAGGTTCAGAAGGATGCAAATGTCTAATTCACAAAGTGGATAGATAGATTAGGAAGTCCTGATGTATGGCATATGTTAGTGATTTTCAGGGATGTGTGTTAGGTTTTTGTGTGAATTGCCCAATAGATAAGGCACTGATCATTTATAGGATCACCTGTTATACTACTGCATATTTGAGGTTTTATTGAGATCAACATCAATAATCAAACTCTTTTCCCCTCTCATGTTGAAGAGCTATAATAGAATGCCCTCACTCAGCTTATGAATGTCATGGATTTGCATTTAGCTAGTGCAGATATATGTTATTGCATGAGTCTTTAGGAGAAATAAGGGTTTTATCTGCTTCATAATAGATTCAATGTATGCTTTGACAACTGGTACCATATAAAGAATCTATAGGTCTACCCAACTAGGTTTTGCAGAACCTGAAGAAGAAGAAGGGTCTAGCCTTATAGTTGGTCTGGCGTCTGAATGGGCATGTTGAAAATGGGAGTTAGCTGCCCCTAGATGTGTTTTGTTCTCATCAGGGTAATTGGAAACCGGTAACATTTTCAAACACCAATAAAATGGCAACTCTGCTGGGGACTGTATTGAATCTAAACGATAGACAAACCTTGAGAATTTAAAAAAAGGAGATTCAATATAGTAGAAGAAGTGCATAAAAAGGTTGTAGTAGTAGGTGATCTGATGTGTTTTCCAATTTTCCTACTCGAATATTTTGTGATCCCCAATCAAGCTTTATTCATGGACAATAGTGTGTTGTGAAACTGGATGTAAATTGTGTTCTATGACTATTATAGGTCTATCTTCAATTAGTTCATTCTTTGCAAGTGCTGTTGAGAAAGTTCAAAGTCAAGAATTCATTCGTAAAGTATATTTTTTTTCGAGGTGTTAGTGATCTGCAAGTTTCTCCTACATTGAAGGTTTGGTTCAGATTTGTCAAGTGATAAATTATGTTTTATTTCTCACAAGGTGTGAGTGGCGACTCTCAAATGTTTGCACCAGTTTTTCCTAGTTGATTTCATTGCAAAATGTTGAAGGACTTTCAGTTGTATGGGCAGATCTAAAATTGTTGATAGTTTCTTGGAAAGGAATTTTCAATTCTTGATAAGTTTTAAAGTGTTGTTTGCAATATGTTGTTATAAAGAAATTGAAATGTAAAAAGTGAATCACAGCAGTGATCTCTTTATCCTCTTGAAAGGAGGTGGTGGCTCTACAAAGTTTGATCAGTGGTGTAAAGAATTTTAGTCTTGCACTTGTGCCAAATCAGCAGATCGAAGTTCAGCATCAGCACTTGAGGTATTTTGATTTTCATGCTTCTTTTCATGGAAGTCAAATGTTAGAATCAGTGCCTCTATTAAGTGATTTTCAGCTCTAGAAAGAAGAGGTAGAAATTTTGTTTTATAATGGAGTCAGATCTAGAGTCAGATCTCAGATCTAAGATTAGTTTGCCAAATTTTGAGAGTTTGAAAATTGTGAATAATAACATTGCTATGTTGAATAAACTTGTCTACAAAAGGATTGTCAATCTTATAAGAATTCAAGTAGGAAGTACTCAAGGTTTAAGTGTCGAACAATGTTATTTAAGGCTTATATCGGTAATTAGTAAGATGCCTTTTCATTGTAGACCTAAGGAATTTTCCTTGGAAAAGTTTTCCTTGATGTTCTAGTACCCGATTCAGTCAATTGGCCAGCACCTGTAAGATTACAAAGGTCTTTAAAAATTGAAAGATTCATTCAGGAGATGGAAGATGATGATTATAGATTTCATGTTATGTCTTCTGATGATAATGAGTGTGCTAAAAGTCAAGGTAGTAATGAATACAATGAGTCTGTAGAGCAAGATAATTTGTCTTCTGAATGTGAAGAGGTGGATTCAAATGTTAATGAGTGAAGTAATAGCAATCAGCATGAAAAAGATGGATATAAAAAAGAAGATAAACTTTGTTATAGTGAATATGAAGTTGAAGAAATTTGTAACAGTAGTAAGGGGAATGATTGCCATGATAAGAAAGAATGTTGTAATAATTCTGATTTTCCAGATTGTTACACTAATGATCTTCCTATTGTAAGTCCTTCATGTTATCCAGATGACAATCATAGTCGGGAGAAGATTTGTGAGGAAATATTCTTGAACTCTTATGAAATCTCTGAATTGTTGGCTCATGAGTTTGAAAAGCATGTAAGTATTTCTAAGGATCTTCATATGTTCTCTCATAATACTTTCTCATTCAGTCAAATCAATTCCCCAAAGTTTGATGTGGAAAAAGAGGTAGAATCTGAACAATCTTTGTTAGACTTTGGAGGTGTAGATGACAATACCTCAAATGTCTTTGCACATGACGATTTGTTGGATGTAGAGAATGTTAATGAAGGGAAGGTTAATGCTATTTCAGGTTCTTTTCATGTTGATCTTGCTAAACATTGTTTTGATGTTTTATATGGTGAAGTGGAAAATAGTGAAGGTTGTCAATTAGATTATAGATTTTCTTCATGTGCTGATAAGTCTTGTAAAGATAATTTCAAGGTTTATTCCAACATTTAGTTAGATGAAGAAAATGATAGTGATCAACATAGTTTAGATCAACACTTTCAGAATGAGTTTTCATGCTTGGTAACTAATTAGTTGGTTGAAGAATGTGAAGAGGTTTTAGTGAAAGATAAATCGTATTTGATGAGTAACATGGTTGCAAGTAGGCGACAATCAAATTTCACATATTCTTCACAACCGGAGACACAAGGTGAGTTGCAAGTTTTTGGTGTTTGCAACTTGGTCAATGATATAGATTATGAAGTTTTTGTGTTTCCGATCAGTGTGCATGAATCATTATTGGATTTTGATTCTTAGTTCAGTTTGTGTAATTATGAGCATGCTGACGCTTTTTCTCATAGTGGGCATGAAGAGGAAATAGTCTTTGAATTTTATATGCACTATGAGAATGAAGAAAGATATTTTGTTTTGCCAAGTAATTTGTTTCAGTATGCTGATCTGATCGATGAAACAAATGATAATGAGAATTTTAGTTTACCTCTGGATAATGTAAATGAAAATAAGGTTTATGATAGAGGTAAGGAGCTCTGAAACTTTTTGGTGGCCCGAGGCCATTGCTTGTACATAGTAGAGTAGTTTCCCTGTTTTAAATAAAGTTGTTCGAGAAATTTTTGCTATTCAGGTGTGTAGTCAACTTCTTCCAGAGATCTAAAATCTTTCCATGCCCGCAAGGGACATGCATCTCCAGATAGAGCCACTGTTGGCGCTCAAAATTGCAGCCCTTATTTTGAGCACTATTGAGAAATTAAGCCCTATGAAAGCTTTTTGATGTCTATGCACCCGACTGCCAGTCTAAAGCCTAAAAGGTGTTTAATGTTTCTAACACCCTATATTCAGCCCGTCTAAGTGTTCCATGAAGTTAAATCATCATTCTGAGTCATTTGGCAAAGTCTTGCTTTCAGAAATTGTCAATCTTGCATTTTCACTTAAGTGTCAAACAACGACAAGAGGTCATGTTTGCAACTAAATATATTGCACCAAGAATTGTGTCATGACTCACCACTTTGGGAATATCTAGTGTCCATACCTGAGAACCTATGTTTCAAGTCTCAAGTTGTTTAGAGTCTGTTTGACTAGGTTTTGAATCCGTCAAAGTTGGCCATTCACTGTTTTCATGCTTTTGCACTATGCACACATTTCTGGGAGGCCCTGTTTGATGTGCTATAAATTTTGACCAGTTGACCCAAATGTTGAAATTCCTATTGCATTTCATTTTATGCATCAGAGACTTGTTATGTTTCAATTTTCAAGTCTTGACGAATCTGTTTGATCAGTTTTCAAACGTGATTCCAAATGCAATTTGTATCTTTTTACTGGTGTCAATATTTGCAGATTGTTTAGTACCCCTGTTCGTGATGCCATAACTTGAGATTCATGATTGATAAGATTGAATGAATTGCACCACTATTATGTACTCTAAAAATACTCCAAGTGTGCCAGTTTTTAGAACTTGATGAATCCGTATGCACACTTTTCTAGGTCAATTCTATTTGGAAAAAATCGCTATCTTGTAAATGTTTCCAGTCAGCAATTTTGAGTAGCTCACTTTGACCGCTCACCATTTCCGCCTTGTGATTCTTCATTAGCCCAAATCGCATTTTCATTTTCACTTCATGACATAGTATCAGTGTCCCAGTTTTCGTCTTTCCAAGTGTCAGTTTGCCCAGTCTTCAAGGCTCAAACCAAACACAATTTGTTGCTTTTTGACATGTTTATTTTATAGGCAATTTAAGGAGGCAACTTTGGAGGTCGATATCTTTTGACCCCGATATCATGATGCGACGAGATTTGGCAGGCATGTTAAGTATGTGTTGGAAAGAACAGAGATCCTAAGTTTCAGAGCCCAGTCAAGTGTTTTTATTAGTTTTTGAGGCCAGCTGACAGGCCCTATCATCAAAAAATCACAGTTCAAAAAGCAGAGTAAAATGAGTTTTAATTGATCAATTTGTGATCGTTTTTTATGCCAGTCAATTCAAGGAGGTCTATGGATCAGTTTCCAAGATCAAGTGTTCAAAAATGAAAAAAAAAATTAGCTGAACCCACTTTGGGGCCCGACTGATTCCACCAGGCTGATTGAGGTTATGTGCAATTTGAAAATCTTGAAAGGACAATGATAGTGATCATAATAATTCTAAATTTTTATTGTGTAAGTGTTGTCTTTCAAGATTAAATATACATAGTGAACAACAAGGAAAGGGGTTTGAATAAGAAAGAGAATGCACTCATGACATCAAAAATCAATATATTCAATCAAAAAGTGGCCATCACAGTACAGTGGAGAGGTTTTTGATCAGTTTATTCTCTTAACCCAGCCCTATGTCTTGAAATATACACCTACATTTTGAGCTATATCCCACCCCATGCTTCTTGGTGGCACTGGCAATCCTTTTCTTCTTCTATGCTTAAAACCATTCAAACAAAAGCACCACAAATCGACCCAATCCTGCATTAACAGCCATTAAACTAGAAGCCCCAAAATTAAGCTCTTCCATTGCAAAAATAGCCATGCAAGGTGCCAATGGTCAATGGGGATGACTTCAACATTTGAAAGCAGGCCCACATCGAAGGACCCCATGCACATCTAAAGCGGAAGAGGCATCAGTACAAGCTCCACAACATCCACATTTTTTGCAATGAAGGAGCTGTTTGCAGAAGGAGAGACCGACACATAGTAGACTGCATCTAGCGTAGAAAATTCTTAGCGCCGCAGTAAAAAACACTAAGAAGCCCACGTGAAACAATAAGAAAAAGGCAGGGGAGGCTGCGATTTTAACAAGGGAGGCCTACGTCCTTGGATCAAGGCGGCAGCATGAAGGTAATCTCCATCATAGAAATGCAGAGGAAGCGATTTGCAAGGGAGCATTTTGAACATGGGCGACATAATAACAAAAGAATCTGATGTCAAGGCTACGAGACCCAGCTAAAACAAAAGGATTTAGTCCCATATTGCCCGTATGCAGAATTTACATAAGTTTAAATACAAGTTCACTACAAATGTATTGTGAATCAAAAGCATTGGCTTTTGGGAAGCTGCAAGTTGTAGAGTGGACCCTATGGTCGGTCAACGTACTTCGAATATGGAGCCTAGGTAGATGCTAGCTGGCGCGCAAATGAACAAAGTTTTGAATGAAAGTGCATTAAAGTTGATGTGGTGAGAGATGAATATGATCGTGCCACATGGCAGATCAAACAAATCTCGAAAAATCATAAAATCAACATGCTCGCCCGATAAATCATGCGGGAAAGCACAAAATTGCCATGTGGCAGTACGGGCCAAGTCAGTGATGTGGCGCTAAAATGAGCAGATCAAGACGGAGGCACAAGATTTTGCCACATGGCAAGATCCAACGGTCCGCACATGCCCACAAAAAGAAGATGCAAGGTCAATAAAAAATGTGGGGAAGTAGATTTTTGACATGTGGCATGGGCCCAAAGCAGGATGGTCACTGTATAGATGGCAAGCCAATCAAAAAGTGTCATGTGGCACTTGGTCAACAGAGGTTTGACCTCAGATTTAAAAGCCAAGGAAAAATATAAAAGTCATAAAAAAAAAATTTATTTCTTTCTCACGAAAAAATGCATGTCAGAATTTTTAATTTTCAAAAGGGCATTTTTCTAAAGTTCTAACTTTAGAAAGTTTTTAATTTTTCAAAAATTTAAAACTGAATGAGTTGCAGACCTGATAGTTATAACAGAGGAGGCTATTTTCAAACGGACTTTCAGTGAGTTTTCGGAAAGAAAAATAGGCGATGTTATATATCGCCGAAATCGGGAAAAGACGAGCTATACATTTTTGGAGTTAATTTTTGTACAGGTACAAATGTGTTTGAGCTATACCAAGTTTTCTCCTAGGTTCCTAGATTGTAACCAATTTCAGGTATCAGAGTTCAAAATTGTTTTTTAGCATGGAAATGGCCTGAATACGGTTAAAGGGCAGTGAAAATGAGGTTTGAGGTGATTTTAACCACTTTTCAAATTAGTTGAATCTCAATTTCATCAGTATTTCATTGAGGCAAATCAGATATTTTAGTGAATCAAAAAGCTTTCATCATTTGAATAGAGATATTTTCCAATCAGTTAGAGTGTAATGATGAAACAGAAAATCAGATCAGATGGGTAAAAGATGAAAGAGGTTTTTAGTTGCACAAGATGGGATTCCAAATGGACACTTTTCATCTTCAGTTTCAATCCGGGAATTCATCTCCTTGCTATATTATTCTTTCTTTCTTCCATTTGAGGGGTTCTAGTTTTTTGTTATTGTGAGACCATTGTTGGTAGGAAAGTTGTAGTCATTCTGTGAGACCATTTCTTTGGATCCTGAACTGTAATTCCACCTTCATTCTTCGGCAAATTTCTCGTGTAATGAACAGCATGAAATAAGAATACAAATAGTCTGATCTGTTAGGTAGCTTTGCATTTAAATTTCAAGCATCCTATTGTAATTTGTTTCAAGGAAATGAATGATAAGGCAACAGCAAGTCAATCTTCATTCTGATATCTTGTCTCCTATTCATATTGTTTGTGATCTTTTGCATTTTGTAAACAAAGATTATGAAACTCAGTTGCAACCTATTGGTTGTATATGTTGATTTATTTTTATTATGACTCAAAGAGTTATGTAAATGCTTGATTCTTCATCATAGGATTGCAGATTTCATGAAGGGATAAGTTGAGTATGAGGTTCAGAAGGATGTAGATGTCTAATTCACAAAGTGGATAGATAGATCAGGAAGTCCTGATGTATGGCATATGCCAGTGATTTTCAGGGATATGTGTTAGGTTTTTGTGTGAATTGCCCAATATATAAGGCACTGATCATTTATAGGATCACCTATTATACTGCTGCATATTTGAGGTTTTGCTGAGATCAACATCAATAATCAAACGCTTTTCCCCTTTCATGTTGAAGAGCTATAATAGAATGCCCTCACTCAACTTATGAATGTCATGGATTTGCATTTAGCTAGTGCAGATATATGTTACTGCATGAGTCTTTAGGAGAAATAAGGGTTTTATCTGCTTCATAATAGATTCAATGTATGCTTTGACAACTGGTACCATATAAAGAATCTAAATTCTACCTGCCTAGGTTTTGTAGAGCCTGAAGAAGAAGAAGGATCTAGCCTTATAGTTGGCGTTGTGTCTAAATGGGCATGTTGAAAATGGGAGTTAGCTGCCCCTAGATGTGTTTTGTTCTCATCAAGGTAATTGGAAATTGGTAACATTTTCAAACACCAACAGGGCCCTAGCCTCCATTGCAAGCTACTTCCCAACATTACATATAGATAACCTACCCTAAGCTAATAAAATCACAAATCAAAGAATCATAGTATTTCACCTCAGTGCTATAAAAGTGACTAGAAAGCATCAAAAGATAATTCACAATAACCCCTTAGTTCTTTATACAAGCAACTGGAAAGCATCCCAAAAATAACTGATCAAAGACTCAAAGGTCAAGACAATTATGTCATAATATACATCTCGTAATCACACAAGGACATAGAAACCAATAACAGACATTATAACCAAACTCATCATAGAGCATGTCAAACACATTACCATGGTTGATTTTAAAAGATTGAGATCAAATCATCATAAAATCACAAAAATAGAACTCTTAAGCCTCTAGTAGACATCCTAGAACTAGTCAACACTCTAGTCAACCCAAACCCAAAACATAGACAACATATAAATAATAGTGTAGTTTCATAGTTTGGTCTGATTTTGAAAGCACGTAGTGGAGTTAACAACAAGGTTTAAGTATTTGTTTCAATGTATGTTTCAAGTACAAGAGATTCACAGTTTACCCTTACAACTAACCCATTCTTGTATTTGAATAAAATACAAAATTACCCTTATTCGATTATAAATCAATTATTCCAAAATAATTTAAAAGTAATTATTAATTAAATTATTAAAATAATAATTATTGATTTTCAAATAAAATAACTACACTTTTATTAAAATAAATAATAATAATAAGATAAATTTAAAACTTCATTAAATGATATTCATTACTATCCAAGTTAATTTATAATAAATGTAATTAAATAAATTAATAGTAATAAAAAAAAATATCAACATTCATTAATTATTTATTAAATTATAAATATTAATAAAAATTATTAATAAATAATAATATAAATTAATTCAATTAAAATTTAATAACATTAAAATAAATTCTTTAAAAAATTATTGTTTAAAAAAAAATGTTTCAAATGCATGTTGTAACATTTAGGGCTTATCCGCCTTTATGGGTTGTCCAGCCTCCCTGTGGCTACCGCACGGGCCTATGACCACAGTAGTTTAGAGTATTGTTGCTCTCGTAGCACCTTGTGAGCAGGAACAGATAATGTCACCGGTAAGGGTAAGGGGGGAGGTGGGGTAAAACCAGCCTCTTCTTCTTTACTAATTTTTTTTTAAAAAATAAAATTTTTCCATACAAAAACATTTTTATAAATAAAACAATACCCCTCCCCATTCACAACTTTATAAGATATACTTTTTTTTACAGAAGTTCTATCAATACTTTGATAGGAAAAATGCATTGAACCAATCAAATTTTCAATTAAAAAAATTCTATTTCATTTCAAACCCTTTTTGATTAAATTACTAATTTCTTTCATCTACAAAACAAGGGTTTCTAATTTCTTTTTTAATCCTGATATACAAAAGAAATCCACATGCATGCTAGTAACTTCAAAATAAAACATTGAAAGATTCATCATAATGAAATTTAGATAAACAATTCATAGTCATGAAGAAGATAGGAATAACATAATTAACTGTGTGAACAAAACACAAGAATCTACCTAGTTCTGATACTAAATTTCCAAACACCCAAAGATTGTGAGAGAAATATTTGAAATTCAAAACCTTCTCTCTGAAAATTCCCCTTCTCCAAAATTCCTAGTCCCTGTAAAATGGACCCTCAAATCTTGATAAGGAGTTCTCTCCCAAATTCGGGGCACTGATTGTGCAATAACCTAAGGGAACTCCTTGATCACAACTCTTTAACTCTTTATTATAATTTTTTGAAACTTCACACATACTTTATCCAATTTTAAATATCTTGAATAAATTAATTTCTTTTTTCACTCATTAAAGTGTTAATTGGTAAAATATTTATTAACTTACGTAGTAATAATATTTAACATTTATTAAAAAATGATCTCCTAAATATATTATTATTAAATTATATTAATATTATTATGATCTAAAAGAAGACAATAATTTTCTCTTCTAAATTTAATTCCTTTTATTTAATTAATTTACCAATTAATTAAATATAAGTAAATATTGAAATATCATAATAATTTCCAGTAAATTAAATCATCAATTAATCTTTTAATTTGACTTAATTAATAGAAAAATCACCAAACACCTACAAGACAAAATATGAAAACCCACCATAATATACCACATACAAGATCAAATTCGAGGCTTAAAATCATGAATTTACAACATACGACAAATTTAGAAGGGTAATCATCATAGATACTTGTCCTAATTTTTTAGGAAAATTAGTTTAAAGGATAGGATTTGGACTTAAGAATTTATCTCCCCTCTCTTATCATTGAGATAATGTGATAGGGTACCCTCATCTTGGTGATTTGCGAAAGTCAATACCCAGTACTTGCAATCTGCATAAAATTCATGCATGTACAAACACATATATTCTAAGCTAAATAGGCAATGGAAGGAAGTGTTGCATTATGTAGATTCTAACTAGCAAGTGACTACAACTCCCTTCCTTAGCCACATCAAAAATGTCATACATAAAGAAAACATACACACACCATACACATGCTATATGGGGTAAGTATCCATAAGACAACACATATAATAATCCAGCTAACTAACATCATCAAATGATTGAAATTACTATAATAATCATAATCAAGGTATATTCATGCATACATGAAGTAAATACTAGTCTCATCATAAAATCAACCAAGTGTGAAACAATATTTGATAATCTAAAAGATAATGCTACTAATCATCAAGCATAAACTAGCCTAAAAGTGTTTGGTGATAATAATAAAATGTAAACTAGGGGCAGGCACTACATCCATGTCTATCAATTCATCCATTCTGGTCACTCTTGATTTTTACTTTTCTATTTCTCTATTTATGATCGCATCTACCATAGAGAGCTCTTGAACCTTAGACACTTGGAAATTGAGAGGGTCAATGGCCTTGTCAACAATTGTCAAGAACTTTAATTTCATTCTCTCAATATCTACTAGTTTTCCATTGGTGGACACAAAAGAATCTTTTTGTAATGTCTTCAAATGCTGAAATGATTTGTTGATGACCTTTTGCACTAGCTCATACACATCTCCAAGCTCATTTATGGATCTCACAGAACTTTCTATGATAAACTATAAAGATTGTCTCCAATGAAACAATAGCTCTCTGACTGTCATTAGAATCTCATGAGCAACGACTGCATCTATCTTCATATCAATTACCTCTTGTTGAAGGGCCAGTTGCTTTGTTAGTTTATCAGTTGTCCTCTATATGGTTGCTCAATGGTTTAAGGTTTCCTCTCTGATATTTTGTACATCCAACACAAGGCTTTCCAAATTCATGCATACATGAAGTAAATAGTACCAAGTAGTCTCATCATAAAATCAACCAAGTGTGAAAAAATATCTAATAATCTGAAAGATAATGCTACTAATCATCAAGCATAAATTGGCCTAAAAGAGTTTGGCAATAATAATAAAATGTAAACTAGGGGTAGACACTACATGCATTATAATGCCCCACCAAGGAATCCAAAAGAATTAACCTAAAGCTTTGATTAAGTTTGCCAAACATTTACTTTTAAAAGAAAGAATAACATACACATAAATCATAAAGTAGTTGAAGCAATAACATACAATCATCAATAAGCATACATAACAGGTTACATTCCTTAAGGATCCCAAGATGTTGAATCATATTTAAATTTAATTAAAACTATGTCTAACAAATACCACATCCATATGAAATAATAATTAAAAGTCCAAAGTCCATTTAAATAATATACATTTGTTCTGAATGCCACTTGGCAATAAAATTTAGAATGCTCAATCATCCACTGTACATGTCACAGGGTATGAAAGGCTGAAAGAATATACATTTATAAAAATAGAATTACATTATCCTTCTTAGATCCATGAAACAAAGTACAATGCCATAAATGAAAGCATCCATTATAAAAGATATAAACATCCATCATAAGATATAACCATCCATCATAATAAAAAGATAGAATGAAAGGAAATGCAGACAAGGAAACTCTAGCCATGGTATCAACAAATAGATCTCAATGGTAAGAGTAAAAAGCACTACCACCTGATTGCATGGTAACCCAAAAAGGCCCACTCCCATCACACTAAGGAGATAGTCTCAAGTCCTAAATAGGATATAAATCCAAATATGAAAAGTACTCTCTAAGTCCAGGAAATCCTAAAAGTAATCTAACTCAAAGGTACTAAGATAAATCGACATCTAAACCTAGGAGGCATACAAATACATGTAGGAAACCTACTATGTAAGTGGGAAAGTGTCAACACATGAATCATGCTAGACTTACCCTGGCAATCTCTCAAGACCTCGACCCCCTAGTGATCCCTATGTGGCCACTAGTATCCTTTCATACTAACAAGGCATACTACGGATGCAAGCTTGCAACCAAGCATTCTCTCTACTCCCATCCTAGTCTATACTAGCACTTGAGGCATGCACAAGAATATACAAAGACTCTTATTAGGTTCATTTTACTCTCATTTAGTGTAGTGTTTTCACTTATTAAACAACTTACAATGGGTTACCTTGGGAACCACTTAGGGCCTTAGCCTCTATTGCAAGCCACTTCTCGACATTACATATAGATAACCTACCCTAAGCTCATAAAAGTATAATCCAAAGAATCATATAAAATAACCTTAGTCCTCTACAAGTGACTAGAAAGCATCAGAAGATAAATCACAATAACACATCAGTTCTTTATGAGCAACTAGAAAACATCCCAAAAATATTGATCGAAGACTCAAACTAGTTAAGTCAAATCAATCATAACATGACATCATCAAGAATGAATCATACCAAACACCTCAGTCCTATAAAAGTGATTAGAAAGCAATCCAAATACAATTGATCAAAGACTAAAAATGGTTGAGTCAAGTAAGTCATAACATTCACCTTAGCTTCACACAAGAACACTGGAAAGTAATAACAATTAATAGATCAACACAAATCATAGAGCATACTAGACACATTACCATGGTTGGGTTTAAAAGATCAAAATTAAATCATCATAACATCACAACTGCAGAACTCCCAAGCCTCTGATAACATCCTAAGACTAGTCAAAGCTAGGCCACCTCCAAAACCCCAAAGCATAGATAGTACACAGAAAATAGAATAGACTTATAGTTTGGTTTGAATTTGAAAACACATAGTTGAGTTAAAAGTAAGGTTTCAATTTTCATTTCAATGTATGTTTCAAGTAAATAAGTCTCATAGTTCACCCTTACAATTAACCCATTCTTATTTTAAATAATTCACCCAATTACCCCTATTATATTTTAAGTCAATTTCCTAAAAATAATCTAAGGGTAGTTTATTTATTATTAAAATAATAATCATTGATTTTCAATCAGATAATCTACGATTTTATTAATAGTAGTATTATACCAATTAAATAAATTTATAAATTAATTGAACAACTACCATTATTGATTAATACTAATTAAATTATATTTAATTAAATTAATTAATAATTATATTAAATATTCATATAAATTCAGAATTCATGATTCTAAATCATTTTAATAATAACTTAATTAAAAATAATAATCAAATATTATTAAAATTTAGACAAATTATTCATTGAGTTATTAAAATATTTGTTTACTCAAATATATTTTATATTAAATTATAACTAAAAAAATTATTAGTTTATTAATAAAAGGAAAATTAATAATAATTTATTAATATTTAGATAAATTAAAACTTATTAATATTTAATATATATTAAATAACACTTAAAATATATTAAATAACACTAAATAAAATTTATATTAATTAAAAAAATTTATAACATATAATTATAATTATAATAAAAAAATTTAATAAAAAAAGTAGCATATATTTATAAAGCCTACCGCCTTTTTTTAATAGTTGTGCAACTTCTTTAAAAAGGTTGTTGGCTATAGTGGGCCTACAACCATAGTAGCAATAAATGTTGCTAGTGCCACAGTCCACACTATAGTCAGCATAGTTGAAACTGCAACACGAAGGGAGGTAAGGTGGGGGGATGGGTAAAACCCACCTCCTCACATTACATATATATATATATATATATATATATATATATATATATATATATATATATATATATATATATATATATATATATATATATATATATATATATATATATAACATTATTTCAGACAAGACCCCCCACTCCCTCAAAACATTTTCAATTATTAGTTAGATAGGAGAAATATGATTAATTGATCAAATTTTTAAAATAATTTATTTTTTAAAATCTCAAAACCCTCCCAGATTTAATATCTAATCTGCAAAATTAATGGATGAGAATTATAAGATTTTTCAATCCCTACATATTCAGAAAATTTAATCATGCATACTAGAATTTCACACCATTGAAACACTCGTCACAGAGAAATCTTCATATAACCATTCAACAAACATGATGAAGATAGGAAAGAAAGAGCATAATAAATTGAGTGAATAATCACAAGCATCTACCTAGACTTTGATGCTAATCGCTATGCTCAAGACAATTGTAGAGAAATTCCTCCTATCAAAGTCTTCTCTTTTTTTGAAATTCTTTTTCCGTTCCAAAATGTGCGGTCCTTCCCAAAATTTCAGTCCCTTGAAAATGAACCCTCAATTAGTGATAAGGAGTTCTCTACTAAAATCAAGACACTAATTGTGTGTTCACTCGAGAGGACTCCATGCTCACTAGACTTTAACTCTTTATTATCTTTTATTTATCTTTTCTTTATTATTTCCATACAGGTTTATTGAATTATAAAATAACTTTATTTAATTTTCACTTGACTTCTCTTTTCAATTAATTTGTTAAATTTAATCTCATGCATGCATCATGCAATTTTTTAACTTTTAATACATTAATATCTTTTGCCACTTTTTAATTTATTTTTGAAAAGTTAATTGATAAAATATTTATTAAGTAATAATAGTATTTAACATTTATTTAAAAATGAACTCTAAATATATTATTATTAAATTAAATTAATATTATCACATTTTAAAATTAAACTTATATTTTTTATCTTTAAATTTAATCCTTTTTATTTAATTAATTCTCCAAATTAATTAAATATAATTAAATATTAAAAATATAATAACAATTTTCCATTAAAAAATAATTTAATTTGACTTAATTAATAGAAACATCACCAAAGACCCATAAAACAAAATACAAAAACCTATCATAGGAAAACACATACAAGATCAAACTAAAGGGTTATAATCACAAAATAATGTTATTCGATGCATTCGAAAGATACTCAACTCAAATACTTGTCCTAATTTTACAGGACAAATGGCTTAAGCATTTAGGATCTCGACTTAAGAATTTATCTCCCCTCTCTTACCATTGAGATAATGTGATAGGGTATGCTCATCCTGACAATTTGGGGAAGTTGATACTTGGTACCTGCAACCTACATAAAAATCCACGCATGTACAAACACAATATTCTAAACTAAATAGGTAATGGCAAGAAGTGGTGCAAAGTGTAGATCTCAACTAGCATGTGACTATGAATCCCTTCCTTAACCGCATCAGAAACACAATGGATAAAAAAAACATACATGCACACTATACACATGCAGTATGTGGTAAGTAACCATAAGAAATCACATGATAATACATCTAGCTAATCATCATCAATAACTAAAAATACTACAATAATCATCATGCATATGTGAAGTATAGAGTATCAAGTAATCTCATCATAAATCACTTAATCTGAAACAATATCTAATAATCTCATAACAATGCTACTAATCATCTAGCATAAAACTAGCATAAAAGAGTTTGACAATGATAATAGAAATGCAAACTAGGGGCAGGCACTACATGCATATCTGTCAATTCATCCATTATGGTCACTCTTAATTTGTACTATTTTGTTTATCTATTTATGATCGCATCTACCATAGAGAGCTCCTGAATCTTAGACAACTAGAAATTGAGAGGATCAATGGCCTTGTCAACAAATGTCAAGAACTTTAATTTCATTCTCTAAATATCCAATAGCTTTCCATTGGTCGACACAAAAGACTCTTTGTGCAATGTCTTCAAATGTTGAATGATTTTTTGATGACCTTTTGCACCAGCTCATACACATCTCCAAGCTCATTTAGGGATCTCATAGAACTTTCTATGACAAACTCTAAAGATTATCTCCAATGAAATAATAGCTCTCTGCTTGTCATTTGAATCCCATGAGCAATGGTTCCATTTTTCTATTAATTACCTCTTGTTGAAGGGCCAGTTGCTTTGTTATTCGATTAGTTGTCTTCTATATTGTTTCTCAATGGTTTGAGGTTGCCTCTCTGAGCTTTTGTGCATTCAAAACTAGGCTTTCCAAATTCTCAACTAGCAGGGAGCCTTGAGCCTTTAGCTAATCAATCCATGCTCTTCCAACCTGCCCAAATTGCCTTTCATGTTGCATTTTTAGGAGTAGATTCTTATTCTCCTTTGCACTGTGGTCAAACTAGCCTGAAGATGTACTTCCAAGGGTAGATTTAATGTATCCCACCAATTCTCTATATGAGGCCTTCAAAACCTTCTTTTTTACTCTAAGCTCTTCTAGCTCATCCTCGATTTTCTCATTGGTAGATTTCTAGATGTTTACCATGGAATCATGAATAGGGATACCAAGATCCAATGTTCTAATTTGAATGTCATTTTTTGAAAGCTCATGAAATTCACCTTCTTTCTATGGCTCTATATTTTCTACCAACATATGGCTAGTATTGGAATCTATAGCCAATGGAACAATTGTTTTCTTCTTCTTTGGCTTCTTGGATGGTTGACAAGATGTGACTTGTGTGATCAAGTTCTTTGACAGAGTAGCTTCCATGTATCTTCTCTTCTTTCTATTAATGGTCTCCTCGAGCCAAGACCCTATAGAGAGCAATTTGATAGATAACTACAAATTACTTGGATCAAACAACTTGTTCAAAATTAAAGGATTTGGCTTCTCCTGAGAGCCAATGGGGAAGGCAACCACCTTAGTCATCGAAAGAGCTAAGGTATATCCTTATTGAGATGTGTCTCACTCTTGGCTATCCATAGATTTGGTGTCACCATCCAAATTGATGACCTAAATGGGGGAAGATGGCTTAGCCACTAATTTATCTTGCTCTTTCTCCTTATTCATGTCATCTTGCTTCTCTCCAACTTTTTTGGTGTGTGGAAGAGATCCACTCCCATAGGTAGGAGTAATTATGATATTTTTGTTGGGAGGCTAGTCTCCTCCTTACCCAATGGATTGAGATGGGCCTACAAAACTTGAAGTGGTGGTTGTGGTTGTTGTTGTTATGGTAGATTAAGCTTCTCTAGATGAAACTCCACCTATAGAACTAGTACTTCCTATTCTCTTCATTTTTACTCAGGTCCACTCCACCCACTTATTAGATCTTTTGATGATCCCCTTCATTAGGAACTCCATGGTGTCCATAGCTAGCCCTACATATGGGGTAGATATAATTGGGCTATCCTTGATCTTTTGGTAGGAAGTAGGATGCATGAAGCCTCCATTATCTACAAGGTCAAAAACATCAATAGAACAATTATATAATTTAATCTCATTAAATGTTAACTATGACCAAAATCTCTCATGAGTTTGATACTCATTAAGACACCCAGACAAAAAAATTCAATATCTAGAACATGCCTACAAGCATATTCCAACTTCAAATGATCTTTAACAAAGTCAAAAGGATCATATTGAGGCTTGAGCACCTCATAGTTTAGCAACTTAATCTTGCTCTTAAATCTCTTCACCAAGTTCTAAGCATCTGATCTAGAGGCATATGAATATGGATGAACCACTATAGGGAATGAAATTACAACTATCTTCTTTACGTTAGAACAGAGGGTGTTCACTTCTAGGATTTGTCAAAATAGCTTGACTAGAACTACCTTATCCTCTGAATATCATGGCAATTTCTTGGGAAATCCATCAAAAGCTCCTATTCTCAAATAATAAAAACTCAAAAACTAGATGAATGAGCATCCAAATTGACTTATGGCCGAAATTGCCTTTGGTGAGAATCTCCTCTCTAGACATCCTTGTAGTACTCAACATATCCTCATTGTGAAGGCATCATTGACAACCACATACTCCTCATAGCTTCTTTGTAGTTGCAGATACAGGTAAAACTCATAGACATTATTGCTTTCGTCATAATTTTGAATAGTGGGGAGGTTAGGCCAGATGTGGTGAGTTGCTAGGGCATAAATCAAGTAGGAAGACATATAGAACTACTTTAACCCTTAATTTGAGTTTAACGATGAGGAGAGTTCATCACAAATGATCTATGCCCATTCAATCTACATATCTTTGGTGCAAATTGCTTGTACTAGGAAAAATTAGTGCTCAATGAACTCCAAAATCTCATCCTTTCCTTTTAATCTAAGGATAAGTACTAGGATGTCCACAATCTCTCACTTTAAGTTTGGGCCAAATAGATTCTTTGACATATTTCTTTTCTTTGAGCTACCAATCTAGAACTAGGTTCTTTATGTGTCTTCCCATCTGAGGGTCTTCTTTTCAGTGAACATGGATGTGGAAGACATGAAATCTACATCACAATATTGCTCATTGGTGGGAATACAAAATGCAGACTGTAGTAGTGCTTTGCTGATTAATAAGAGAATAGACTAGTCAGGAAACAAAATTTGTTGTGTTTTTGGGTTGTATCTCTCTATACATTCTCTTGCAAGCTTAGGTGCATTCACACCCATGGGAAAACCTAGAGCTTCAACTAATCCACTCACTTTGACTTTCTTAGTGATTGGATGAATGAGTTGAGAGTTAAGTCTCCTATGAAGGTCTCCCAAATCATAGAATTTGAAGGATGTGTCAGACAACTCTTTCAACTCACTCTCTAGGCTAATTATCTTCTCGTAACTAGCAACTTTGATTTCCATACACTAAATGATTCTACAGGATGTATTTCTCAATAAATAGTTGTTTTATATATACTCGAAGTAATGAATTCCAAGAAATTCTAGTAAAATAGGTAAATGAATTTGAACATTGGGGCCACACAAAGGAAAATAAGTTTGGCCAACGTTTATAATGATAGGACTTTCATTTAATTCTATGAGTAATGACTATTTAATCTTTCCATTCATTTGCACATAAAATATTAAAATTCGGAAAGCATCCTTACTTATCATAAACCAAAGTAATGTGAGAAAGAATCACTTGACTAAATGAGCATCCTATCTTTACATGAAATACCCTATCTTGCTTCAAAATCCAAGAAACATACATAGTTAACAAATGCAAGAGAGAAAGAAACACTTAACTTTTTTGCAAGCTATTTTCCCTTTAGCTAGAATTGTAGCACGAGAAGTAATCCTTCCACTAGCCTAGACACTCCATTCTTCTTTTTTTTGCCAAAATCTATTAACACTACATTTCCTTTGTATCAGCGAAGCATTTCCAACACTTATTCTCCTAGAAGCATCTTATGGCATCTTTGAAGGATATTCATAATTTTGAGTAACTTGACTTTGTATTCTCGAAGTCTCCAGAAAAGGAGACCACTTTATTGCCCTTGGGTGGAAAACTCCTTTGTTCGCAACATTTTCTAGACTGAGGCATAGCAAACAATTTTCAACTTACAATTCTAATTTGATGGGCCTCAAGGAAAATCTTGAGCACAACTTACATGTTATGAGCCATTAGATCATTATGCCCAAACTACTTGATAATTGCACTGAGATTGGACTCAAGTTCGTGAAGCTTTAGAATCAAAACAAAATGGTTACATTTCCATAACTATTCAACAATGATACTATGAATCCATACACTTTAGCAATATTTGATCTTATCTCCATAGATCCAAATGAGAAACATCATGGCCTCTATCCAAAGCATCACAAATCCTTACATATTGAGAAAATTTTACTAGCTACCATTGAGTAATTTTTCATGGCTTTAACTTTCAGATTCACACTTATGGTAGTTCACTTGATGAAAGAGTCAGTAAGGGGGCTAAGAGTTTGTGAGATATGAAATGATAGGGCAAGATGGAAGGGAGTTGAGCTCAAAATACTTACTTCCCATTGGGAGGATGCAAGATCACACCCCAACCATACCTAAATCATCTAAACCCCATGTGCATCAAAAAAATAGGAAACCCACTGAATAAGATGAGGAGGAGGTAATGCAAAGGGAGACTTGGCAAAAAGTATAGCATTTAGGAACATCAGAAGAAAGTGACCTAAAACGTACTTAGACACCTCTCACTCACAAAAGCAAGTGAGACATTTAGGAACATGAGAAGCAAGTGACCTAAAACGTACTTAGACACCTCTCACTCACAAAACATCCACTTTACTGAAAACCACAAGTTTTAAAAGGAAGAGACTACAACTTTGCAACATAATTTTTAGATGTTTAAACCATTCAAAGAACATGGATCGTTTTCATTAATTTGTCTTTTTGTAAGTTCAGGGTGGGACTCTAACCACTAGGGTTAGAGTGTGCTTCTCTGCTACTTGGTTGTAATGGTCAAGGGCGGAGATGGTTTGATTACTTTGTTGTTATCTAGTTTCAGGATCCTCTTCCTTCCTCTTCTAATTGAAACAATTCAACATCCTATTATTGACACATCTATCATTTATTTATATCTAAGGAGCAAAGATGCATTGCTTGATTCAAATTTTGAGTACTTAACCTTTCCATAGCATTAAACCTCTCTTAATTTGAACTACTCTTCTATACATTTTTTCTAAGCATTCCTCAATTGGTTGCTCCCCACTCTCTAAGCTCTTCCAATCACGCCTAGAATTTGATGGCCATAATGACCATTTTAACACTTTTGAAGTGTATATGATAGTCTAAAATTTATTTAAAACATATAGATTCGCATGTTATACTTTTATAAAATCATATATAAATTATCAATAAACTATAATAATTTATATTAGACGATATAGTATTTTACTTTTATTTATTTTGTATATTATTAATTTATGATATTAGCATGTGATGTAATGTTCAATAATAATAATTATATATTTATATTAATTTTAATTAGAATCTTTTGAAAATAAAATATACAAACTTAAAGCTAATCTACTTAATTTGATATTTTTGATGTATTATTAATTATTATTATTATTTTATTTTTTAGTTTAGTATAAAAAAGGTTTCTATTTAATTTGTCATATATCATTATTAATTTAGATTTTTTTTTAACATAATTATTTTTAATATTGATTGTTTAAACATTACTAAATTTTCATAGATTATAAAACAAAAATCAAGAGACATTAAAATGATCAATTTTTCATAGAAAAATCATATAGCAATAAACCTTCTCAAAAGAGAGGGAAAAAAAAAACCAACTAAACTAAACTAAACTAAAATACTCAATTACTGCAGATAAATAATAGAGGAGTCATCAACAAAGCAAATTAACAAAACAAAGTACTAGAAGAAAATAATGAGAAATAATTCCATAAATGCCAAATAATTTTTTCCCATATTCATTTGATGTCGTTCAATATTTTTCAATGGGGAGAAAAGATGCTTGCATTCTCATTCTTCCCCAATCTCTCTCCTCATCAGCCTTCGTATCTTATTGACTTGCTTCACCTTCCAGTGTGAGCACAACCTTTCTATGAATCGATAACAACTCCAAATGAATATACCACATTTCTGAAACCTACCATTAAATTTTTTCTCATTCTCCTTTTATCCGCTTATTCCGTTTTCATAATATTTTTTCATCATAGCTTCTTTGTAGTTGTAGATGAGGGTAAAACTCATAGACATTATTGCTCTCATCATAATTCTAAATAGTGGGGAGGTCGGGCCACATGTGGTGAGTTGCTAGGGCATAAATCAAGTAGGAATACATATAGAACTACTTTAACCCTTTCCTTTTAATCTAAGGATAAGTACTAGGATGTCCACAATCTCTCACTTTAAGTTTGGGCCAAATAGATTCCTTGACATATTTCTTTTCTTCGAGCTACCAGTCTAGAACTAGGTTCTCTGTGTGTCTTCTCATTTGAGGGTCTCCTCTTTTATGAACATGGATGTGGAAGACATGAAATCTACATCACAATATTGCTCATTGTTGGGAATACAAAATGTAGATTGCATTAGTGCTTTGTTGATTAATAAGAGAATAGACTAGTCAGGAAACAAAATTTGTTGTGTTTTTGGGTTGTATCTCTCTATACATTCTCTTGCAAGTTCAGGTGCATGCACACCCATGGGAAAACCTAGAGCTTCAACTAATCCACTCACTTTGACTTTCTAAGTGATTGGGTGAATGAGTTGAGAGTTAAGTCTCCTATGAAGGTCTCGCAAATCATAGAATTTGAAGGATGTGTCAGACAACTCTTTTAGCTCACTCTCTAGGACAATTATCTTCTTGTAACTAGCAAATTTGATTTGCATTCACTAAATGATTATACAGGATGTAGTTCTCAATAAATAGTTGTTTTATATATACTTGAAGAAATAAATTTCAAGCAATCCTGGTAAAATAGGTAAATGAATTTGAAAAATGGGGCCACACTAATGAAAATAAGTTTGGCCAATGTTTATAATTATAGGACTTTCATTTAATTCTGTGAGTAATGACTATTTAATCTTTCTATTCATTTGCACATAAAATATTAAATTCCCAAAAGCATCCTTACTTATCATAAACCAAAGTAATGTGAGAAAGAATCACTTGACTGCATGGGCATCCTAGCTTTACATGAAATACTCCATCTTGATTCAAAATCCAGGAAACATACATAGTTAACACATGTGGGAGAGAAAGAAACACTTAACTTTTATGCAGGTTGTTTTCCCTTTAGCTATAATTGTAGCACGAGAAGTAATCCTTCCACTAGCCTGCACACTACATTCTTCCTTTTTGCCAAAATCTATTAACACTGCATTTCCTTTGTATCGGGGAAGCATTTCCAACACTTATTCTCCTGGAAGCATCTTATTGCATCTTCGAAGGATATTCATAATTTTGAGTAACTTGACCCTGTATTCCCAAAGTCTCCAGAAAAGGAGTCCGTTTTATTGCCCTTGGGTGGAAAACTCCTTTGTTCGCAACATTTTCTGGACCAAGGCATAGAAAACAATTTTCAACTTATAATTCTAATTTAATGGGCCTCAAGGAAAATCTTGAGCAAACATTACATGTTATGAGTCATTACATCATTATGCCCAAACTACTTGATTAATTGCATTGAGATTGGGCTCAAGTTCATGAAGCTTCAGAATCAAAACAAAATGGTTACATTTCCATAACTATTCAACAATGATACTATGAATCCACACCCTTTATAAATATTTGATCTTATCTCCATAGATCTGAATGAGAAACATCACGGCCTCTATCCAAAGCATCACAAATTCTTACATATTGAGAAAATTTTACTCGCTGCCACTAAGTAATTTTTCATGTCTTTAGCTTTTAGATTCACACTTATGGTAGTTCACTTGATGAAAGAGTCAGTAAGGGGGCTAAGAATCTATGAGATATGAAATGCTAGGGTGAGATGGAAGGGAGTTGAGCTCAAAATACTTACTTCCCATTGGGAGGATGCAAGATCACACCCCAACCATACCTAAATCACCTAAACCCCACATGCATTAGAAAAATAGGAAACCCATTGAATAAGATAAGGAGGAGGTAATGCAAAGGGAGACCTGGAAAAAAGTATAGCATTCAAGAACATGAGAAGCAAGTGACCCAAAATGTACATAGACACCTCTCACTCACAAAACATCCATTTTACTGAAAAACACAAGTTTTAAAAGGGAGAGACTACAACATGGCAACATAAGTGTAAGATGGTTTAAACCATTCAAAGAATATGGATCGTTTTGATTAATTTTGTCTTTTTGTAAGTTCAGGGTGGGACTCTAACCACTGCGGTTAGAGTGTGCTTCTCTACTACTTGGTTGTAATGGTCAAGGGAAAAGATGGTTTGATTACTTTTTGTTATCTAGGTTTAGGATCCTCTTCCTTACTCTTCTAATTGAAACAATTCAGCATCCTATTATTGACACATCTATCATTTATTTATATCTAAGGAGCAAAGATACATTGCTTGATTCAAATTTTGAGTACTTAACCTTTCCATATCATTAAACCTCTCTTAATTTGAACTACTCTTCTATACATTTTTTCTAAGCATTCCTCAATTGGTTGCTCCCCACTCTCTAAGCTCTTCCAATCACGCCTAGAATGTGATGGTCATCATGACCATTTTAACACTTTTGAAGCGTATACGATAATCTAAAATTTATTTAAAACATATAGATTCGCATGTTATACTTTTATAAAACCGTCTATAAATTATCAATAAACTATAATAATTTGTATTAGACAATATAGTATTTTACTTTTATTTTATTTGTATATTACTAATTTATGATATTAGCATGTGATGTAATGTTCAATAATAATTATTATATATTTATATTAATTAGAATCTTTTGAAAATAAAATATACAAACTTAAAGCTAATCTACTTAATTTGATATTTTTGATGTATTATTAATTATTATTATTATTTTATTTTTTAGTTTAGTATAAAAAAGTTTCTATTTAATTTGTCATATATCATTATTAATTTAGATTTTTTTTTAAACATAATTGTTTTAATTTTTTATTGTTTAAACATTACTTTAAATTTTCATAGAATATAAAACAAAAAACAAAAGACATTAAAATGATCAATTTTTCATAGAAAAATCATATAGCAATAAACCTTCTCAAAAGAGAGGGAAAAAAAAAAAAAAAACCAACTAAACAAAACTAAACAAAACTAAAATACTCACTTACTGCAGATAAATAGCAGAGGAGTCATCAACAAAGCAAATTAACAAAAAAAGTTACTAGAAGAAAATAATGGTGCTCCTGTATCAAAAATAATTCCATAAATACCAAATAATTTTTTCCCATATTCATTTGATGTCGTTCAATATTTTTCAATGGGGAGAAAAGATGCTTGCATTCTCATTCTTCGCCAATCTCTCTCCCCATCAGGCTTCGTATCTTATTGACTTGCTTCGCCTACCAATGTGAGTGCAACCTTTCTATGAATCGATAACAACTCTGAATGAATATACCGCATTTCTGAAACCTACCATTAAATTTTTTCTCATTCTCCTTTTATCCACTTATTCCATTTTCGTAATATTTTTACATAGATTCTTAGCTAGCTTGAGATCCAGTTGAATTTTAAAACATAGTTCAAGATAAACGAATCATAATTGAAGAATTCTAATTCAAGAGAAATAATCAATCATGATATTTAATGTGGTTCGCCAAGTTGACTACACCCACAAAGAAAAATGGAATTTCTACATCAATTTGTTTAGACATGCAACAACGATACTTGAAGTTTACAACAATTATTACACAACCCATTTCCTTTTAAAAGCCTCCGAATGGAATACCCAAAGGCTGATGATTGGAGTATGATGCGGAGCACACAATAGAAGGGTGGATGAGTCCAATCTAATATCAAAGTCAAATATCTCCTTCAAGATATCAAACATAATTCATTGTATAACAGAAATTCATATTCTTCTGATATCTCAATGATGAGAATATCAACAATGTCAAATTACTAATCCAACTCACCAATAACCAATTTGCATTCACATAATAAATCATGAATTTAAAACAGGGAATTACAAATGGAAAGTGAAGAACCGAGTAAATAGAATGAAAAATTCAATTGCTCTTTTATTATTTGTTTCCATCACAATGTTTCTTCCTCTACTGATTCTCCACTCTTCTTCTATGCTATTCTACTCTCCTCCCCATTCTCCATTACATTGCAGAGATAAAAAGACTTTTCCTCAAAACTACCCGACAACTAACTCTCATAACTTATTTCTAACTTCCCTTACTTTAACCAACTCAACATGACTGATTACATCCATCTTGTAAAAACATTTATAAATAAACATTTATCATGCATGTATTATCTCTAATCTGTGAAATGTCTAGAATATTGTGATGCCCCTGCATCATACTCCCGGGGACAAAAAATTCAAGTCCCATTGAATTGTTGTGATCTTCTTCCGAGTTTTCCAATTGTATGGTATCACAATGATGACTGAATTAATGCCGCTTGCCATAACATGCTGATTCCAAACTGTAGAATGAATACCCTTCATGATATCTTCATTGAATTTTGGAAGAAATACCTTAGTCAGCCTCATATCACCTGCATACCAATCAACTAGATCCACAATATGATCTTCTCCCTGTTTGTAAATCTCTAGAGAATCACATTCATCAACAAATACTTCATCCCTATCATCAATAGTCTTCTCTTCAGCATCTGATCTTTGCACTACATCTTTTCCTTCTTGATCATTTGTTTCAACATCTCCATCATCCGAGAAAATAATTTCTTCAACAATACCTGTCACCAACTCTCCCTCATCCATAAGAACCTTTTCCTCACAAGGTTCAACAACAACCTCTTGTTGTTCACTCTCACTCTCACTCTCTACACCAGCATTCATCTGTTGTCCATGCCCTTCCAATGGAATGTGTACCACTTCTTGATCCTTGTCTGATCCAAGTGGATCTAAAAGGCCAAAAATTCAATAGTCTCAGAATCTCTCAAATTTAGTATCACTACAAAGAGCTCAGAGAATAGAACCTGATGCAACTTGAACGGGTTAAAAAGGAGCTCATATGTAAAAGTTATGCTTGGTCAAAGTTTAGGTCAACAAATAGACTAGAGAGCTAGATAAGGGGCAAAATTAGACCATCTTGAAAGTGGTCAACAATGGATTTCAAAATGAAGAGCCCAATGAGAGCTTTCGAATGGTCTTCGTTTCATCAAAATCAGAGTACATATGTGAAAGTTATCATCGTTCAAAGTTTGGAATATATATATATATATATATATATATATATATATATATATATATATTGATGATGTCATCATTATGTCATTAGAAATTTTGGAGGAATTTTAAATTATATAGGGAAAACAAGTCCAAATATAATTTAGAATTTTCACGGGAAGTTGTTTTATACAAACTTCCTCTTAAAATATTTTGTCATTATGTTTCCTAAAATTATGGAGGTGTTAGCCTTATTATCATTTTTTTCGTAAGGCTTATCATTATAAAAGCCAAAAAATGAAGTTACTTGTTATTTTAAAATGGGGATATGGTTGTAAATTTTGTTATTTGGTTTTAGACCAAATAAGGGAAATTTTATGTATAAAAGGAGGGGAATTTAGAAGAGATGGACAATTAGCTTGGAAGGAAAAAAATTGCTCTTGGGAGAATTTGGGGAAGTTTTGTAATTCTTGAGAGAATTTGTAGGTGAGAGATTATTGTAAGCACGAAGTTATTATCTTCAAGTGCGAAAGAGAGAGACTGTAAAGATTGAAGCTTGGATGTTGTAAGAAGGCGTGTTTTACCTAGCGACATTAATAAAGCGGTCCTCGAATTGAGAAGTGGACCCAGAGACGTAGTCCTACCCGGACGAACTCCATATCAAATTGTTTGTGTCTCTTCCATCTCTTTCTTACTTCTCTCATTTCATTTTTAGTTATGTTCTTTATTTTATGTTATTTAACACATTGTTAATTTTAAGTGTTTAATGCATAAATCTCCTTGTAATTTCAATGGTTTAAGATATATAACCACGCATTTACTGCCTGGATCGGGAATCAAATCTGTAATCTGGATTAAGCTAGAAAATTGTAAATCCTAGTTTACAGATCAAGTTTGGTATCAGAGCCTATTCTTGCAGAGAAATTGTAAGTGGTGAATATTAACTAGGTTGAAGTTGAAACAAGGAGAAGGTGAACTTATAGAGTTCAATCCAGAAATTGGAAAAAGAAGGATTTCTCCTCGATCAGAGATGGAATCTGAACAACATGTTCTTGAGTTTGATGCAGAAGCATTCCAAAGATCTTTTGTGGAATTAAAGGCTTCGGTCAATATTCTTCTCCAAGAGAGACATGAACGACAGTTGACGAAAGTGAATAAAGCTAAGAAGAAGGAGGAAGAAAAATTCTCATCAAAAGATGTGAAAGGTAAAGGAGTAGGAGGTGGTAGTGACCCCCCTGAACCTCCATCTCCATCTTCATCAACTTCTTCATCTTCTTCATCATCTTCTTCTTCTCTATCTAATTCTTCTAAAAAGAAACATTCTGTGAAGACACCCTTGTTAAAGCTTGATGTAAAGTTTGATTTGCCTATATATAATGGTGAATTGGATGCTGAAAAATTGGATTATTGGCTTAAGCAGATTGAAGTGTATTGCAGGGTTCAAAATATTTTGGATGATTCTTCCAAAATTCAGCTAGCTACTCTCAGAATGGGAGGCACTGCATTAGTCTAGTGGGAGACGAAGATCCAGGATGATCTTGCTACACATGGTAAAATCATTTCATCTTGGTATGAATTTACTTCTACTCTGAAGAAACAGTTTTATCCATTGGGTTATATGCAACAAGCCATTATGGATTGGCAAAATCTTAGGCAAGGTAAAGGGCAGTCTGTGCAAGAGTATACACAGGTGTTTAGGAAGAAGGCATTAACTCTTGGAATTCCTCTTTATACCCAAGATACTTTATTAAAGTATATAGGTGGAATGCATTCATATTTGAAGCATACAATATTGATGTTTAGTCCTTCTAACTTTGATGAAGTATGTGTTCAAGTGACTCATATTGAAGCAGGTGGAGGAAATGTAAGTTTCAATTCAAAGAAGGAATTTCTCCCCCTGACAACATCAAGAAAGGAAAGAAGGTAGCCACAGTGAAGAAAGAGGAAGGTGACAAACCTACATGTTCACATTGTCAAAAGAAAGGACATGTAGAAGAAAAGTGTTGGAAATTGCATCCGGAATTGAAACAAAAGTGGTTTAAGGATCATAAAGGTAAGAAAAAGTCTACAGTTGTTGTTCAAGATCTTGGATCAGATTCTGGTGATGAAGCAACAATATCAGTTGTGGGTTTGAAAGGTAAAGCTTTTGTTGATTCTACCACTAATGTTTCATATACTTCCACTTCAAAAAGTCATGTTGTTCCTGAAGATAGTAAAAGGTGTGAACTTTTTTATATAAGGGTGATTTCAAAGAACACTAAAATTGACACATTGATAGATAGTGGGTCCCAAGTTAATCTGATTTCAGAAGAAATTGTTAAACAATTGGGATTGGAAAATAAGCCACATAGGAGACCTTATCCATTAGGCTGGGTGTGCAATGATAACAGATTGCGAGTTACTAAGCAATCTAAGTTACAATTTGCAATAACATCTAAGTTCATAGATGAAGTTGAATTTGATGTTGTTCCACTTGATATATGTGGGATTGTGTTGGGTAGCCCATACTTATATGATAGGAAAGCTATCTTCTACAGGGAACATAACAAGTATCATTGGTTTAAAAATGGGATTGAATACATTATAAGAGCTCATCACATGAAGAATGAAGGATCAATTGTAAATACAGGACATTTGGAAATGATAGTAAATGCAAGCAGTAAACTGACTCTCATGTCTACAACAACTAGTGAGGATCAGGTGCAAGTAGAATCACATCTTCAGCCAGTCATGGTAAAAGAGGATTTGAACGATTCATTTTCTAATGGTGTTCTTGTGCAGGGGATTTAGAAAGTTGATACTTTTTCCATTTCATCAGTTATTTTAGTTTTGTTACTTCTACTTCTACTAGTTGGTGTTATGTGGGTGATGGATGTAATAATGGAAACTGGTGGATTTATGGTTAATTGTGTCAACAATGCTATCTCATATGTCTTTATGTTTGTGGTGGGTCATATGTTCAAAATTCCAATAGGACAGACAGATGATACTAGGCAAGTGGGGCAACATTGCCCTTGTTCAAAATGTACATAAAAATAGACTTTTGGAGGTCCAAAAGCTTCTTAGTAGGGAGGAATGATCCAGGTGGATCTAAAAGGCCAAAAATTCAATAGTCTCAGAATATCTCAAATTTAGTATCACTACAAAGAGCTCAAAGAATAGAACCTGATGCAACTTGAACGGGTTAAAAAGGAGCTCATATGTAAAAGTTATGCTTGGTCAAAGTTCAGGTCAACAAACAGACTAGAGAGCTAGATAAGGGGCAAAATCAGAACATCTTGAAAGTGGTCAACAATGGATTTCAAAATGAAGAGCCCAATGAGAGCTCTCGAATGGTCTTCGTTTCATCAAAATCAGAGTACATATGTGAAAGTTATCATCATTCAAAGTTTGGAATATATATATATATATATATATATATATATATATATATATATATATATATATATATATATATATATATATATATATATATATTGATGATGTCATCATTATGTCATTAGAAATTTTGGAGGAATTTTAAATTATATAGGGAAAACAAGTCCAAATATAATTTAGAATTTTCACGGGAAGTTGTTTTATACAAACTTCCTCTTAAAATATTTTGTCATTATGTTTCCTAAAATTATGGAGGTGTTAGCCTTATTATCATTTTTTTTGTAAGGCTTATAATTATAAAAGCCAAAAAATGAAGTTACTTGTTATTTTAAAATGGGGATATGGTTGTAAATTTTGTTATTTGGTTTTAGACCAAATAAGAGAAATTTTATGTATAAAAGGAGGGGAATTTAGAAGAGATGGACGATTAGCTTGGAAGGAAAAAAATTGCTCTTGGGAGAATTTGGGGAAGTTTTGTAATTCTTGAGAGAATTTGTAGGTGAGAGATTATTGTAAGCACGAAGTTATTATCTTCAAGTGTGAAAGAAAGAGACTGTAAAGATTGAAGCTTGGATGTTGTAAGAAGGTGTGTTTTACCTAGCAACATTAATAAAGCAGTCCTCAAATTGAGAAGTGGACCCGGAGACGTAGTCCTACCTGGATGAACTCTGTATCAAATTGTTTGTGTCTCTTCCATCTCTTTCTTACTTCTCTCATTTCATTTTTAGTTATGTTCTTTATTTTATGTTATTTAACACATTGTTAATTTTAAGTGTTTAATGCATAATCTCCTTGTAATTTCAATGGTTTAAGATATATAACCACGCATTTACTGCCTGGATCGGGAATCAAATCTGTAATCTAGATTAAGCTAGAAAATTGTAAATCCTAATTAACAAATCATTGTCTGCATCAACAACTTCATCTTCATCTACTACTTGCTCCAAAAGCAATGCTATCCTCTCCCACTTTGCAATACTCTTATCTAACTCTTCTCTAAGATTCTTGTAACTTTCTTCTTCTTGTTCTTCCAAAACCCTTCTTAGGCTTCTCAACTCCTCTTGTCTCATCCATTCTATTTCTTTCTTTCTTGCTTCTTCTTCCTTCTTCTTTCTTTCTCTTTCTTCTCTCTCCTTCTTACTGCAATACAAGTACTCCTTCAATGCCTTAATAATTTCTCTTTCACTCTTTGTCAAAACCATCTTTTCAAACCAATCTAGGGTTCATTAGATATCCAGCCACCACCTTGGAACACTCTCGAAGGATAGTTCTATTCCAAGCATCAACAAGGGACCTTCAACTTACCAAATCCTAGATCTTCTTCCTAGATCTTTTGCTGCACTCTGATACCAATTTGATGCGGAGCGCACATCAGAAGGGTGGATAAGTCCAATCTAATATCAAAGTCAAATATCTCCTTCAAAAAATCAAACATAATTCATTGTAGAACAGAAATTCATAGTCTTCTGATATCTCAATGATGAGAATATCAACAATGTCAAATTACTAATCCAACGCACTAACAACCAATTTGCATTCACATAATAAATCATGAATTTAAGAATAGGGAATTACAAATGGAAAGTGAAAAACCGAGTATATAGAATGGAAAATTCAATTGCTCTTTTATTATTTGTTTCCATCACATTGTTTCTTCCTCTACCGATTCTCCACTCTTCTTCTATGCTATTCTACTCTCCTCCCCATTCTCCATTACATTGCAGAGATAAAAGACTTTTCCTCAAAACTACCCGACAATTAACTCTCATAACTTATTTCTAACTTCCCTTACTTTAACCAACTCAACATGACCGATTACATCCATCTTGTAAAAACATTTATAAATAAACATTTATCATGCATGTATTATCTCTAATCTGTGAAATGTCTAGAATATCGTGATGCCCCTGCATCAGAGTAAGAAGAGATAAATCCGTTGGACATCACATTTTGATCATTCTGTTCAAACTTGGCAGCAACAGTATGTAAAAGTGGAGGGAAAAACCTTCCGACGCCACCATGAATATCTATAAGTGGTTGCAAATCTCCATCTTCAATTGCCCTTATGTTTTTAATTTGTTGTTCGCCCTCCTTGCCCGTGCACACGTCTAGCGTTAGGATCCACGTGTGCAAAATCTTCACCGCAGCCAATGTTTCAGAGTGCTGCTTCTCCAACAACCTCAACATGGTGAAACAGAGCAGATGGCGAGATTTCATATTTGAATATGTTTCACTTCTATCATTCATATCGATGTAGCAGATATGAAAACCTTCTTCTTGAAGCTTGTTCCTTTTCTTCTTTACTACTTCCGATTCCCCGCTATCTGGGGAACACGTTACGACCAGAGCAAATCTCTCTGTCCTGGTCACGCTGGTCCAAAAGAAAGAACTAGAGATGACAGAATGTGGGAACCTGGCTTCCTTGTGGAGTTCTCTTCTATGTTGAAACAGACAAGAGATGATCGTGTCTGCGTAGATGGCTTCTTCTTTCATCTGCGACCGGACTAAAAGCTGATGTTGGAGTTGTTTTCTTTCTTTCCACTGTTCAATCAACAACTGGCTTCCCCTCACGTCCACGAAATACAAGCTCCGCAGCTCTGCCAGCCTGTCCATTGTCTCTTTTGGCAACCGAGGACAGTTCGATGCGTCAATTGCTACCAAATTGACCATGTGCTTCAGGCTATAAGGAAGCCCGTTCAGCCCTGTGCACCCTGCTATGCTTAGATATCTCAATGAATTCAGCTGTCCAAAGTCGTCAGGCAGGCAACACAACTCGGGACACCCATCTATAAACAACAACTTGAGAGAACTGTAAAACTCCATTCCTTGACGCGGCATCCTTAAATTTGAGCAACCGCGTAAATCCAATGTCTCTATAGAAGTGGACATGATCTCTGGTAAGCTTGTGAGTTTTGAAGCTCCTCTTAGTGTCAGATGGCGTAGAGACTGAATTTGACCGAGACTGCTCGGAAGGCTTTCCAACGTTTCACAGCCTATTAGAACCAGTTCCTCCAACTTAGAAAGCTTTCCAATGTTTTCGGGCAATCCATTCAATAATGAAGAATCCCGTAACTTCAGAACGCGTAAAGACTGGGGCTGTTCATTACCAATTGACTTCAATTTGGTGCACCCTGTTATCTCAAGCTCTTCGAGCGAAGATAGCTTTCCGAAGTCATTGGGCAATTCGGTGAGCATCGAGCAGCCTCCCAGGTGAAGATAGGATAGCGACTTGAGGTCACAGATACTAAATGGAAGTCTTGAAAAGCTTGCACAGTTTGTTAAAGTCATCCGCTGAAGTGAAATCATGAAGCCTATGTAATGGGGCAATTGTGTAAGTTTGGAGCAGCTCAGTTTCAAAACAAGCAAGCTTTTGAAATACCCAAAGTACTTCGGGAGGCTTTCCAATTTATCACAGCCAGTTAGGTCAAGCTCCTCCAAATCAGATAGCCTAGAAAAATCTTCTGACAATGAGTTGAGCTGTGCACAATCTTTTAAGCACAGACGACACAGCTTCTGGAGATTCCCGAAACTTCCTTTGACAGCTTGTTTTTGGTCAGCTGATAAGTCCCTCTTTTTTATTGAAATTAAATTACAGTGTCTCTCAAAATATTTCCCACCTGCTGAGAACATCCTCTTCCAAAGGAGCAAATTAGCAGGGTTTTCGAACATTTTACCACCTGGTGAGTCAATATTTTCAAGAGACAAAAGAGCAGCAGGGTTTACCAATTTCTGTCCGGCTACAGAATCCATATTATTAAAATAATACGAATTAGCAGGGCTTTCCGGATTCTGGCCATCTGGTTTTTGGTCATCTTGTGGGTCCTTGTTTGTCGAAGAAGACAAGTCATGAAGGCATTTCAGCTTCTGAGCATCTGATAAATCCAGCTCTTTTAAAGAAGACAGATTACCAAAGTTTTCGGGCAATTTATCCAAGCTTGAATAAGTTATGCGGAGCAGAGATAGAGAACTAAGTTTGTGGAAGGTATTTGGAAGCATTGATAGCTGAGTACAATGGCTCAAGTCCAGGTATTGCAGAGAAGACAAGTTTCCAAAAGAATCAGGCAAAGAAACCAGCTGTGAGCATCCATTTAAGTCAAGATGACAAAGAGAACTTAGTTGACCAAAATTATTCGGCAATGCCTTGATCTCTGAACAATTTGTACAATCTAGCTCTCCCAACCAAGATAGATCACAGATTGTTTGCCGTAGCTCCTTGAGCTTTGAACAACCTTTCAAGCTCAACCTGTACAAAGACTTCAGTTCGCCTATGCTTTCTGGAAGGTTCTTTAGCTTGATACAGTTGCTTAAATTTAGATCTTCCAACGAATACAGACAGGTAAATCCTTTAGGCAATTCTATAATATCCTTAGAATCACTCAGATCAAGAACATGCAAAGACTTTGCTAACTGGATCTGTGTAGTCAACCTTGAAAGATTTGAAACCCCAGTTGTCTTCAAAATACCCCACAACTTATTCAACTGCATTGATCGTTAGTTTTCGACTAAGTTAGTTTTTAATACACTCCTCAATAATTATGCAGCGAATCTAAAAATCGGTAGCAGACGACGAAATCTTATTACAGTTACGAAATAGACACACAAGATATACTTGCCTCATCAAAGTAGTCATCGTTCTTCAATCTACCACGAAAGTAAGTCACCCGTGTGAAATCACCCAGACCCAGCGCGAGACAATCCTTATTGCACGGAGAAAAGAACCTTAAATTTTGAAATTTATTTTTGCATTCTCCCTTCACCTTGGTCGATTTTCCGAGGTACAAAATTCTTAAAGACGTATGCATCTGGTCCAAGTCCGCAGCATCAAGTTCACCTTCTGAAAGCCATATCCCTTCAACTTTGGAGAGTTCCTGTAAACAGATTCAGTATTTACTGAGAGGCTAAATACTATAGCACCGGATTGTCAATAATTTGTCATGATTTTTTTTTTATTAATTATAATTCAATATTTTATTTTCTATGTTTTCAAAATCAAATTTCAATTTTCTATGTTTTCAAAAAGCAAATTTCAATGTGTACATGCTGATTTTTTCAATTATAAATTTATAGAAAGTATTTATTTTTCTATTCATTGACTAGTGTATACAAGATCTTATACACTAATTTACTATTGATATCTATAATATGTTTTAAAAATATATCTCATATTTCTTAAATCATTGTATATTTATTGTTAATTCTTTTACTTTATATGTATATGTATGTAAAACTGATTTTACTTCATTTGTAGCATTTTTAGTTTAATTTTTTTTTAAATCATTTCATTGAATATTCATAATTATTAAATTATTATTTAATAAACCTTGTTAGATTATTATTTAACTTAAATCAACATATACCTTTATTAAAATTTAAATTTGAAACATATAAAATATACTTAAAAATATCATAAGGATGAAAGTTATATAGTTTTTAATATTTTACTTCTTTATACAAATTATACAATTATTGATATAATAAAAATTCAACTATTTAGATTATTATTAATATATTATATTGAAACAATACTAAAATTATCTTTTACAAAATAAACAAATTTATTAAAATCTCTATGTATATAATTTTTTTAATTTTTTTTTATTATTTGTAAAAAAATTCTTATATTTTTTTAAAAATTATTTTATACTTTATTAAATTAAATTAAACATAAAATTATATGAAGCAAATACTAGGCAGTCTTGCAAAAGAAGCTATAGTAGAGAAGGATAGATATTTTGATACTATTGAGGATGATGAAAATTGAATCTTCTTTGGGTCATTATGTGGCTTTTTCACTTTACTATCAAGCGCACATTTGGTTATATGTTGGTTATGTTATAGTCATAATTAGTTTGGAGGTCTTTTTCATTTATCAACATTGGTGATAGAGTTCTCTTGACTCATATTTGAATATGTGCAATTGGAGATCTAATTAAAGTGGACTCTACTATACAATTTCTCTCTACTTCTAGTCTTCTTGAAGGGGACATTGCTTCTAAGGGTTTTTTATGTTGTGTGATTCCTATTTAAGTGGGGACCAATCCTTGTAGGGTTGACAAAGTTGCCACTGTTGTTAATCTAATAGATTCTATGGGTTTCACTAACTATTAAAATGCTTGTAAACCAATAGAACGGGATTTGGAGATAGGGTTTATAGAAATGTTATTTATTAAAAGAATATTGTTGGTGGAGTATTCAAATGCCAACGTATATGGGATTTTCAGTTTAGGTTTTCGGATAATTTCTTGCTCTCATTGTGTATGTTTTCTATTCCTTCCTCTTTCTTATGACTAACTAATTTATTTCTAATGTCTTAATCCTCTTTTTTTTTCTTCCAAAAATGATGTTGTACTTGTCACAACTCAAAGTTCAAGGTGTTTCTTCAAGGTTTTGATTTTCCTTTCACAACTCACTCATCATGAAAATGCAGAATTATTAATGGTTTTGCACCCTTGGCTCCAATTCATTACTTTGTTGTCAAACTCTCTTGGCTAGTCTCATACCTTATGAGGTCTACAATTGTTTTCCTCTGAATGGTCTAGCTTTAATATTTTTTCATCCCTCTCTTTTGCCTTTATTTTCAATTAAGTTTTACTATTTATGAATATAAATTCAAAATAAAGAAACAAATTAAAAGTATAGTGTGTTATTTATATTTTTGTAAGCCATAGTTATGAACTTTTGGAAGACTTTTCTTTTCTTAATATTCTAAAATATTTTTTTTAACTCATTTCTTTTTAGTAATGTTATAAGAAACCTAAAACTTAAAATTTAACTAAAATTTTTTATGTACATAAATATAAATATATAATTTATTTTAAAATAATTAAAATGACTCATTACTTAAGCTAGGTGATTAATAGTAATTTATATATTGAAAAATTAATAAGATTCCATATCATATTTTGGATACATCAAAGTCAAATATTGAAAATACATTAAAATATTAAATGTAAAATGATATATTAAAAAATAAAATCAACATTTAATATAATTTAGAAAACTATTTTTTTTCTTAATTTTCTAGACTTCTTATGAAAATTAAATATAATATAAATTATCAATTTCAATGAAAAATTTGTTCCACATGATTTAATAAAAATAAAAAAATATGTGACTTTCAGAATTTACTTTGGATCGTTCGTCTATCTCGTAATACCATTTCGTGAGACCAAACCCAGAACCAAGTATGACAGAATACTAGACGTCTAAATGCCCACAAATCGAACTATTGAAATGTAATAAAGCTGAATTAATCTAATAAACAATATAAACCTTACCAAAAGAAAAGGTATATTAAATTTGTATGGCGAAATCAAAGATTAAGGATTGTACAACGTTTTGATAATGTAAAGCGGATCAAACCATTGTTTGCTTACGAATATAAACCATAGAAACAAGTCATAAAGAGAATTCGTTTCTTTAGGTATTACCTGTCGAACACGAACATCGTTGTAGGATTCCATGTTGGTAATTCTGTGCTTTTCTGACATTTGGATTGCCCATTTTGTAACTACACCATGTATGCTTAATCTATCTTCTTCAGAGATCTTTATGAGTCCTATCTCTTCCAGCTTGTTCAATTTTACTTCTGGAAATATATAAGAGACCAGGAGCCGGTCCCGGTTGTTGAAGAAAATAGCTATGTCTAGAAAGGCTTCTTTATAATCTTTATCCAAGCAGCTATATGAAAAATCTATTATACTGCTACAGATTTGAAACACATCACCTGAAGATTGATTTATAAATAGGAGGCAGTGGGCTGAAACGCTACCAATCTGTTGGCGCAAGTAAGAGGAAAGCATTATGAGAGCAAGAGGGATACCATCAGACTTTCTTCTCAGACTGTCCATAGCTTGTCCTCTGACTGAAACTTTTTGCAGTATAAGATTCTCTGCTTCTGAGTCCGGAAGAGGCTTCACGTTGTAGTGGAACTGTTTAATGTAAGTTGGTATGCTACACATGCTGCGGTCCGTGGTGGTGACGAGGATCCTGCTCTGCCTAGGTAGCCACTGCTCCTCCGTCGGTAACAATTGAGCTAGATCAAAGTGGGCATTGTCAACAAATATAAAGACAGGCCGACACGCTTCTTCTCTGAATGCGTTTGACAGATGTGCTCGGCCCTCCACGTAGCTCTTCAATGCAATATCTTTGCGGAACAAGTCATGCAAAATTTGTTGCTGCAGTGTCCTGATTTTACTCTCTGATATATCCTGCTGGATGTCAAGTCTGCATATTTTGTAGGTTGTGAGATCGAGGCGGTCCAAGACAGAATTGGAGAGGGTTGTCTTGCCAATACCGTCAGGGCCCTCAATTACAATCGCTCTGCTAGATTTATCATCGCTGGCCATGTCTAAAAGCTTAACCACTTGGTCCCTTGCTTCCGTTATGCCCACTGACAAATGGGAGAAAAAAAGCCATTGAGGAGCTAAATCGTCACATACTAAGGTTTGATTTTTTTTTTTCCTAAAATATAAATATTAAAATAATATAATTATTACAGTAAAAAAAATTAATGAATATAAATGAAGAACCATAATTAAAACTTTTTAAATAGCAATCAAAATTATCGACTGTGGACTGAACTACATGCAGATATTCTTTTCGATGTGACGAAGTTCAGTTTTGTGGAATAAATTGTTTAATCTATGAATGTAAAAAGAATTTACGATCGTAATAAATTACAGAATAAAAGAAACCAGTAGGCAAGGTAGAATACCTTCGTTCTTACGTCGAGTTTGTGACTGACGTGCGGCCGTTGGAAAGATCTTTTTAGTAATGCTGCCGAATGCCAGATCGTTATGAGCGTACCCTAATCCAAGCTCAAGATTCTGCGTGTCGGCCACATTCAGCTCAGCCCCACAACTGTAGCATAACAGGGAGAGAAAAGGTGATTTGAAATGTCGGCGAACAATACAGTTAAAGTAAAAACATTTAATCGATACATACCAATATAGGTTTTTATGTTGCAACTGGATGTTAAACAGAAGGGATCCGAATACGATGAATTGCACAACAGCGGTCCGTTTTTGTTTTGTCAGCTCCCAGGCAACTTGCTGGTTCATGTGTTTGAGCAGGCCTAGCATGTACAGAAGGGAATGTCGATATTCTCTCCCCTTGCTGCTGGTTTTCTTTAGTTCTTCCATGATATGTGCTACGACAGACAGCCCGCCTGCCACGCACCTGATATTATCTTCTTCTTCCAGTACATCATTCACCACCTTGTTTGTTTCTTTCTTCAGTCTACTTACAAAACATGCCTTCACATACAGATTTGAAAGAATAACACTTGAGATTGCTTCTTTTTCGGCCAATTCGTTGGAAGTTTATTCTTGATAAGGAGCGTATTTTAATTAAAACAATACATAAGGTAATGTTTAAATACCTTGGAAGCTTGTTTTTGTGCTCGACTGGTCCATAGGTTCTTTATCAATTCGCGACCAAAGTCGGAAAGAGAAGACTCTGATTTTGAACTCGGACGTTCTGGTCCAGTTACGATCTGTTGACGTTGCCAAACATATCGAAACATGATTTTGATTGTCGAAGAATAATAAAAAGAAAAGCCTAGTTATAATTAGATACTCACGGTTCCGTTATCACTGCTCTCCAGGCCATCCTCAATTTGCAACATCAATTGTCTAATCTGCTGCATGCCCAACTGCTGTACCATTTTCTTTAGATCACCAGTCATATTCGTGTAATCCGAAATTTCTTTTCCTTGAGAAATGCCGGCTGGCATCCCTAGAAGACCCATTCTCCTGACCGAAACTCGAAACCCGATTCTCTTTCTATTCGACACAAAATATCTTGTCGTTTTCTAACGAGTTTCTCATTTTGTTTAGATCTCAAACATAGTATTCCTTTGATATAGCGGTATTTTACGATAGAGTCGGTGAGACGTTAAAATTACAAGTTTCGATTATACGCTATCATCTTATGAGTGCGAATCAAGTAACGGAAACTTCGCCGTGTAAAAAGATTTGCATAATTTCACACATTTAATTATCATCATTTGACGCACAACTGCAGGCCCACATTATTTCACTTTTTAAAACATTATTGGACTTCAATGGAATTCATCTTTAAAATTTTCTTATTCTTTTCTTATCCCCTCTTCATTCTTGTTGAAATTCCTTTTCTTGTTTCCATTATTTTCAAAAGATTTTGCTTATTCCTTCTCTAAATCAAGGACAATTGTATATGTTTATATTCACCAACAATTAAAGGATGTGTATAATGTTACATTTCAGCATTATAAGTTTCGTAAACTAAGTTCAAAAAGATTATGCTTATTCTTTATTTAAATGAGGGACAAATCTATAATTCAGCATTATATGTTTCTTAAAATAAGTTCAAAAAGATTATGTTTATTCCTTATTTAAATCAAGGACAATTCTATATGTTTATATTTGCAAAAAGTTAAAGATAATTTCATAATGTTATATTTCAGCATTATAAGCTTCTTAGAATAAGTTCAAACAGTTTTTAAAGAAATGAATAGCAATTGTTGATGTCTAGATTGTCTTCATTAAATATTTAAATTTATTTATAGATATTTATTATTTATTTCATTAGTTTGTTAATTTATTTCTCTATTACTTAAAATAAGTATTTTTAAAGGCTAAAATTTGATTGAAGTGTCTTTAGATGAAGTTATTGCAATAAATAATACTTTCAACACATGTAAGCATATTTACACTATACATGATTTTGTCCACTAACTTCATCTATTAATGGATTCTAAAATAAAGGATAATGTGACAATGGAAAATATATTTGAGCTATTGAAGGGTTCTTTAATTGACTACAAACATATAGTTGACATGATGATTCCCACAAAGTAGGTGTGTGTAGGAGTGCATGGAGCTTTAGTAATTCAAGGCCACATGAATAGCTTTTCACAAATTTAGAATTTTTTTGTGCACCTTATGTTATTGGCATTCACAATATGACCCATAGAATGAATCATGCTTTTGAAATAGCTAGCAAGTTTTCCTATGTTAAAAAAATGAAGTTTTAATCAAAGAGATCTACAAACACTTATGTCAAAGGTGGAAATGATTCAAATAATTTAAACACATTTTTCAATGACTAACTAATGGGAACAAGATTTTTAAGCATAATAATACTAGATGGATCTCTTCAAATGGACCAATGCATCAAGTTTTTTCTTAAAATGTAGTGATGTTTAGTCTAATGATCTCAAGTGATGACAATAGAGGCACGCCAAAATTTCCTAAGCTACTTCGAGGTTAAACAATGTAGAGAACACTCTTTACATTAGCAAGTCTTCTCCCCATGTTGGAGGAAATGAGGGGTATAATGAACAAGGCTAACCACATAGCTACATATAATGCATAATATGCTACTCTACATAGATTGACATGTATGACCCCTATAATCTCTATCAATGTCCACTAACATTTCAT